>CM041784.1:40171594-40613983 GCA_023375725.1 Nephotettix cincticeps
TTTTTAGCTTTCTTGTACTGTAAGCGTGAGGGATGATTGGCATAAAGATCTTTTGTGTCAGAATATAGGAAACGAACTCTGTCCCTTAACTCTAAAGTGGATTCGTTAAGATAAGGCTTCAAAACTGATTGTTTGTTTTTAATTGAAGATTTTGTTAAAGGAAAACAGACCTCAAGCAAATACCTCAAATGATCCTCAAACGCACAAGACTTTCTGTCAAAGTCATCAGTGGAGTCCAGAAATGTCCAGTTTTCTCTTTTTAAGAGGTACCTAAAGGTTAGAATATTCTGTTCTGAAAACCTTTGACTAAACCTGAAAGAGGGAAAGCAGTCAACAACTCCAGAAGAACATCTAATGACAGCCTCCTGGGCATGGTGGTCAGAAAGAGCGGCCTTAACCACGCTATTAGAGAATAGCTCCTGAGGTATATTTGTGAAGATATTATCAAATGTAGTTTGAGAATTTTTAACCTCTCTCGTAAAACCTTCAATAGTGTGCCGTAGACCAAAAGAAGACGTGACATGGAGAAGCTTCCTGCTTGAAAAGGAATCACTATGAGTGTTGATGTTGAAATCACCTGAAACCACAGTATAGGTGGGTGTGCCAGAACAGTACTCTAGGCAATTCCAAAGGTTCCTGAAGAAATTATCACAGTCGTATGAAGGGATTCTATAAAGGGCTATCACAAGAAGAGACTTTCCACAACTGAGAGGAAACCTAGCAGCCGCAAACTGGCAAAACGCCTCAGCACAAAAATCAGATACATTCACAGCTTCGCAACGAAGTCCCTCTTTCGCAAGAATACAGACACCACCTTTTTTCCTGGTGTCACGGCAGAAAGTAGCAACCTTGACATAGTCTTGTAGGTGAAAAACATCAAACTGATCCCTCGTGAGGTTATGTTCAGATAGGCAAAGAATATCTGGCGATTCAGTCAATGTGTAAATTGACAAGTATTCGGAATTCGTCTTAAGCCCACATATGTTTTGATGAAAAATGGTCAAGTCCCCTCTGCTACATCGAAATGTTGAAACATATATTGGTGATGAGGTGTTAGTTATGTTGCTTTCACATATATTATTTAAAACAATTTTGGGTGCATGACAAATAAGTCCCCTTATATTTTGATGCAGAACGGGGAGATCAGTTTTTTCATTAGAAGAGTTTATCATGGGATTTGTGCGTCTGAAAGAAGTTTCACTAAAAAAGGCATCGACGAGTTGTTAAAATACCTTGGGGCAAAATGTTGTTTATTAGATTTGTTATGATTATTGAGACATTGGAAATTTACATTGGAATTTAATGAATGAGGGTTTGGTTATATTAGATGATTTATTTAGTTTATGGGTGAAGGGCTTGGTTTTAAAAGTGTAAGCTTATGGTCTTATACCATTTTTTTTAGCTGCGGTGGTTTCCGCTTGACAGTCACATGGCGAAAACAAGTGGTTGACCATCAGGTTTGCAACTAAACGTTTGCCTACAAAGTTAAAATGGAGTCCGTGCCTGGTAAAAAAGCATCTTTGAACTTGCGTTAAGGACATGAAAGTGGCATTACTGTATTTAGTACACACATCAGCAAGCTGCTGATTAACATCCACAATAAATTTGTTTAAAAATGATGAATCGTACCTTAGGGGCAGACTCGCTACAAACACTTGGACCTTTGAATTACAAGACAAAAAAGTATCTACTTGAAGTGCAATATGATTATTGTCAGATTTGCTAGGTATATCGTTGGTCCCTGCCAATAAAATGATATGACTATCAGGACCAGCATCCTGCAATGATCGCTCAGCTGCGTCTAGAACGTGACACATCTTACCGTTAGGTATGACATGCGCAAACGTATTAAACTCCGATCCACACTTGCCATTTAAAAGAGACGAGAGTGACCATCCGTGACTGTCACTAAAGAGCTGTAAACGTTTTTTTGTTTGAACTTGTTGAGGTTCTGAAACAGCTGATCGACAGCTACAGGACTCAGTCTCACATAGATTGATACTGCTAACCTTATTTCTAGTAAATGACTTTTTATAAAAGCTTTTTACAGTTTTACCATAATTACCGGCAACTTTGACCGCCACACTATTGTTGTGCGGGTGTGAGACTATGTGTGTATCACCACTGGTATCACTTAAAACGGGATGATCAACATCTTCGTCATGGTTTACTGATAATATTTCAAATCTATTACCACATACAATCTTATACGTTAAACTACTTTTAACAGGCAGGTTAATTTTCCTGTTTTTGTTTTCGTTTCTCCTTTTTACAATAGTCCATTTCCTACGTTTATTCGTCTTAGCTATAACGATAGGGGTTACAATATTTGCAGGAGTTAAGTCTAAATCACTAGGAGGTTTGTTTATTCATGTTATTTTCAACAGGTTTGTCAGAAAGAGAATTTTTTGTGTTGTACCAGTCTTGAAAGGCAATTGAAATTTGTGGCAAACAATAATGACCGAGTATAAATTTAGCATTCACTATAACGTTTATTCCGCACTCAAATCCATTTCTCTGCTGAAAACAGGACATTTCAAAAAAACTATGTGGATTGAGATTTTCCGCTATTTTCTGTGCAGACTCCTTGTTTAAACCTGATTTTGAATCAAAGTGGTAGGCTTGATTTCTCTGTTTATCAATAAACAGCAGGGACCAATGAGACCCAGATGTATTACTTATAGTATCCATGCTGTCATTTACACAGAGGAATACATATTTACAAGAGTGAAAGTGTGATTGAAATAGAATGTCAATAATAGTTTCTTCAGTACTAGCAAGCTTTAAGCTCTGCGAAATTGATGGACCAAGAAATATTACATCATTGTGAACACAATCTGACATTGCAACAAAAAATGAGTTAATATGCTCATCCTCTAACCATTTGTCATTCACTGTATTTTTGGCAGTTACAGACGCAAAGCTTGTACTAGTAATAACTAAATCTAGTTTACATTTCTGTTCTCTTATAATACTAGACAGTTTTAAATTAGTGGACTCCAAGTCTTTAGCTCTAACGTTAACACTTTTTAGTTTATCTAATAGAGTAGTCTTCTCTCCATTCAGTCTAGCTCTCTGTAGATCACGGTCATCGAGCGTAGATCTCAGAGACTGAAGCCGGTGGTCCATGGCGCGCTTCTCCTCCTCGAGGGCGTCCTGCGCTCGCAGACAGTCCTTTAGCTGTTTCTCCCTTAGTTGCTTATCCAGGTCAAGTTTAGTAGTTGCCACGTCCAGGTCATGTTTAGAAAATTCAAGAGCAGATACACTCCTGTTCAGTTCCTCATTAACTGAGTCAAATGTACAGAGTAAGTCTGCTACCTTTTTAGTCATGGTATCAAAATTGATTTCAGGATGGTCACTAGTGAGTTTATTAAGTTCTTGTGTTAAACTAAAAACAACATCCTCAATGTTAACAGTTCTGCAAGCATCCGATTCATACACTGTTTCACAGCCGCTGTTTAACATTGTTTTAAAACATAAAGACAATTAATTTATAAACACCAACAGTTATTAAGAGGCACAAGGCTGTTTCCCAATAAAACAACAGTAGGTTGTAGTTATGTGAACTACAGCTTTAAGATTATTAGCACTTCAATATCAGGATACCAGAAAGCGACATATATGTGCTGCGTGGTTGCCTAGTTCAGTTTGCAGGCGCTCAGCCACTGGTGCGGCGGAGGTCAGTCAAGGTCAGTTCAGCCGGTAGCCGCGAGGTTGCGTGGGAATGCACTCTTTTCGATCTCATGCTCTGAATACCGCCTCGTTTCTTTGATCCCACTGGGAGCAAACTTGCAGTCTTAATGCGCATGCGCCAACTTCAAAGTCGAATTTAACGGCTAACTTGTGATAAACGTGGGAACTAAGCTAACCTATCCCAATAACGAGACTTGTAATAAAGTCGTTTACTTTTGAGTTCTGACAATAAACAACTGAGTTAATATTTTAATAATAAGGCCTTGAACACCAGAATCAAATTAAGTCCTAAACTCACTTGTCAGGTGCAATTGTTCCGTCGAATGAACAAAAAATCTTAAAACACATTAATCACTGACTTATTCCATGCAAGCCATATTACATAACCATAAAAACATATTATACCTATAAAATAAGATAAGCTAAAATGTTTTCCCAATGGTCTACAAATCTGGTCAGACAAAAAACATATTTAAAAACAACACTCCCAATACTGTTAATGAATATATCAAAAACAATACATTTTTGTTTTAGAAACAAATTACAAATAAATATAAAAAAAGTTAAAAATGATTATAACAGCAATTTATTTGAAAACCACAAAGGTAAATCTAAAGAAACATAGAATCTCTTAAAAGATGTAACAGGACAAAAAGCAGTAAATAAAAATGTTAAAATTTCTCTGTATTTAGGTGGTAACATAGTACAAGATTCTGAAACAGTTGCCACAGAATTAAATAAATATTTTCTTTCCATATCCAAAAAATTAGTAGAGGACATTAAAAAGATGATTAAATTTGAATAATTGCGTTATAAAGCCCGTTTTAATAAACAACCAATGGATGATTCTATGTTTCTGGCACCTTTTGTAGAAAACGATATACAAAAAGCACTGAATCTTTTAAAAATTGGAACATTACCTAGGATTCACGTGGTAAGATCAGACATTATTAAGAGACATTTTGGGGAAATTAATAGTCTAATTTTACATATTACAAATTTAAGTCCTGAAACCGGTGTGTTTCTTGAAATGTTAGTAAAGAAGGCTGTAGTAGTACCGATGTTTAAGAAAGGCTCGACGGAATTTTGTAATGACTTTAGGGCAAGATCTTTATTATCTACGTTTGCCAAAATCTTTTATAGAATTATGAAACAAAAAATAGTTGATTTTTTTTGTAAAATAAAATTCTTAGTCTAAAGCAATTTGGGTTTAGAGTGGGTCTCAAAATGGAATTTCCACTACTACAATTTATGGACATATTGGACACATTAATGATGGGAAAAAGGTTAGCAGTTTAGTTTATTTCTTGATATAACGAAAGCTTTTGACACGGTGGATCATGGAATTTTGTTGGACAAATTGTATCACTATGAAGTAAGGGCGTATCACAAAATTGGTATAAAAGTTATGTAAAAATAGACCTCAGTGTGTTAGAGTAGGTGGTGCTGTCAGCGAATAAGGGAGATTAAGTATGGAGTTCCTCAAGGGTCTGTTTTAGGAGCAACTCTATTTTTAATATATATTAATGATCTCTGTAATGCCTCCCTAAATAGAAATATACTGCCCTCTGTTCTAAAGACTTCAGAACAGAGGACTGAATGGGGCAAGAATTCTAATTCTGTCTGACAGCCAAGCTGCACTTAAAGCACTGAAATCACATTCAGTGACATCCAAAGTTGTTTACAGCTGCAAGGGCTCTCTCAAGGAACTTGCAGCTAAGAACCGTGTATGGCTTGCTTGGGTTCCAGGACATGCAGGACACGAAGGGAACGAAAAAGCTGATGGTCTAGCCAGAAAGGGATCGATGTCCTTACTGGTAGGGCCCGAACCATTTTGTCCAGTCTCTATCTGCCAGGGTCTGGACAAGCTTCGAAACCAGGAAAAGGTACGATGAGGGAGCCATGGGAGTCTCTTCCGGGCCTTCAACAGTCAAAATCACTGATTGAACCATACAGAAAGGAGTGGAAGGAGCTACTCAACCTCTCTAAAGGGGTAACAAAGAATAGTTACTAAGAAAAGGTCCATAAGAAACTGAAAAAAACTAAAACTGAATACATTAATTTTATGCTTAGAGGAAGTCACGAAATGGAAAATAAAATTGTTTTGAAATATGTTACTTGCTTAAGGAATAGTAGGGAATGTCATGATTTTTGGGTGAAAGTCAAAAGTGTGCCCAATAAAAAATATTTAGGATTCATTGCTGATCAAAATTTGAATTGGAAAGACCACATATTAAATTTAAAACAAAAAATTAACATCACAGTACAATTATTTTATTTTATTCAAAATATGTGTCTTGAAAACCTTTTAAGGTCACTGAATCTCTCATTAGTTCATAGTAGGTTGGGAAATGGAATTGTATGTTGGGGTGACACATATGTTTCTAATCTAAGTCTATGTATACTGTTTTATGAGGTTGATAAAAACATCAACGTTTTATGGGGTTGATAACGAAGAGTGGTCGCTTTGAAAAATTTTTTCCAATTTTTTCTTCGCCAAGCATACTCCCACTGAAATATATTTATGTTTATAAAGTTAAAAAAAATTGTTAGAAGTAGGAACAGTAAGGAACAGTGTGACCATCAGAACAGACTCCCGTATAGTAAGACCGTTTTTGTTTCATGAAACACCTATTTAACTAATTGTTCAATTATTTTACTCCTAGAATATATAATAAATTACCATGGTCTTTAAAATCAATTAATAATATTAATATTTTCATTAACAAACTAAGACTATATGGCTCTTTAGTATCAGGAACATTGAAGATATAATTTTTCCAAATTAATACATAAAGATTGCAAATTTAATTATTATATTATTTTTAGTCTAGTTATTATATTTATCTTTTGGTAAACTTATAGAACTGGTTTAAACATTAAGTTTTGTAATAAGTTTTAAATTTTTTAAATATTGGCCTCTTTTGTTTGGCTTTTGTATTGGTTTCATTGGAATGTTTGGTTGAATGTTTTTGTATTTAAATGTGTTTTTGAATTCGTTTTTTATTTGTATGTTAGAGGATATTGAAATAATTTTGGATTAGTGTTATTTATTTGTGTTTATATTTTATGTACTAGATGAGAAATATTTTAGATCAATAGAAAATACTGTCATCTTAAAAATTTATTATAAATAGGAATGAATTTCTCTCCTCAAGGTCAGTCTTGGCTTTTTACTGTAATTTACTTGGTTTCTACTCTGCAAACATTGTTAACATTGTTTGTTAGCCTGGTTACTATAGTGAGTGAATTTATTGTAAAAAGTGTACAACAGAAAAATAAATTATTCTTATATTTTACTACAGTTTCAAACCAAGTAGGAAATAAGTTTTTTTTCAACTGTCAGCACCCATCATCTGAAAATATTAAAAATACTACCCTATCTATACCAACATTAACACGTTCAATCCTGATCGTCAACTATAGTTGGCGCCAGATGATCTGTCAGAGCCCTAACCTGCTAGCCAGACTTGCCCCATGTAACTGAAGTAAATTTTGCCTAGAGACCCAACTTTTTCTCATGTTTTTCTTATCAATTAGGTTGCACATAACAGTTATTTACATAAACCAGCAAGAAAACTTATTTTTGATGATGCAATTTTTGTGAAAATGCTGCATGTAGTTCTTTAATTTGCCACTAGAATGCATTATCATTCCTTTGTGAACTATTTGCTTATCACTTTGATTTTCAATCTTGCGACCAATAATGAACATCATTATTGTCGTGTTTGGTTATTTGTTGAAGGCTTTCTGATATGTTTGTTTCATTGTCAAGTAAGATATAGTCATTAGTGTTTATCCTACATAAGTAAAATTTTTAAAAATCCTGAAATTGAGCAGAAGATTAACCCATTCCTGTTTAAGGACGCACATTGCACGTCCCCGTATTTCGCTAGACAGATGTCTAAGGACGTACTCTGTGCCCACAGGGCGATTATGAGCAAACAATGTGCGTTGCCTACTTATACTTTGACGTAGTTCTTTTTTCTGCCATTAGGTGTGCTAGTTCATTCCTCATCAGATAGATAGTGTTGGCGTCCTCTTTTAAATCATCGTATTTAGTGTCAGATGTTCCGTGTTGACAGTAAAATTGTTTTCTCGTTCGCACAATTCATAGAGCGATTGTATTTATTGATGAGAGTACAGTAATAGTGATTATTTTTTTAAGCTTTAACATTAAGTATTTATTACTGCAAGTAACTAGAAGTAGATCTGCCAAGTGATATAAAGAATCATTTGAAATAAAAATAAGTCTTGATGAAACAACAGTACCTACTTGTTTCTAAGCCTACCGCTTGGAACTGTTGAAAAAGTACAGTAACATTTTTTTTTGCTAAAAGTGATGGTATACGCAATTAAACGGTATAAGTAACAGGGTAAAGAAATCAAAACATATCATTCATGAGGTTACTGTTAAATCTATCAAGCTAATAGTGAGGCGCAGTCGTAGTGAACAAGGCTCGATTTTAGTTCAGACCGGAGGGCCTCAAACGTCTGGACAGGTCTGTCCGACGGGAATGGGTTAATTCAAATTTTAACAATTCAAATAGGTTTAATAAATGTTGTTTACTCTATAATCTACTTTTCTTAAGTCATAGAATAAGAATTTTGAAGGAAAAATGCGCTATTTGAATGTTAAGGTAACAAAAATTAACCGTTAACACATTCACTGCTGAAAAAAATATAAGACTTTTCGCGAAGCTGAAAAATTTTGTTAGTGGAGTTACTTATATATGAAGTAAGAAGTATGAATATGCTGAACACGTTGATCAACGTCCATCCGGTTCACCAAAAGTTACGTCATTGGTGAGCGATTGCCTTTCAGCGTACGGAGATGTTGTGACACGGTCGCGCCAGGCCTTCCCCGGACGGTATAACCATTGTTATAACTTATTATTATAAATATAATAAAATAACCTAAATAAATAGCATAAAACACAGAGTATTAATAACAAAGGAAACAGAACGACTACATATTTGTAGTCATAAGAACACCACTCCCAAGGTCAAGTGAAAGAATGGTGACTATTTGGCATCAGTTCATAACATTCAGTACATCACAGGATTAATTTAGTACAGAATAAGTATTAACTGAATACCCTAAGGGGTTGAATTTGAAAGAAAAATACTCAAACCCTGGACAAAAATAAGTCAGAGTGAGCCAAACCAAAAACTGACACAGCCACGTTATAACATAGTCACTTATCAACACACTGACCAATAATATTCCTCTTCTGACAAGAACTCTTACACTAACAGTTTTAGTTGCTAGGTGATAGGACGCCAGCAACCGCGCAGCATCTGGGGACAGGCTCGGAGCAGACCCTGGCGACTGCCCCGCAGTGAACGTGTTAGGGGTTAACCCTTCAAGACATACTTTATGTGTCACTATTTTGGCCATTTTCTTGAGTTTTGAATACACTTGTGATTTATTGTCCTAACCTGTATTAGATTATTCATTCAACACACTTTACAATGATATATAACTTTGACAGTATATAACTGCAAATAGTCAGCAACTTATTTATTTGATAGAATATTTGATCACAAGACGTACTGTGTACGTCGTAATCCATTCTCAGTTCAGTATGACCAACGTATGGCTGTACATCACGGACCGTTGAAGGATTGATGAGGATAATTTTGTTCAATACTTACACTTGATGCGTTCATCCTCGGCAGGAGATTGTTGATCATCACTTTAATGTAGTGCATTTCAAGTTTTTCTCGGTATTCTCGTACCAGAAATGCCAAAGTTACACATGCCTCCGTGAAAAGTTTAGTTCTGAAAAATAATTAGCACATCAATATTTTGAATGAAAAGCTTACGAACAAAATAAAACTATTAATGCAACAGTTTGTGCATCATGTTTTAAATATAATATGGTATTATGCCCTGTTATTCGAAGCATTTCCCCCTTTTTTACAATAATAATGTTATGTTGTGTATTAACTTTCTTATGACTTGGATCTTTATGATCTAGAATACGGACTCCTAAATGTAAACTTATTGTGTAGTAGCCAACTCAATGTTGAAAATGCTTGTTTATACTACAGGACCACTTTTAAAGCATATTCTTTATATCTGCTTTACAATAATATCAGTAGACACAAGAATTACTCAATGTGTGTCGGGTACGATAATTAATAAGCACAGTAAGATTTATAAACAAACCTGTCATAAACCATACAGTTTTCGAGGTTTCTGTACACCTCCTTTAAAAAGTTGTGCATTTTTTCTTCATTTTTAGGCTCTTTTGGTTCATACGATATTTCCATGCATAGGGCACGTAGTGTTCTCAACTGAAAAAAATAAATTATGTTAAATTTGCAGATTCCATATAGATATACACATCAACAGTACAAATTTTATCTCTTTTACGAGGTGACAGATTATATACTGTACTCTGATAAAATTTTGTATTGGTTGGAGATTGAACATGTTATCTAATGTAGAAAAAATTATAACATAAACTTATCATGGGATCCACATTAGTGTTATAATAAGTTTCTTTGAGCTTTAATAACATTTCATACGCTTTAGAGACATCGCCACTTTCAAAATCTAGATTTAAATCACTATAAGGGTAGTATTCCGAGTAAAGGAATACTTTTAAGTTTTTTAACTTGCAATGAACAAAATCATCACTTCTCTTTCGGGGTTTATTGTCTCTGTCTGCCTGGAAATCAAATATAATATATCTTGGCAGTTCCATACTAAAGGATGTCTTGACCGACTACATGTGTCTCTTGGTTTTAGAAAAGGATGGTAATTCATGCAACTCTAAACTTCTAAAGGGGATTTGTAGATTTTTATTTTGAAGCATTAACTAAGATTTGTAATTGTAATTTTTCACTATCAGAAGGTTTAATATGTGGCATAACCTACTGAATTGTGTCCAGAACAAGTTTTGGAATTTTTGGAGAGGTTTCTGTCACAGCTTATGTTGTACAAATACAATTATCATCGTTTTTAGATCTTTTCAACACCAACTCTTACTTAACATTCACCAGAACCTTATTGAAAGCTTCAAACACCCCCAACAACAACCTCTATGGGAGACATGCACTAAATTTACCGTTTGAATGAAATCTTTTAAAATTAGCATCAGTGTCAAAAACAACCTTGATCAATGTATTTTTATAGAAGGAAATAATTTTCATTAAACTTGTAATTCCGGGATTTGCAACAATATCAATCTCCTTACCAGCCACCTATTATCGAATTTCATAGAATAAGAAGCTAAACACATTTTTTATGAAATGGCCCGCGCTATGATTTTCAATTTTACCTTTAATATATAAATAGCTTTTACATGGGAGTGTTAGCAAGTCTTGTTTATACATATACGAATTTCATCAGAATTATTTATAGCCAATGTGTTATGGGGTGTATAAGCATGGTTTTTAATCGTCAAATTGGGATTTCTTTTTAACGTCTAGAAAATCTGTATTCATTTTGACATATGAATTTTTTTTGATTTTTTTTATTTTAGTCCAATTAATTGCAAGAAATGTGTTTTGCACACTCAACCCATTCTTATAGATTCTCATATCTTTTTTATATGTAAAGTAATTGTAGTTTATTCATTATCAAAGTTTATTGGTTTGTCGTGTTGGTCTGCAAAAGTTATGGTGACGACATCTAAAGTCCTCTTATTTACAGGAAAATATATAATATTTCTAGAAACTTCTATTATCTTATAGCCAGGAGCAGCCACGGGATAGACGGCATGAATGCTGTGGGTTGATTCCTCATTTAAATACGAGCCATTTGCAATATCACATTTTAGGCCTACACATATAGAATTTACATTATTAATATTGATTTTACTTGTAGATGCATACATTACACCAGGGTAGACAAACTGCGAAATCCCAATAGCACCAGAATCCGGACAAGGTTTTATGATATAAAATACGTGTTTGCTAGGTAAGTTTGTTTCATTGTTATGTTGTAAGCAAGAAGTCAGTAATGTGTTTCTGGATTTATCTAGCTAATTCAGAGACCTCATACATTCCCCCACGAATTTCAACTGTAATAGGCTCTTTAATATCATGATAAAATACATCTTCACCTTCGTCAATTCTTATAGATTCCTTATCTTTATGTTTACTTAGCTTAGGTATCAAGCCCTTATAATGAATTAGTTTTCAATGGGTGGAAATAACACTGATTTCAACTCTGGTTCAGTCCCAGAGAAAGTAATTGTAAATGATTCCATCATTTTTATTATAAATAGAAAATTTTCACAAATAATAAACACAACTTTCCACATATTGAGCTATCTAAATGTTCTATCTGTTCTGTGCTATCCCTAAAATACTCGATTTTAGGAGGTTGTATACCGAACGGATCAAAGTATATTACGTCTGTTTTATGATCTGCCGTCCTATGTGTACTGTTTTTATCAAAATTAATTTAACTGTGATAGGAGTTGGTATTAGTCCATATTTTGTATTAAATTTTAACCCCATTCCCATCTTTGTTTTCCTTTTTTTTAAGTTAGTTACAGCATGCGCAACAGCTTTTTCAGCTAAGCTTGCAACTTAACACGAGTCCAAGTTTGATCAGCCAATTTTAAGTTTCTAGAAGATGTGACTGGATGATTCATATAGAATAAATCATTTTCTTTATAATAAGAGTCTAATTTATTTTTTGAAGGTACAAAAAACAAGAACAAGAAAAATATGAAAGATTAAGTGAAATAATTAAATTGTGTGACAAAGACCTGAAATTACACACTTACTCTGAATGTGAAATCACATCAAATGATGTAGAAAGACACTCAATTGTAGTGTTTGATGATCTAATTTTTTCAAATATTGCAACATTCTTTGCATTGGGTAGACATAAAAATAGTATATGTTTTTACTTATTCAGTTGTATAGTAAAGTAAATAAATATATTCGAGACAATGTCAATTTTCTAATAATTTTCAAAAAAGATGATTTAAATTTAAAATACATTGGTTTACAATAATCATGTTGATAATGGTTTCACTTTTAAAGAATTTCGTAATTTATGCCATCAGTGTTGGAACGGAGACTATAATTAATTATGGTTCCTTAGTGATTGACATCACAAAGTCTAAAAATAATGGAAGATATAGATATATGACAAATTCTCTATTGGCTAGTAAAAGTGTGAAGTGCCTGTAGTATACCAGAATGCAGAGCGCCCGGCTTCAATATCTCTGTAAAAGTCCTCACAGTACACACTATACATTAATGAATCTCATTATAATATTATGAAGCCTCCGGATTGCTGAGAATAAATTAAATGGTTTAAATAACTCTATCTGTAGCAATCCTAGTTAGTTCTAGTGGCAACTATAGTTTCGGCCTACATTAGGCACAAGGATACTTTTCTTACTTCATATGAAGGTCGTCAAATTTAAAATTTAAAACACTGACACATTTAAAAAACATTTAAAACACATATCTGGCCGAACCGTGGAGTGAGCGTCGCCGCGACACAGCTCTTGCTAACGTTACGTCTAGACTGCTTGATATTCAGGTGTCGCGTCATTGTTTCCTTATCACTCGCCGCCGGTTCAATCGGCATGTCCTTCCCCTCTCTCTCCCTCCAGTATTCCAATAGCGGTGTTATAAATAATATTTGATTGAAATGAAGTTGATCGTTCAGTATATTGTTCCTGTCAGATTTAAAAGCTCTGTAGATCTTGAATTATTCAAGTGTGTTAAATTTGAATTTATCTTGTGAAAAGTAATTTAGTTTCATATTTTCATTAATACTATTATAACTATGGTTGTATGAATATCAAGCAGTGTAGACGTAAGGTTAGCAAGAGTAGTGTCATGGCGCCTCTCACTCCATGATTCGGCCAGATATGTGTGTTTTGCGTTTTAAATGTTTTTTAAATGTGTCAGTGTTTTAAGTTATAAATTTTAAATTTGACGACCTTCGTATGAAGTAAGAAAAGTATCCTTGTGCCTGATGATGGCCTAATGTCGGCCAAAACTATAGTTGCCACTACAACTGACTAGGATTGCTACAGATAGAGGTATTTAAACCACTTAATTAATGACTCAGTTAGTATCAGTAAGTATCACGTGCTACTCAGTATCAGTAAGTAGCACCAGTAAGAACCACCTGCTACTTACTGATACTGATACTTACTAAAAAGAACCTTCGTTTCCTAAAATTTTGACATGTAACCATAGTGAAAGTCATACATGATTCGCTTATTCAAGTCCAGAATTGTCATTCCCATATATATTGGTTTGTCGAGTTTTAAAATCAGCTTGTTTAGATGAACTGCGTGGAGATTATTTTCAAATTTCTTTGTACAATCAAACCCGAGTCATACTGACATATTTTGTTAGTTTGGACTCGTGTACAAGCTTAAT
The DNA here is from genome assembly GCA_023375725.1 of Nephotettix cincticeps. Taxonomy (NCBI): domain Eukaryota; kingdom Metazoa; phylum Arthropoda; class Insecta; order Hemiptera; family Cicadellidae; genus Nephotettix; species Nephotettix cincticeps. The sequence goes on from CM041784.1 coordinate 40,185,662, forward strand.
ATCTCTAAACTTTCTTTGATTAATGATAGTTAGACCGAACAAGCTGTTATTCATAAGCTTTTAAATGTCCTTTTCAAATAAATTTCTGGCCTGTTTCCTGTTCTCTATATTAAAATTAACATACTGTGCTATCCAGTTGGACTGTCTAAATTTTAGTATTCTGTGATATTTAGTAACCAACAAACTTAACTCTTTATATTTTTGTAGAGTTTTGTAGTGAAGGTTGTATTTGATCTTATCATGTAAATTTGGAATTCATCTTCTCTGGGACTCGTGGGTAGTTAGTTAGTATGTAAATCGTGTAACCTCTTGTTATACTTTATATCCACCTCTAAAATATATCCAAATTGCTCATCAGTAGGAACATAATTATTTGTCCAATGAAATGTGTCACACATGGCAGTGGAATATAGAAAGTTACAATCTAGATACATCAGGCACACGCTTTCTTTATTGGGATCTTAATGTTCACCCATGTACATAAGATTAGCTCTAGCGTACTGTGTTGAAATCAGACACCCCACCATGAATTGCTTGTTCTATAAACAAATGCACGTTTGTGTTATTGAACTTTGGTCATTCTAAGACAAGCTTTCCATTTTTAACCAGGCAATGAATACCTATGAACGGGGTCAAGTTTATAGTATTATAAACATAAGTCTCTAAAAGGTTTTAAACACGTCCACCAACAACAGTACATCGTTTTTGAGATATCAATCATGATAATGTTTCAAATATTGTACGAATCCGCTTTGGGAATGTTCTTGTGTGGATGAATTGATAAAACACTCAAATTCACTATAGATCATTAAAGGCACCTTAATATGATACTTGAAGTTTGTTCATTTTAAAACTTCTAAAAAATTATTAAAATTTCTTTAGTATAAAACCTTAGTAGACACAAATAACAGTATTGTTTCTTGTGACTGTTTCTCGTACGCAATAACATTTTGTTTAAGTCTCGAATTGGACAGTAGTGAGTCACACGTCCTTTTTTCAACAGCAGTAGATTGATATGTGTAGGAAAGTAAGATTTAGTTATTCTCACTGGATATACAGTTTTGTTCTCTATTGCAAAAATATTAATGCTTATGTTATTTTGCCTCTCAAATTTATTTATATCAGTTAATACAACAGGATAACTAATATTTTTCATGTTCAACTGATTCTCATATGGTATGTAGTTACTCGTTGGGCGTGATTTAGTTTTGGATGTAATATCGCTAGGACGGAACACAGAAAGCATTTATTATCTAAATTCTTAATATTCAAAACAGCGCCATTGAATTTAATATAATCTGGGGAGGGAATATATGATTTAAATTTCACTTGGATGTATTTGTATACAAATAATTCCCTTTTCATTGTATGGTCATATATCACCGCTTCCAACAGTTTGAAATTTGGTCATTGAATTTTCAATTGTTAATCGTGCTTCATTAATTTGTGATTTTAAATCTCTTTTTTCAATAGATAATGTAGTTAAACTTCTAAACATAGCCAAGCAGTCTTTTGCAATAATCAAGTTTCCAGTTGAAGATGATGAATATTTTACAAATTCTACTTTTCTGACCAAAATTAATTTTATCGGCAGTTGTGTTTCTTGTTAAGGTTAAGATTTCATTCATTACCGATTTTCCAAAAATTTCACATTTCATAAACATTTATTCATATTGCAGAAATCAACATGTCGATTAAAATTTCTATTAATATTTTGTTTACATGAATGACAATAATTTTTATGTTTTCTCATGTGAGACTTTAATTCTTTCCCGTTTTTAAAGTGTAAACGGCATATTTAACAACTAGATTTATGTTTTAGTTTATAGTAACGAGTTTAATTACTTTTGTTGGAAAATATGCTTCCACAAATGTTGCAACAATAACCTGTCGAGGCGGTTGAAGGAGAGGGTGTAGAGGTGGTGTCAGATCGTGGGCCGGTGAGTGCTGACGGTGTGTTTCCTGAAGGAATGGATGTAGAGACGGTGTCAGGTCGTGGATGGCAGAGTGCTGGCAGTGTGCATGAGGCGGCCATCGAAGAAGAAGTGGGGGTTCCTCTCTGAGCGAGCATTATATAGCCGGTCGAGTCAATTTTTAAATTTACGCCCGGCAGTGACTCTGAGTCGCAGCGCGCACTAGCTTTCCTGACCCCTATGAGGTGAATGCTTTGTGAAATTTGGTTTTATTTTTATAAAAATGATGTTGTATAATATCAGACAGTAGATTGGATATGAATAAGGGAAGATTTTTTTACGAATTGAACGATCTGTGCTAAAAATCCTCATAAGATTAACATGGGAAAAAGGGTTGATTCTGATCTGGGTTTTCTATATTCCTACCACTGGGACATACATTCACCTGCCAAGAACACTGCCCTTTAAAGCACTGAGTCACCCAGTCTATATAACCCCAATCGTCTGCTGTCGCTTACCGAGAATACAGTGAAGAAATACGTGTATAATATTATTTCCAGAGAAATCCGAACGGGCTTCAGCCCCAATTAGCTCAGATTTTAGGAGTTCCACTATAATAACAGTAGTCCTCATTGATGAATTATGTAAGATAATATATTAAGCTTATTTATTGCTAACAAGTAACTCAATCTGACTTTTTGGCACCAGGAGTATATACTTACACCCATTAACTGGGATTGCCATGTTCCACCCATTTGTTCTTTAATTTGAGTCACAACGTTTTCAAAAGTGTGTTTTGGAGGTTCTAATTTGTCAATAGCTTTAACTTTTCTAAATTTTATTTCGAAAATTTCACTCCATTCTTGCATTTTACCTGAAAAAATTGCAGATTATACATCTTTTTTTTAGACTATACATCTTTTTTTAGACTATACATATTTTTTTTTAGATTATACTCAGATCCAATTTTTTTAAAATTATGTAGGGGCCAATGTATTTAGGCTTTGTTAATATATTCAGATCAGGACCCAAACACAAACTTTCTTGGTTTTACTTATAATTTTAGGAACTTGGATTTTGGGTTGAAGACATTGCCTTAACACGTTCAGTGCGGCAGTTGCCGAACGGCACCCGAGCAGTGTACGGTTGCACATGCAGCGGACGCCGATCAGCTTCTCACGCAACATTAAATTTGGCACTAAAATATTCATTTAATGTATTATTTTAAAGTATAATGTGTTAAATTGTGTGAATGATCTAAAAACTAGTTTTCTATATCAGCATTCTGGAAATATCAGAAATTTATTATACTTTTTACAATATAATAAGACGAAGAAGTATGATTTACTTACTTTCGTCTTTTAAGAAAGTTTCCCCAATTCGGAGAGAAATGTTTGCAATTTCCATCTTTGCTTCCACTACTGAATATCTTGGAGCTTTAGCTTTTGGCTTGGCCAAAATTTCGATTTCAGCCGTTGGATCTAGAAGGGCTTTCTTTTGCTCCCTTATTTCCTAAAAGAGCACAACAGTTTTTACACCAATGCTTATATAAATTCACAATAAAAAAATAAAAACTTATAACAGATATAAAATGGTCTGAAAAATTGCAAAATTTGAACATATGGAAAAATTTAAACATATCAAGCTGGGTTTAAATCAATAGAGAAAAAACCTGGAAATAACATCACATTACAGACTACACTCTGTAAACTTCAAACAGGAGAAATTATCTATAAAAGTTTGCTGAAACCCAGTTAGTAATCGTCAACTGATGCTGCTGGAGCCTTCTTTCCCCTCCTCCCTAGCAACATGGCTTGCGGATTAAACATTTAACTAAAAATTATTAGTGCTATTAGTGAACTACCAACTACCATACAGCAAGTCGACAGATCAACTCACTGGGTTGTGGCGTGGCCCGGTGGTCAGCGTGTGGTAGGAGTCATCTCCGTGATCGTATCAAGTATACATCACTTGCTCCTGTAAGTACCTAATCTAGGGGGGACTTCAGATTTTGGGGAATGAGCTGATTACGCAAAAATGGGGAATAAAACATTGGCTATCAAAAGTGGGGAGATTTTAAATATGGAATTATTGGGACTTTAATTGGCTTGCTAAATTAATAAGGGAAGATGAGATCGAGGGGAAGCATATAAGTATATTTTTAAAAGGAATTTGGAATAACAACAAAATAAAGAAGTGTTAAGAATGTATTCAATTAACCCATTAAAACGTTATTTTGCTCATTAAAGATCCCCGGGATGGCCACAAAATTTAGGTGGGAATTCCGTAAGAAAAAATAGTGTACTTTGAGGCTGCATTGCTGACGCTGAGCCTGCCATTGGAAAAAAACAGAATGAAATAAATTCCTATAGTATTTTTGGGAGTAGGCACTAAACTTGAGGGGTGCAGGCTGGGGCCTCGGATAAAATTTTGGGGTCTAACGCAAGGTCAGATCTATCACATTTCTGGCTGGTTAACCTTGACATTAAAAATGTCTTCAGTTCCACCTGCTGGGTGGGCGGACTTGCTTTAGAATCTGCAGAGAGACTTTAGGGTGCCACCAGTTCCAAGAAACCGGCTTTGGCAAGAATTGACATGGAGGAAAAGGAACTACATCTAATATTGTCACATCGATGTGGTGAAAGGGTTAATGCTTGGCCTTTGGATTCTTTCTTATGACGGCCTGCTTCACCTGAAGATGCCATGCAATATTTCTTGAGGGCTAAGGCGTAGCCGGAGTCATTACTGCTAGGAATCCCGAGTTGGCCCAGCGTCACTTTAATCAGTTGGTGATTTGGGTCAGTAGTTGGATAAGAGTCATAGATTTGAGGTGGCAGTTACCAAGACGGAGAATGTCATGCTCACTCAAAAAATTGTCAACTAATACCATTGATTGTTGCGGTTGTCAAGGACAAATGAAGACTGTAGTGAGATCCAAAATGGCAGATAGTGGAAAAACCCTTTGGTGCTGCTCTTGACCCTTTCAGTCACGAATTGTGAAAGATAAACAATTTAAACTTTACATACATTTGTCAAACATGTTGTACATTTGTCAATTTTTTTGTGAATTTTGATTTTTTTAAAGTCCCTACTCCTTAAGGAGTTAGGGGTGTCTGCTATATATAGGATTCTATGACTGAGAGAAGACGTTTATCAAAGAAAATTTTTAAAAAAGTTTTAGGGAGTAGATATAATTTGTAACGGTACAAATGATATGGGGGTCTTTTTCACGTTACGTTTGCCTCGGATAGCCTCATGGACACTGAGTTGTCCAGGGTTCGTTAATTTAATTTTGAGAAACTAATTTACTTTACTTTTATATAGTTCGTAAGGGCTCAGAAATCCTTTACCATATAATTCACAAATCTCAGAGGTTAGGTATCATCCTCGCCCACGAACTCCTATACAATTTGGCAAAAGATATTTTTTCTATTCTTTTATAATTATTGTTAATTGAATATCCTTGAATAAAACACCAGCCTTCTTTCAGGCTTGTACCCTACTGAATTATTAAATAAAACACCAGCCTTCTTTCAGGCTTGTACCCTACTAAATTATTAAATAAAACACCAGCCTTCGTTCAGGCTTGTACCCTACTGAATGAATACACGACCTGGGTGCTTACTTAATTCGTCTTTTACAAAACTCAACTCAACGCTAGTAATTAAATAAAAGTTCCTTTCTCGGACAAACTAAAAATCTTTAATTAATCAAATTAATAACTAGTACTCGCACAAAGTTAGTGTCTAGAAGCAAGGAGGCTATCCCGGACAAACTCCCGTGGACCACGTGCCTACCCCTTGGTCTCCTAGCTAATCGGATGCGAGCTGCCTACTAGCCTACTACCTTCAGGTCCAAGAGCCGACGAACGAATGACTACCTACTGGCCCGAGAGCCGGCGGTCGAGAGAGTGACCACTGGAGCTGCCCTCGGTCGTCGTCTCCAGGGCTCCCCACTCCTTCCCCCACCACCGACGGTGGCGCGGTTTGTGGCGGCTCCTTTAACTACAGGGCCAGCTGTTCGCTTCAGCCGGCGGGAACATTTAAATCAAACTTAAATTAAAACTCACACTAGACCCACCTTATTTTTGTTCCTCACAAATTAAAAACATTTCCATACAAAGTATGTGGTTTAATTAATATAAAAATGTATTGAAGGTAAAAAAGAATACTACACATATAAAAAATGTTTAAAATGTAATGGAAAAGCCCGGGGTTTTATTTACATTGTAACTCGATTGTTGTGGCAGGCCTGAGTCACGGTGTCCTAGATCTAGGTACACATTTTAGTAGAATATAAAACATGAAATATGTCTTAGATCACAACAATTTTTCATAATACTATGACTCTTTCCCTATGTTGTTGAGTTTTTTTAAAGTTCCAGCTAAATTCTAAAGGTATGAAAAAATTGAACAAATTTCTACATCACATGACATTGTTGAAGGTTTGTTTCTATGGTTTTATTTGAACAGAATTGCCTGGTCACTCAACAGAGTCCATCACCATCGAAAGTCTAGGGTATATGTAGAAATAGGACGTTGCGACTTATGCTACCTAAATGCCAGCTAGATAATTTATAAAAAATAAAATAAGATAACCAGTGTCCTAGATATAGGACACTATGACCGAAAAATATTATATATTGAATAAGGAAATTGTTATTGGTAAACAGATGATCTAATACATAGAAATTAATGAATTGTTTTGAAAGGATCAATTTGGATTCCGTAAAGGTTTGTCAACCACACATGCTGTTATTCCTTTGGTCGATAAGATTCTTGACTGCTTTTAGAATAGCGACATTTTTGCAATTACATTTTGTGATCAAAGTAAGGCTAATGGAACTAGTTTTAATTTACAATGGAAATAGTTGAAATCACATGTGTGATCACACTTTTGCTTCGAGGAAAAAGTAAATGACGCAAACACCATTATTGGGTTCTTCCAATAACAAGTTAGAGATTCAGTTTTACAAGTTATTTAAAGACTTATGTGAGCACCCTGAAAAGATTTTCAGTATTACAGAATGTCTAAAGTTAGTTTTGACGAATTACTGCGGATGATTGGTCCATCAATAACATATAGATACGACGTGGAGAAAGGTCATACCAATAGAAGAACGTTTGTCGGTAACTCTAAGGTAAAAATCAATACAAATTTGAACTCTCACAAGTGGATGCAGGTCCATACCTACTCGCGTGATCTATTCCGCTCAGCGACAATCATTTTGCGTCATAAATAGAATAAGTTGCATTATTTTTAATCGTGACTATTTTTCAGCCACAAGTGGGTTCACTTGTTTTTGAAACAACGTGTTACATTTTTGCAATTAAAATATCTCACGATTAGAAATCATTAGTGGAGGCCGGGCCTAAAGGTTTAGCTGCAATTACATTCTGTGATCTAAGTAAAGGTTTTAATCGGGTTTCTCATAAAATTTTTCTAAAGAAACTAGAATATTATAATAAAAGGTGTACCCCTGGTTCTGTTTAGCTCTTATATACAGAATAGATCTCAGTATGTATTTGTAGGGAAGGAGGCAAACCATTTCCCTCCACAAACAAGGGGAATGAACCCAAGTTACCTCCCTATGTTAGGGTCATGATAAGAATCCCCAAGCTTTCAGGAAATGATGACGAGTATGTAGGGAATTAATTGTAGCAAAATAATTGATCTCAAGTTGGTTTCTGTAAAAATGATTTGACTTTACGTAAGCATCTTAATTCAAAACAGTTTGAGAGAATTTTGGGTCGCCGAAAACACTTCGAGTGATCTTTTATGGAAACTCAACACAACATTTTTCACACCAGACACATTAAAGGAAGTTCAAAATAAATTTTTATACAGATTTCAGTCGCCCAAAGAACAGCTAATCCAATACTATAATACAAGCAAGGTTTGTATATATATATATATATATATATATATATATATATATATATACCTTGTTGACCGACATATATATATATATATATATATTTGCACACAGATCTCGAATACGGCACTAAGGAATTTCTTTAATTTTTGAAAATAACTAATTTCCGAGTAGAAAATAAGTTCTAGATAGGTCTAATGTCCAGGAAAATTCGTGTTTTCTTGTAATATTAAGTTTAAAATCTAAAAATTTAACATTACGCTTATGGAGAATAAAATGTAAACAATACAAACCAAAACAGCTGTTTATAACCGTTTGACAGTTCTTGATTGAAGACGACAGGGAACAATATGTCAATAGAGGTTTTTCATAAATATTTATTTTATGTATGTAATGAATGTAAAATTATCAGGTTACTAAACAATTTGTAAAAACTTAAGGGTAACATAACTGTGCGAAATAAAAGCAGGAAAGAGTATTTCCAAAATCTACCGTGTTTTGATAGAAAACGTGTTTGTTGTATTGCTTGAAGCCACTATAACAAACCAATTAATATGTGTAAATTAAATTTCTCTTTTGCTTTTCAATCCTCATTCCGTTTATATCAAAATCATTTGGTCACAGGCTAATAATAACTGTATGGATAGTTAAACAGTAAATGATCGGCTAAAACGATTGAGGTTGGTTAAAACACCTTAACCAGCGTCGCTCATTTAGCAGACGCCATGGTCCAGCGGTAGCGTGTTGGCCTCGTAACACGAAGGTCGTGTGTTCAATCCCCATCAGAGGCAATACTTTTTGTTCAGTGCTGTATTAATTATGGTGTATTAAATCGGTTTTATTTAAACCACATAAATGTTTTCATTGAGTAATAAATGTGTTTTAATTTTTATAATTATTTTTATAATACATGTATTATTCTAAACGAGCAAAGCTCGGTCATCAGGTACTTAAGAGCTTAATTGTCGTATATATATATATATAAACATGTCAGTTTAATAAATTTAAAAAAGGAAAAAAGGGTACTGAGTTTTTAAATGTTTTTAACTTAGTAACAAATATATATATATATATATATTAAATAATTGTATCTTATATAGTCATTATGTATATAAATGACAATTTTTACAGTAAATTACATAAATAAAAAGCTCTTACACAAGATAAATTACTTACAAAAAGGATGACTCTCATCCTTTTTGTATACAATGCAAGTGACACTCATATTTCTTGTAAAGTATACTAAAAATAAAAGTGGCTTTGTTTAGTAGACTCAAGACTGACATTCTTATTGTAAAAAGTGTAAGACCTTTAACTTCTACCAAAATAAAGCATAGTACGTATTGCATTAGAAAACTAAAAATTGACTTTTAGCCTTTTTGCTGTGGACTCTTCTGACTTATTTTCTTTTAATGAGTGTGATGTTGAACTAGATATAAGATATAAGGATGGTTAGTTGTGTTTCTATTATTATGATGACTAAATGTAACAGCACTGTCACTGTTGATGTCATCAAACAAATGTTATATTTTAATAACGAGACAGCACACTCACCTTGATCTTCTCCCACATTTTCAGTTCTTTGGCATCAAACATAGGCTTGATGACCAATTCCTCTTCGGCATCAACCTTGTCTTTATCTGTTTCTTTTGGTTGTGAGGGGTTTTTTGAACCAGGTGCATTATTTTTTTTGTTAGTAGGCTTTCCACCAGGATTCTTAGCCTGTAAGACTCTCCTCTGAACGGCAGGGGTAGAAGGACGTCGACGTTTGGATTTTAAATCCTGAAGAAACGACGTACAAAAAATATAAATCTCTTCCACCTAATGATGGTTTAAAATTTCACACCATTTATATTCATGAATTATTGGGATGAACCCAAACTAAACAGAATTATTTTAAAAACAACATTTATGTTACTTAACAAGATGAATTCAAAATATTCCAGGTTTTTTTTAATGTTCATACAGATTGGCATGAAGTATATGGTTGCTATATCCCTACTGAAGACAAATCACTTCAGGTCAGCAAGGAATTTTTAAACTATGTCTGCAATTGCAAGGATAAGTATTAGCATTTATTTCTATTTTCAAAAGTAGCTACCGGTATTACATTCTGTCAATACATAGTGTTCATCCCTGGTGTATGATAGAAATATTTTAAATAAGATCTGATTAAGGAGATCTGTGATTTTTTAAAGAAATGAAATCATAATAAAAATATTTATACTCAAATCCCTCAATGCATTACAACACTTCAAGTAAATTTCCCGATTCCAACAATATTAAACATTCTTAATAACATAGTAAGAGGGTGCAAAGTAACTTCTCCTCCTTCAGCAGTGAGTTGCATGTGCCTAGCAAGTCAGTCCTTATATGGTCGGCATACCTACTCTAAAACTATATTAAAGGCAAAATTCTGATATTTTCTTCAAAACAGGATGCTGGCTGGACTGGTGGGCTTCTTTACTATAATTTACTTTATTTTCGCTTTTTTCTTACTCCTCTCTTTCTATCTGGGGTTCTCTGTGACTGATTGGCTACTCATGGGCCGATACATGGAAAAACAAGAAAAAGAAAACAAACACACCAATACACCAAGGGGAGAGGAAATACTGTACTCCCCCTGGAAAAAGTACTAATATCTCTGTCATTTAACATGATGGAAATAGCCGCACAGGCCGTCGAATCTCATGATGGTAGAGAGATCACTGTCTCTGAGGATGAGCGCCTCCTGGAGGGAGGTAAAGACGGAGACCTCAAGGAACTCACCCGCAGCGTCCAGAACCTCAAGTTGGCTGATAAGGCCCTTAGGCTCAGCGGTGCACAGAAAAAGTGAAGAAAGCGGCTTTGGGGAAGGAGGTATTCCAAAGAGGAGGCAGAACGTCTCTGCCAGAAACACACCGGAAGAGGTCCAAAAAAAGGGGAGCAGCGATGCCTTACCTATCCCACGAAGCGTCCAGAACGCAAGGAAAATTTACTACTAACATGATTCTAAAGGGACAAGGATAGGAATTCTCCACTCCAACTTCCCGGAGGTACTGCGAAAAGCTGAGCGGATGGAAGCATTGAATTCCATCTTGAAGTTGACCAAAAGCAGAGGAGGTACGCCCAAACTTTAACAGCATTTTCCAGAAGTCCTTGTCTCTAGGGATGCCGCCACTACTAGCTAGACGTACAAGGCCATTGTTAAGCCAACCTATGCGTCCTTCCTGTTCTCTGTTCCTTTGTTCCTGTTCCTTCTGTTCCTTTGTTCTCTCAATATAAAATTTTAACTGTGATTAATCTGTATATTTTTTCTATTTTGATGTACATAAAAAATAAGTTACCCGAGTTTCAACTGATTGGCAATGTTCACTCTCACAACACCAGATTCAAAAGCAATATTTATATTCCCTACAACGCCTTTCTAAATCAATTAAAAATTATGAAGTTCTTGGACTAAAGCTGTTTAATAAATTACCAGTAGCCATCAGAAATCTTCCTTTTAAGAACTTTAAGAATAAATTGCATGAGTGGCTTGTGTGTAATCCATTTTATAACTTAGATGAATACTTTGACTGTGATCTTGTAATATAGGCCATACAGGGTATATATTTATCTGTTTGTTTTAATCTGTTAAATTGTTTGTAAGTTTTAATTGTTTAAAGTTTTAATTGTTTTAAAAAGAGTCTAATTATTATTGTAGATAGAAAACTTATAGGCTTTGCTGTGGTAATTGAGATTGTACGTTATTGCTATATGTATTGTTATTGATGGTATCTTGTACTTTTGACTTTGTCTATTGCTGTGTATTGGCCTAATGACAATAAAATTTGTATTTATTTATTATTCATCTGATGGCCAAAGATGGCAAGAGCTACATATATAAAAATTTTGAGCAACTTCAGAGGATTGCCTATGCAGGAGACCTGTAAAATTCTTTCCCTCGAGGGCCATGGGGGACTAGATTTCTTCCATTGAGACTGGAAATTAAAAAGAAAGCACCAGTAACAGCAGTGAAAACAATTAGCAGGAACCAAATCTTGTACAAGGCCTTACATCAATCCTGAGTGAACTCCCGGACTTGGAACCGAAGTCCCTTCAATGTTTGTCTTTATGAGTGAACTTTTTAAGCTTTTTCCATTGGATTTTTTAAAGCTCAGAATGTTTTTGTACTTTATATAGAGTTCTTTGTATATTTTATGAGTATAACATTATAAAAAGTTAGTTAAAAAATATTTCTATCCATTGTTATGTGCATTGAATATCATTTTCCTGTCTGTGACCGATTATCAGAAAATTCAGTTATCTTAACACCCCTAATCCCCTATTGTTTTGCATAATCGACTCTGTAATGTAATTAGTTTTACAATAGATGCTATTTTATAGCGTTAGAAATGACAATCAATCAATAACAAATACCAAAATTTTAAAATGTTTTTATACAAATGAGCCGTCATATGTTATTGGTCGTCACAGCTGTCGCGGGATTGTTTCTGATTGATCATGATCTCAGAAAGCATTCCGCCATAGAGGAATATGCATAAAAATTAAGCTCATTTCTTTATGAAGCTTTTGGTGTAATTTAAGCCAGAACTGGCTTACACAAAACTGCTATATGCTATAAATAGTGATTTTTTAAGTCTCGGGGCGAGACGCCGGCATTTCTTGCGCAGGAATGACCTTCTCAATCCGAGACGCTCGGCACTCAAGCTACACTAACAGCACGTCTCGAATCGAGACGCTCAGCATTCAAAGGGCTAACGCATAGACGGCCGCTACGGACTTGAGATGTAAGTGCCAGAACCTGTATTTCTCAGGCACAGGCTGAAGCTGAGACTGTGTTCCAGTCAGATACTATAGCAATTGAATACTGTGCCAGAAGGCTTCTGGACAGGCTGCTGAATAAGGCAAGGACATAAGGTCTATCTGATAGCCAAGCAGCTCTCAAAGTGCATTTGAAGCCATTTAAAGGACGTGGGTTTGAATCCCGACCATGAGCAATCCCAATTTGGCTTTCAAATGTATGGTACAGTGGAAGGAGGGCCCACCTTAAATAAACGGTGACCTGCTTGGGTGGAAGTTGACAGCATTTTAAGGCTTAGTTCAGATTTCAGTAGACACCTATTTAGCTTTATTTATGACTTTATGGTTTAGGGGTGGTGGGCACGTTTTATGTATTAAAATAAAATAAAAAAATCAAGAATACAAAGTAATTTCAAAAGTTATAGCACATGGAGGGTTAACAAATGTCCTTAACAAAATAGTTTTGTGTTATTACTTTCCAAACCTATATTAACTAACTTAAATAAATGGGGGTCTTAAGATGGGGGAATTTAAATCAAGAAATCATCCAGCATGCATGTTAATAGGGGAATTACTTGCTTTTAATACTAGGCATACTCATTATAAATACAATACGAGTAATTATTAATAAAATGAACACCAGTCCTAGCTGGAGAAATACAACTAATGATAGTAATAACTGTAGGCCTACTATTATTAGTGTCACAACACAACAATAGAGAAGCAAACAACAAACTGCACTTCAGGTGTGTTCCGGCTATGAGACAGTATCCGAGCCTATCGTCCTGGTTGTTGCTGGAGTCATTCCTGTCAAGCTAATGGCAAGGGAGAGGAAGTCAATATATCAGAGACAAGGCGAAATTGACAAGGAGGCCACATAATCTCAATAGCGCTCCCGAACCTTCCAGCAATGGCAACATAGCTGGGAGCACGGTACCAGAGGATGATGGACAGCATGACTTATTATGCGAGTCAAACCACTGGTGGAATGGCGGCATGGCGAGTTGGACTACTACCTAACGCTGCTCCTGACAGGAAATGTTTGAAGTAATACATGCACCCGATGGGCAAAACCGTTTCTCCGGAATGCATCTACCACCGGAGTGTTCCCAAAGATGCGGAGTACACGCTGCACACCTTATGCTATCCCCGTTGGGAAAGGGTTCACCTAGAGTCTACTCTTTATTCATTTCAGTGGACACGGTCTGTTCCAAAATGATGGAAGATGAGAGTGACTGGGATAGTTAAGAGGAGCTGCTAATGCAAATCCATTCCAAATGCAATTCATTGGACCCTGCAAAGTGGTATTACTGTTTTCATTCTTAAGTTAGTGTAAATTTAAATTCAATAATTTATAGAAGAAGATTCGTTCCACATAAGATAAATATTTTACTGACTTAAAGAAACTTGATTAATTATGATTTTTTTATTTCTACAATTGAGTCATACCTTCACATCAACCGTCCAGGACATGAGACCCCCACCCTGGAACAACAGCAATTTCAAAATATTTCGCTTTATAGTTATAAACATAACTTTTTGAGAGCCAAGAGCTTTATTGTTATCTACCTTTTACAAGGAATATATATTAAAAAACTTAAAAATAGATGTATCAATATTAAGGTGGGAATAACCATACAATAAAACTAATTTACCTTACTCTTTGTACCTCTATGTAGAGAGAACGATATTATACTGACTGAAAACAGTATAATTTATGATTTATCTTTACTTGGTAGGTCTAACCATGAGGTCTATGGTTATAGCTAAATTTGTGATAGGAAATTTGAAAAAAAGATTTTGACTAGAGTATCTTACGCTATAGGATTATTTTCAGGCAATTTCCTCTGATATGGCCATGGTTAATTTCAAATTAATAAATAAATTAATAAGTACACATATGAATCAATCTTGTTGGTTCCTCCAGTGGGATTTTAGCTGGTTTTTGACAATCTAGATACAATAACTAGGTACATTAAATAGTCTTATTGCAATGTGGGAGACAGTTATAGCATCGGCAGTAGCTACGGTTGATGTACAGTCTCAGATTTTCTCGTGGGCTGGGATAAGAATCTAGCCTCCAAGTCACCGCAACAGAAAATAATTATTTAAGTTATGAGTATAGTGCCCAAGAGTTATACTTGATTATAAATTAAGGTTATACTTAATTTATCAAACAGTAACAGATTTTGAGTCTGTCAATTGGGGTTTTATCAAGTCAATTTTATAAAGTATTACTAAAAGTAAATTTAGAAGTACTCCACCTTTCGGCACCATATTTTCTCAAAATTTCTTAGGGAGAAATTTATAAAATTGGATTATTAATATTGAGTTCCCTGGAAAATTAACACACCATTAACAAATAACAGGAATAAAATCAATAAATTACCTCTGAAACAGATTTTTTTTTGGTAATCTCTCCAGACTCCACTGCTTCTGTCTGCCCTGGAAAATTGGCCTTCTCCGTCCCTATATCCTGTGGCAAACACATAAAAATCATTAGTTTTTGAAACTCAAGTTTTATTTGAACCCTTTTGGTGAATAATGCGACGGAGGACCAGACCTTGTATTGTAATATTTGTTATGATATATGAAAAACATACAAAAGAAAAACTCACTTTATCGATCAAAGACAAAATTGAAATGTATTATTCAAAAGAACATAAACAACATTTTTCTAAACGATAATAATAATTTAAAATATAAAATAATACGATCATATATGATCATATGAACTGCAGGGCTCGGTCGTCACAACCCATTCGGCACCTTTCGGCACCATATTTTCTCAAAATTTCTTAGGGAGAAATTTATAAAATTGGATTATTAACATTGAGTTCCCTGGAAAATTAACACACCATTAACAAATAACAGAAATAAAATCAATAAATTACCTCTGTAACAGATTTTTTTTCAGTAACCTCTCCAGACTTTACCGCTTCTGTCTGCCCCGGAAAATTGGCCTTCTCCGTCCCTATATCCTTTGGCAAACACAACAAAATTATCAGTTATTGGAACTCAAGCTTTATTTTAACCCTTTCAACTATCATTTTTATACCCCTTAAAAACCCCCTAAAAACCAAGTCAGTTTTTTCACTCGCACCACCTTAACCTCCAAGTCAAGTCAATTGGAAGCGGGTGCACATAATTCAGAAGAGAACACTTTGTACACTGGCTGGACTCGATGTGAAGCAAGATAAAAAGCACCAATCCAGTGAAAATTCACAAGCCAGATCCAAGTTGTTTAATGTCTTGCCATTAAGTGAAGTGAAGGGGTCCCACCGTTTTATTACAGGAATATGTCGCCAAAGTGGCTGATTCAAAGACCGTTTAATTCTATTATAGAATTTTTGGACTGGCCAAATTTTCAAATGTAGAAACTTACTCATTTTATTTGAATATATTTTAATGAGTATTTGTAATTGACACCCTTTTATGGCCAACATTGGACCAACTTAGTCACTTTAAATATTTAAGTCCTTAACTTTTTCTTATTAGCCCAATATTTCTTCATTCGTTCTGATTGTAATGTTCTCTCTGCATCTGAAACCACCCGTCCCAATTTCTATTTGTTCATTTTCAATACTAATTTGGTCATTAAAAAATGTGTTTAGGGCATATCTCTTTTCTTTTAAATCATCTATTAAAAGAATTAACCCTTAGTAAGCAGCTAAACTCTTTAGCCGCAGCACAATAGGGTCTCACGAAGCGGCTACTGTCTTTAGACGTGATCAATCATTTAGCCACATTTACTGTGCCGTAGTTCACAAAACAAGTAGGTACTGTGTAATCAAAGGACCTTAGTCTACATAGCACAGTTAGCATCGGTTGATGTGCAGTCTCAGATTTTCTCGTGGGCTGGGATAAGAATCTAGCCTCCAAGTCACCGCAACAGAAAATAATTATTTAAGTTATGAGTATAGTGCCCAAGAGTTATACTTGATTATAAATTAAGGTTATACTTAATTTTTCAAACAGTAACAGATTTTGAGTCTGTCAATTGGGGTTTTATCAAGTCAATTTTATAAAGTATTACTAAAAGTAAATTTAGAAGTACTCCACCTTTCGGCACCATATTTTCTCAAAATTTCTTAGGGAGAAATTTATAAAATTGGATTATTAATATTGAGTTCCCTGGAAAATTAACACACCATTAACAAATAACAGGAATAAAATCAATAAATTACCTCTGAAACAGATTTTTTTTTGGTAATCTCTCCAGACTCCACTGCTTCTGTCTGCCCTGGAAAATTGGCCTTCTCCGTCCCTATATCCTGTGGCAAACACATAAAAATCATTAGTTTTTGAAACTCAAGTTTTATTTGAACCCTTTTGGTGAATAATGCGACGGAGGACCAGACCTTGTATTGTAATATTTGTTATGATATATGAAAAACATACAAAAGAAAAACTCACTTTATTGATTAAAGACAAAATTGAAATGTATTATTCAAAAGAACATAAACAACATTTTTGTAAACGATAATAATAATTTAAAATATAAAATAATACGATCATATATGATCATATGAACCGCAGGGCTCGGTCGTCACAACCCATCATACCGGCCCCTTTGAAGTACATTGTGCTTCAATGTGTAATATCATCTCGTGGCAGTGGGCAAAGTTTCGTGACGGGACAAGTGTATAATCCAGCTGATGTCCGAACTTCGGCCACTCAAACTATATTATCTTTTCCTGGTAATACTCGAACCACGCGAACTAAAGGCCACTGAAGAGGACTAGACTGTGGCTGCATAACAATGACCATGTCTCCAATGTTGATATTTTGGCAACTTATTTATCCATTTAAGCCGTTGTTGTAGGGTATGGAGGTATTCTTGCGTCCATCTATGCCAAATTTTTCCGAAAAGCTGTTGCGTCAACTGCCAATGTTTGAGATGACTTGAAGGAGTATTTATAAATGACTTTTCTGAAAGCAACACCAGTGGTCCACCTATTAAGAAGTGACCAGGAGTGAGGGCAGAAAAATTGGATGGGTCTGATGAAAGAGGTCTTGAATTTAACATGGCCTAAATTTGAACTGTGAATGTCGTAAATTCGGGAAGTGTCAATACTGTCTTGCCAATGACCCTTTGCAAATAACGTTTGACGCCTTTTACAGCATTTTCCCATAAGCCACCGAAATGTGGGGAACAGGTGGATCAAAATGTAATTTTATATTCTTGTTGGTTACAAAATTCTGTATTTCTTCTTGAGATTTGAGGTTATTAATATTATCTTTTAGTAGTTTTTTCAGTTCTGCGCTTGCTCCAGTGAGGTTAGTTGCATAATCTGAGTAAATGTCCAAGCTTAGGCTGCGTCGAGAGGTAAACCTGACAAGAGCAGCGATAAAAGCGGACGTAGTTAAGTTGATCACTACTTTGATATGAGTTGCCTTCGTTGTCATGCAGACCAAAATGCAGATATATACTTTGACTTGTTTGAAGGATCGCAAGTTGTGAATTTTGACGGTGTATGGTCCAGCATAATCAATACCTGTTGATGAAAACGGTCTGGATGGAGTAAGATGAAATCCAGGTCTCCCATGAGTGAAGTGTTACTTTTCAGACTGGTTTTGAAACAAATCACACACTTGTGGAGAACGAATCACATTTATTGCACTTAATATTCACACATTTTGCCATAATAAGGATTGTACCAGCTGCGGGCCAGCATGCAGATGGTAATGATCAATCAATATATTCACGACATTGTATTGTTTGGGTAACAGAATAGGATGAGACGTCTAATGGTAACGTTGAGTGTGAAAGACGTTCACCGACCCGAATCAGATTATTTTAATCAAGAAATGGGTTTAAACATTGGATGTTTGTGGGACACACCTTTTGTTCAGATAGTAATTTAATTTCTCCAAAAAATTGTTTCTGCTATACTAGTGAAAATATTTTAGTACGTACAGCATTCAGTTCAATGGTTATAAGAAATCCAAATTGATGTGATGATTCACGACAATTAAAAAAGGCCAATTAATTGGTTAGTTGATGAAACGCAACACGAATGCCATTGTTCAAATAATTATAGTCCAGGATGAAAACATAGTTAGAAAATCCCAATCTTCTTGAGTGCTTGATGCAAGTGTTGGAAGTAAATCAGGTTTTAATTCAGGATCTGAGTCCAAAGATATAGGAATGAATTTTGAAGCTGGCCAATCGCTTGATGGTAAGGAGAGCCAAGATGGGCCATTACACCAAAGCTTGTTAACTACCAAACTAGGTAGGAGCAATCCTCTTGAGGCACAGTCGGTGGGATTTCCCTTTGATGATATGTGGTGCCACAGTTCTGATGCTGTTGCTTCCTGAATTTGTGCAACCCTGATGCCATAGTTATTACATAAGTTTTCATTCGTTTTGGAGGAGTCTTGATCCATGTAAGAGCCACTCAAAAGCCAAATGTTAACAGATTTGAACAAGTTTGAAAACAAGTTCATAATATGCCAAGTTAACTTGTACAATAGATGTGCAGCGCAAAGTTCAAGGTGCAGAACCGTCACCCTTTTCAAAGGAGCCACTCTGCTTTTGCTACGACCAGACTAATGTTAACATTATGTGAAGCATCTTCAACTCTGAAATAAATGACTGTAGTGTGACCCCTCTCTGAGGCATCACAGAACCCATGCAGTTCAATTTTGTTTGTAGACTTAAGGTTCAGCGTCTGTGATACATTAATTTGACCAAGACAGTGAATGTCAGCGACAATGTCAGTCCAATGATCATGTACTTCGGCGGGAAGAGGTGAGTCCCAGTTCAAACCTAAAATCCAAATAAGTTGCATCAAGCATTTAGCTGTCATTATGAAAGGAGTTAAAAAACCACATGGATCGTCAATTTGAGCAATGGCACTTAATACAGTAAGTTTAGTGGTAAAATTTGAGGTTTATACCCTTCACACTATAGGAAAATGAGTCAGTGGTTGGTAACCAGTGAAGTTCTAAAACTGTTAAGTGTGGGAGGTTAGAACTGGAGACAAATTTTGGAGACCCTCGGTGATCATCCGGCAAGTGCTGCAACAGTTGCTTAGAATTTGAAACCCATTTGCGGAGCTCAAAACCTCCACGATTGAGTAACTTCTGTAATTGGTCTTGTAGCTCAAGTGCTTCTTTAATAGAGTTTGCACCAGTTATTATGTCATCGACATATTTATTATAAAGCAAAGCATGTGCGGCATTAGGGAAATGTTGACCTTCATCCATCGCTAGTTCGTGTAGTCCTTATGGCAATATAAGGTGAGCTACTAACACCATAAGTGACAGTGTTGAGTTGAAACGATTTTATTGGCTGATTTATATTGATTTCAACAAAATCATCTGATAATGACGATCAACAGGATGAATAAGAATTTGACGATAAATCTAAATGTCTGAGAAGTTGGTGTGGAGTCTAGAGCCAGTCATGAGAAGGTCATTAAGGGAGCCACCAGAGCTAGACTTACTGCTTGCATCGAATACTGTTTTTAGTTTGGTAGTTGAACTGGACTCCTTTAGAATACCATGGTGAGGGAGATAATAATGAATGGCTGAAGAGGTTGGATCATCACATTCAGACATGTATCCAAGGTTTGACTTAAAGCTATGTCCTGAAGTTTAGTTTAAGTTATTAGTACAAGGAACGTCGTAATGTATGTCATATTAATCCTAAAACATAAATCCACAAAAAAACTTACAGAAATAAGATGGCATCACAATAGCCTAAGTAACAATAAAATTATAGGCTAGCAACATTTTAGTTAAACCCAATCTGCAATATAAACATGAGAGCAAACTGTAACACACACAACATATTGTTTTTAATACAAAACTCAATTACTACAAAACAGCCCTGTCTCTGTGACGGAATGGTGTTTTCAGAGCTGGGCAGATTGACTAATACTGATGCAGACCACGTGCAAATGCGCGCAATGCATGAGTACGACGCAGTTGTACAGTTGGCTACTCTTTGCTCAAGAAAAACTACAATTATTGTCCATATTTACTGTAGTTTTTAACACAATTCAGTTCAGCACGCTTATTTTTGTTAATCAAAAGCGCAAACTCAATTACCACTCGCGTACAAACTAACACACGTTTAGCATGTTAGTTTGTACATGTTTTGCCTAACAATTTATAAACCTAATCCGAGGATAGCCTCGGTTAACCCAGTACCCTGGTTAAGCGGAAATTAGTTAACCAAAACTCTAGTGTATTGCCTGAAATCTATTTTGGTTGAACATTCAGGAAAACCATGGGGTGAACTGGCTACTTGTCGTCTTCCAGTAATTAAATAGGGTGGGTTTCACAAAACCGAGTTTTCACTACACCAAGTTAAGGCTAAATATCCTATACATATCGGAAATTCATTACGCTGAGGTTTCACAAAACCGAGTATGTTATAAAAATCAACTGTTTCACTACACCGAGGTTTCATAAAACCGAGTAAGGGGCTGAGTACCGCCCGCTCTAGAAGTGAGTTCGCACTAAGAGCTTGTCGGCCGACCAGCCAATATAGCGCAGTATCATGCGCTTTGAAGGCATTCCCTGCCATAAATCCGTGTAAATGACATGATTGATCTAATAACTTAAGCTACATTATACTGTTTTAATATATTATACAGAGATCAAATTGTCCATTAATGAATGTTAAATGCAATATTATAATTATTTATTTACTAAACCAAGCTCAAAACTCGCAATAGTTTATAGATCGTGAACGAAACTAAGCTAAAATCTTCAATATAAATTATGGGTTATGCGTTATGTTCATTGGCCGGCCGCACACTGATGTAGCATTTCACCTGAAGCAAGTGTTGCGAGGCAAAATGTTTCGCTGTTTCTGATATATTACAAAATGACATTTTTCTGATATTTTACAGAAAATGATATGTTTTCCTTACCTTGGATTGAGATTGCTTCAGTGGCTCGACTTTCTCAGATTGTGAACCACAAACCAGTTTGTCACTGGTTTTATCATCGCCAACCGATGAATCCTGAGTAAAAGATAAAGCATTATCAGGTACTGAACAACTAATAATTATTTATGGTATTTAAATTGAGAACTCAAACTGTTACTAAAATACTTACATCAAACCCAACTAATCTAATATAAACTGATGGTGAAAACCACATTTACAAAAAACAATTTGGAATCAAATCTCGACAAAACCTGGGAGGATATGATCAATGGGGATCCATAAAAAGATGGTTGATACAGTGAAATTTAGTTTCAGAAAAAAATTCTATAAGAATTGAAGCTATTACCATAGTCCTCGTAATAAGATTTAGGCTGGGGACCACATTTGTTTATGGTTTTTGGCTTGCCAAAACCATTTTGGTTTTTCTTAGTACCATTTAAATCAATTCAAAATGATAAGCAATTTAGTTAGTTGAATCATTTCTCCATGTCAAACAACACTGAGATATAAAGGGTTAGTCAAAATCATAGATACCCGTTCATAATTATTGAATGAGTCCATCATGTGTGTTACAGATCCGTGTATGTCAATTAAATCACACCAAAAATTATATAGTTTAAATTTGTTAAATTACCTTTCCGTTAGGATTCTTCTTTGACATCCTAGTATCAGACATGTCACAAGCACCAGAAGCTTACACTGAAATCAAAATTTGTTTACAATTTTTCACTCAGTTTTATTATTTTATAAGGGGGCTTATATTCAAAGGGCCCCTTTCCAAAATCTAGTTTAAATTAGTATCTCTCTAGTATTAAATTACAGTTTAGAGAAATATTAACAAGACAAGAGTAATTAAGAGAGAGTAAAAAAGAAAAGAGTAAGAGCAAATTAAACAATTTAGAAATTGCTGATTTCAAATTCTTTGTGGATTATAACAAATGTTAAAAAATGTTTAGTTTTCAAAAATAAACAATGTTTTATTGTGCAAATAATTTTACATAAGCAAGTTGTAACGTTTTTTAATTTGTATTTTTATTTCAACATAATATTCACTAACTCAAATCCAATAACGAAGAACTTTATTTATGTTATAATAATAATTTTTTGTATTATATAGACATTTCAATCATTTGCATGTGTTTCCCTATTATCATCATTATGCAGTGTATTTGTTTTGACCGTGTGTGAGTCCTGGTCAGGCTCATCATTGCAAGGGTTCTGTGGGGAGGTCCCTGGTTTGGAAATGGTGTTTCAGGCTAAAGTACTTGGGATTAGTAAAAAATAATAATGTCTTGTTAATAATTTTCCCATTAATACATGTTAGTATAAGCTAATAACACCAAAGTCCCAGTTCTTTGTTTGAAATTCATTATTGGTGATGGTGGATTGATATTATTTAGATTCTTATTGCGGACATTTTCCATCACGATATTATGCAAAACAAAGTTTTACGACGTTTCGGAATCTGGAATCTGATCCCGTCCTCAGGTGAACTAATATCTAAAATATAGCACAATTAATTAACATATAATCTGGACCAAACCGGTATAAAGCTGAAAACATAAAAGTTTAAAGCAGTCAAAAAAACTTACAAACGAACCATACACTAACCATTACACACAAAAGAAACCAAACACGTCCGCTCGTCACGGAGACTCAAAGACAACAATATGTTAATTAATTGTGCTATGTTTTAGATATTAGTTCACCTGAGGACGGGATCAGATTCCAGATCCCGAAACGTCGTGAAACTTTGTTTTGCATAATATCGTGATGGAATATGTCCGCAATAAGAATCTAAATAATAAAGTCCCAGTATTCTGAACTAATTGTGACCGAAACCTGTTCGGATTATCCAGAAATGCGGTGTAAAGTTACATTAAATGAACAAAACTAGTAAAATTTATTATTTTAGACCCAAACTGTGAATTTAGACCTGTTACGTCTTGTCACAGTTCACATATAGGTTCTAGGAGTCCACTACATGTTTTGCCTGAACTGCATAAAGTATTCCAGCAGGGACTTTCTATCCATTATGAACTTGTCATTGGAAATAGAAAAAATTACACATAAAATCGAACAATGATAAAACAAGAAAAGTGTACTGCTACATCCGCATACCTATGTGAGTGATATTTATGAGACAATGGCACAACTTTTTTTTGGCTAACAGGATTTATTTGTTACGACAAAAGACGATAACTGTATTGTTAAGTTTCAAAAGTAAGTTATTGTTTTTTATTAACATTTTGTACGTAATACTGTATATTAATGATAACCTGATGCAGATTAAAGTGTTATATAATATTATTAAGTGTTTATATAATATGCTATAATTCAGGTTACATTGCTTCATTTTTAATTGAAACTCAGTAACCTTTTTCTTCCTCAGGTTGTTCGGATTAGCCGGATATTTGAATTACCCGGGTTCAGATTACCAGGACTGGTAATTGATTTGCTATCGGACATTCCCTGAAATGATTTTTTTCAGTTCCAACCCATTATCTGAGTTCAAGGCTTTCATCCAGAAATATAGTCAGAATAAAATAGAAGCCCTAGTCTTGAGGAAAATGGAAGCTACATAGCCTTTCAAAATAGTTAAGGCCTATTCAAGCAATCTCTAAACTTTTAACTACTCTAATTTAATGTAAGTTTTGCACAGTAATATTAAAACCACATTAAAAGGGCAGTTTCATGAAGAAATGTTGAATCCCTATGTTAAAAACCAATACCTTTCGTCACAGGTTTTTATTATATATCGGACAAACTTTTAGCCTACTAATCCTTATTTTAATACACTTACACAACTCCTATTACCATAAGTAATATAATTTCCAAAACAATAGCAAGGCCATGTGAGTAAGAATGTAATGTCTGTTCATTGGGCTAATGGTCCTTGGAATAGGCTTATAGTCCACACAAATGTACCAGCTAGTCTTAGTTGAATAATAAGGCTATGTCATAAAATCTATTACTATATCCAAACTAAAAATTCACACATACTCAACTGAAACACCTACTAGGATGGGTTTCTAAATTAATATAAATATATTTCAAAAGAGAGGGCACATTTTGTGCAGGCCAAGCTCTTGCCTAACCCTACTGAATTTGTAATAAACACTTTTTTCATTACATTTTTGTTAGTGCATGGTACACTTACAGATATATTAATACTCCAACTAATCTTCCAATTTCTATTCTCACTGGCAAACGACAAATAAACAACTAGCCTAAATGACAGAATGAACACAGTTGGGCCTACTTGATTTGTACACCGCACAGTAACGAAGCTGGAAGGAAAATGGAGGGGGTCTGGAGTTGGACGGGGGAGACGGCTTGACTTAGAAAGATGAGACCGGATGTACAGGTGATTTCCGGATTCCAGAAAGTTCTAGAAGCTTCTAGAAGAATAGACCTTTGGTTGATTGACTATTAGAATAACATTAAATTACTATAAGAAGTGCATTAATCTTCTTCACTTCACTACCTGATTACCGGAAAAATCTACTAATATAAACATCCGAGATTAAAAGCGATCATAGGATATATAATACAGAAACATGTGTTATTTTTATACGTCTAAGGCTTGTTTTACCTGGATCCGTTTATATTTAGCTAGTTTATATTTTAGTTCAAAACAATTTGCCTTTCCCAAAATATGCCGAATTTGAACTAGGTAAAATATGACCCACCTACCGAAGTAGTGTAAACCAGTGCTTATATTAATATATAACCAGAATTATTATATTATTAATATATATATATATATATATATATATATATATATATATATATATATATAAACCAGAAAAAATATTAAGCAACACATATAGCCGATTATCAAATAAACGTGTTACAACTCATTAATTTTCAATGTTTGTAAATTATATCAATAATACATTGTTTATTCATCTATTTTCAACACCAGCAGCATTTTTTACACTTTTTGGAACTAAAATATTAATCCATTCATAAAAGCGAATATTTATCAGTGGGGACCATTAGACAACAGCAATGTAGAGGAAAGTATAAAATGTTTGTTATACAAAAATTAAAAATCTCGTTATTTTTAATATATTTGTACAAAGGACGGTGGCGACGATGATGGGCCCCAAAGGTCCGCGTTCCAGGGGCCCGCAAGCCTTGGCTGCATTTTTGACAATTTTGTTGGGGCCCGGACCCTCAAAGGAGACGTGACAGACCTTTTTAAACGGTACCTCACCTATCATAAAATATTTATACGCACTTTCCATTTTAAAACGTGACGATTTTATTGCTCAATATATACCGGACCGTGGCCGGTTGGTTGTTAATTGTCTAGTCTGATTTGTCAAATATCAATTTTGACGTTACACAACATTTACATATATACATAACTCTTTGTCTGGTGTCATCGAATCAAATAAGGGCTTTTGTGACAATTTTCAAAAGGAGAGGGCATCTTACCATCTCTATTAAAATAGACAACGAGTAATTAAATGACAAAAATCGAGATTAATTACTTTAACGGAAAAATGATTTATTTTTCGTGTTAAAAAAGAAACAATCATACTAATTATATTGTGGTTTAAGTGGAATTATTTCTATAGTTATCGGTCAACAAACTGTTTTCAAATATTTTTACTGTATTTCATTGATAAAGATGCATTTCAGGCTACAACATATAGTTAGTTATGGGAAGTTTGAGTTAAATCGAGTCAGCCAAATCGTTATGCGTACCTACTACATAATTCTTTTATACCGTTTGCAATTTCGCTACTTTCTCTTTGCACTAGAAAAAAAAATACTCATCTTCCCGCCTTTTCATAGTGACGCTCCTTTGTCTTTGTAATGGCGTCTTGGATTTCGGGCGTTTAACGATACAGTAATAGCAAAGACAATTTTATTTTATTATTTTGAAACATAAATTGTCTTTGGTAATAGTTTACATTTGCCATTAGTGTCGGTCAATAAGAATTACTATGCCGATGGAGAGACGAGCTGCTGCCTTGCAACGGGTAATATATTTTAACTTATACAACAAAACTTATCCTTGGCCAATGTTGGGTGATCTAGAACAATCTTTATCAGGGTTTAACTATGTAAAAAATCTAAAGGTATACGAGTTAAGGGTCGAAATTGAGTATTGAAAAGAAGTTGCCTATTAATTTATTTGCTGTCTTGTATAAATATTTGGTTTTCTATGACCATTGATCAGTATAGTGTGCATATTAAACTAATGTTTTTCGCCCTTAGTTCCCCTGCCTTTACTTCTGTAAAGACTCTTAGTTATTTAATGTGCCGTAAAACCTCACTAACTCAACACCTAGTGGACCTAGGGGTTGTCGAGTAATCCAGAATATTGCAATTTTTCATGTGGTCTAATTTATACGTAACAGACTCGAGTTTTACATAAAAATTTACAATAGTACAGTACCTACGTGAGTATTGTTACATGTTAAGTAAACAGAATATGAACTATGTTAAATAGGCCTATTCAACAATTGAAACTAACTTACATGTTCATTCTGAAAAAAATCTTCGTTGATAGTTTTTTTTAGATGCAACATTCCCCAGCCAATAAGTAACAATAACAACCTATGCCACCTCCAACATTGCCCACGTCTTTGACCTTTACACAGTAAGGCGCACATTAATGCTACTGTCCATCTCAGCTCTTTTCAGCCAATCTGTGACCTTGAAAAGTCAAATGCACTAATACTGAAAGATAAAGACGTTCTACCAGATGTTGACTGTCGAGTCAGTTAAAAAAAATACTGGGCCAATTGTTACAATTCTTTAAAAACCTTCCAAGTAGGCTCCTTCTACATCTACGTAGTGTTGCCAGTGCGATTTCTAAGCATTGAAGGTGTCACAGAAGGCATTCTCCGTACTAGCCTTGAGAGCTGTGGTGAGAGTTGCTTAAAGCCCCTCTGTCGTCTCAAAATCCCTGCCTTTTCAGTGGAGGAAAATAAGAAAATGTGGGTGGGGGGTGAATATCTGGGCTATAGGCTGGCCGTGGAAGCATTGTGATGCCAGGAGCTGTTCAGGAGGTTCACAAGAAAGGCAGCGTGAGCCGGGCCGTTGTGGTGCATCTTCTAGTCTGCTGCGATATTTTGTTAGACTCGATTTTCCCTTTGTTTCAGTTTCTTGGAACACTTCCTCGTAAAACTTGTGGTTTGATATTTAGAAGGAACAAATTCATGGTGCACAATGCCTTGGGTGTAAAAAAAGACAATGAGCCTCGTTTATACTTTGAATTTGCTCACTCTTCATCTTCATGTATGGTCTTCATTGGCAACCTATTCTCGGGTCTACGAAACTTTTCGTACTTACTTACTTACAAGTACTTACTTGTGCTACCTAAACATGTCAATCCTTGCCAAAGCACTATCCGGGTAAGCTTGATACATTATATTAAACCTCTCTGTCATTGATTTACTGAGTTTCGCACAGAATTTTACCCTCTTCCTAACAAACGCTGCATATTTGGCTTGCACCACTCACAGAAAAATGTAGTGAGAAAGAGCCTGTCCTGACACTCCCGGTGCTTAGAGACAACTTACTGGCCCCTTGTTTGTTATCTTGCAATCTCCTCTATCAAATCCAGACGGTCCATATGTGCTCCCAAGAAAGTCATAGCAGAATAAAATTAGTCTTATTTCTTTCTGGACAAACCTGTAACCTGAATGCAGGAAAATAATTTATCAGTTATTAATTATATACTGTGAATAATATTACGAGTATTTGGTACTTCCACTATTCTAGTATAGGGCTAGGCCTATCTATATACAGTAAACCCTCTCAGATCCGGACCCTCCGATATCCGGACGTGATTTTGAAAGAATGCAAAAATTTAAAATTACTGTAGGAGGTCAATGTTTGTTAAACCAGTACTCGCAAACGATGTTTGTAGGCCGGTTAGTAGCGCGCTGAACGCGAGGTTGAAGCCATGTGGACAGCGGTATTGTTCAAAAGCGGAATGGGGAAGCAATGAGTCACCCTAGTCCCGTGTGCCTGAGTCTCTAGCGTTACTGTCTGTATTCTGTGCTATCTGGTACAAGGTCACTGACTTACAAAACAATAAACCTCCCCACCCCACGTGTCTGTACCCACCTCAATAGCCAAGCCAACGCATCACGCTTACTGTAGTGACAACATCCGCCTCCGTGGTCGGTGTCGCCTTTGTTTTGCTTCAGTGACCTTGTCTTTCTTGTAACGGGTGGTTTAAGTTTCGGGTAGGAATAAGTTATTATGGCCGGAAAAAGAAAAATGGTTGTCATTACAATGGAGGAAAAATTGTATTACTCTAGTACTATACCACTTTTTACTCAATTACGTGATTTTTTTTGAGTTTTGATATTAAAGTGGGTTTTTAATTTAATATCCTGATGTTCTATTCCCCCTCATATCCGGATTTTTTGCCATCCGGATCAGCCGTCACCACATTAGTCCGGATATGAAAGGGTTTACTGTAATCCGCTTAAATCTACCCAATAATGTTGTGGGGCCTGAAAATATATTGTAAGCTTGACCTTTTTTCTTAGGACTATTGTTTGAACCTGGTAGATTTTCCTTGTTTTCTATCTGAAAATACATTGTTTCTAATCAATAGAAATCAAGAAGGTGGAGAAAATAAATAATTATTAATGGATTTTTTTTAATGGTGGCCAAAACATGGAGGAATAACGAGAAAAATTCTATTGCACAATTGTTATATCATATACATGAAGTCCTCCCGTCATCAGTTAGCTGACACTAGTTAACCCCGGGAAGACTCACTTTAAATTGAAATCATGACGACTCACTCAAGGTCTTTTTGACTGGGATTAATAAAACAGCTATTTTTGTCATCAAAATATACCAATGTTGGTGTACTTTGATAAATAATGACAAAATACATTGTAATTGAAATACATATAACTATAGCAATAAAATATTTAAAGTTTTTATACTGAACAAAGTACGAAAAAACTTTATAGGCCTACTTAAAATGTATATATTACCACACATTATTTGTACAAAAAATGTTTATACATTAAAGAAAAACTTGAAAATTCAATTACCATAAAATACACCAAAAATTAGAAAAATGAGTAATATCAGTGTTCACTTTTTACTTGCACAATTGCAACTTATGTCGTCGAGAGTCAAAAACCAGTAATTAAGCAATGCCTTTAAACAAAAAAAGCATTGTTACTTATTAAATAGTTTTTATAATATTAGAACGACTCAGCACAAACAAAATATATTTAAAACACTAAAACACTTTCATAAAAACTACAATTTTAGTAGTAAGGTCATTCACTAATGGTTGAACAAATCGAAAACAGACTGTCTCTATCACTCACCCATGGTCAAACTGACCAGTTCCTTACGCAAAAGCAAATAACACTGTATCTAGGAAAGGGGCAGTGCGGGAAGTGATTCAGGCAATTACTAGAAAGTGGGACGTGAGGTACGGTAGCGATGAATACTGCAGACGCACACTGAGTAAAAGTTTTCCTGAAAATAGTACCAACGCGATCGTTTCGACCGGCATGTGAGTCCTTCCAGGTTAAACACTGCTGACACTGGCTTACACTTAGTCTAACAGGTGATCCAGCGATCTTTCTCTCGATCCGTCTCAGTGACACTACTGAGACAGATCTGAACTCACTACGATACTACCACTGCAGCGGCACCTTTAATCTTCGCGAAATATGACTTTACCACTTGGAGGAATAATAAAATATAGATTTAGAATTTATTTTAAAGTATTCATGTTTAGGCTAATCTTTCTCACACACCCGTAATCCGTGTGGAAGACGTGAGTGGTAGTTGCGGAGTCGACTTCTCTCCAAATTTATCTTCAAACCGTCAGATGGCTTTGTCCCGGCTTCCGGTTCAGTTCACTCACCATCGTCCAGGCATTTACTCCCCTCTTCTAACTATGACTTGTATACTTTAAGCCATCCACTGTTATACTGCCCTCTTGACTACTTCCCATCATGTTTCCTCCAATCTGTCCTATCATTAGAAGTGTAATTTTATTAACTGTTAAGCTTTATTTTATGATTCTATTCTCTGTATACTTATCCAATACTATAATACAAGCAAGGTTTGTATATATATATATATATATACACACACACACATATATATATATATATATTTGCACACGGATCTAGAAAACGGCACTAAGGAATTTCTTTAAATATTGGAAATAATTAATTTCCGAGTAGAAAATAAGTTCTAGATAGGTCTAATGTCCAGGAAAATTCGTGTTTTCGTGTAATATTAAGTTTAAAATCTATAAATTTAACATTATGCTTATGGAGAATAAAATGTAAACAATACCAACCAAAACAGCTGTTTATAACCGTTTGACAGTTCTTGATTGAAGAGTGCGGGGAACAATATGTGAATAGAGGTTTTTCATAAATATTTATTTTATGTATGTAATAAATGTAAAATTATCAGGTTACTAAACAATTTGTAAAAACTTAAGGGTAACATAACTGTGCGAAATAAAAGCAGAAAAAAGTATTTCCAAAATCTTCTGTGTTTTGATAGAAAACGTATTCGTTGTATTGCTTGAAGCCAGTGTAACAAAGCAAATAAGTGGGGTAAATTAAATTTCTCTTTTGCTTTTCAATCTTCATTCCCTTTCTAACAAAATCAGTTGATCACAGACTAATAATAACTGTATGGATAATTAAACAGTAAATGATCTGCTAAAACAATTGAGGTTGGCTAAAAGATGTTAAACGGCATTGCTCATTTGACAGACGCCGTAGCCGAGTGGTAGCGTGTCGGCCTCAAGAACTTAAGGTCGTGAATTCTATCCCCACCACTATGCGCGATACGTTTTGTTAAGTGCTATATTAATTATGGTGTATTAAATCGGTTTTATTTAAACCACATAAATGTTTTCATTGAGTAATAAATGTGTTTTAATTTTTCTAATTAATATTTATAATACATGTCTTATTCTGTACGAGCAAAGCTCGGTCACCAGGTACTATATTATAAATGAATAAAGATGAACTGAATTGCATTTGCTACAGTATATTTATTGTGGTAATTTTTTCAGTTAGGGTACAGCATGGATGCAAGAATTGCAAGAGCATTGCGGAATTGCCCCTACCGGAATGAATTCAAGTATTTGCTCATACTACCAAGTTTAAAAACTGAAAAACGAAAGCTAGAAATAATTAGACTCCATTTGCCATCGATGCGAGTCCTTTGGTAAGATTTTAATGGTATTTTTTACTGATTTATCGGTAGAGTATATTGCCATTCCACTTTGAATAATTTTAATTTCAAACCTAGTTAATATATTTCAGAAATAAATTATGTTATTTCGTAGTAAATGTGGTTATTATTTGGTAACAAATTTTTAAAACTATGTTATTTGATTCAGACTTAAATTTCTCCCATGATAAAGAGTATTTAAAGTTAGGAAACCATTTAGGCAATGATAATTGTTTGTTGTTTCCAGAATGTGAGGCAATAACATTTGTGATGTATTCATGGGGTGTGTAGGTAGTATTATGAGAACGCTCCGGGGAAAGATTGTCTTGTGGCTATAGTGTGAGCATTAATCTATACTGTAGACTCACTCCTGATTATCCATGGTAATGGGTGGCTGAGTCATCGTTTTATTCATAGGTGTGGTTAAAGCAAACCTAACCTGAAATATACTAGAAATATTTAAAAACAACCGTGAAAGAAAACCAGTCCTTAATAACATTTATTGAATGTTAGGTTTTATCATGTGAAAGTCTTCTAATTCAAGTTTACCTTCTAATAAACTTACAATTTCGTAACCTTTTTTTGTAAAAAAAACAGTCCAATACTTTGAGGCTTTGAGTATTCCTCAAGAGTAAAGTAATTGATTGTAATTTCCCACCAGACCTCTTATTATTTATAAATCAGATCCTAAAAATGGTAGTGCTATTCGAAGTTGCGGATTACACCCTGATTATGATTTGTAATAAAGTCATTACATTTGGTGGGCGATGGCAGTAATTTGTTTATCTCTTGACTGCAAAATATCTTTATTTAGTTGGGTGTATGGATATTAAGAAAATCTTTAGGTGTTCATTAAAATGTTCGAGTGTGGCGGTTAGCATCACTTTTTTATAGTGAACAACCAATTAGGAGGACATCCGATTTAGTCGGTCATGTCATAGTCGTTGCGTATGGAAACCTGAACTCTTTCTCATGATGGCCAGCTTTTGAAGGGAAGACTTCGCACAGTTGATCTTCATGCCAGAATTTGTATTCCTTTGCATAATTTACTTGAGTATCACTATGTATTAGAATAAGATAAGTTGGTAGGAATGTTAAGGAGCAGTAGGGAACTAGGGATGTCAACAATTAGTTAGGAAATTAGTATTTCAAAACTTAGCAAGTTATGCATGTCTTGTTCCAAGTCCATAAGCTGATCTAAATCACATCCATGTTAAATTATGTTTTACCAGCAAGATAGGTTAGTCTAGAGATGTATTTAAATTCCCTCTCCGTCAAAGCTGGCTTGGTTTGGGGCTGTGTGGCTACTATCGGACTCTAGGTAAATTCACAGTACCATCCACTAAGCTTTCGTCATAGGCCTAGTACCATTCTTAATTAAACTATATCTTTAGTATCCGTAATATTCATCCACATACAGTAATATCAAAATCAGAATTTTGTTTCCATAAGTTATATCAATCCATACTCACACTTACACATATTGGTACAGCATAAACCTTCCACTCACGACTTAAGTATATAAATCATACATAATAGGTATCAATCAATTTCTCAATATTAACTGACACCAACCCATATGTTCACTTATTTACTTCAATTGGTGGCTTATTTTCCTCTTATCCACTGCAATAGGTTTCTTTGATTTTACCATCACAAAACGGGCAAGCTTATGTGTGCCAACAGCATTTGAACAACACACAACCAATATACTTCTTTGTTTCCTTTTTGGCCAGGAGTACTTTTTTCATGTGTTGCCCCAAGTGTTTTTGAAGGGAGCAATTTCTAGTTCAACCCAGATTTGTCCACATTGTAAATAAGTTCAGGCAATAATTTTGCTGTCGGCTACATATTTCTTGAAATCGGTTGGAAAATCTTCTGCTGCCTGTTTATTAATAGTTATTACTACCATGTTTTTTTTTAATCTTGTCAACCAACCTTTTGATCTATTTAAGGTTCCGTTCCCTCTGGGCTTAGTGACATTTACTTTTGCAGCAAAAATAGGCTCACTTAAGTGGTTTCCCAAGGCACGCTGATTAATGAACCGCTGTAACAAAGCTTTGTCCAGATTTTTGTACGTCAATATTTTCTTTTTTTTTAATTTCTTCACAGCAGATGAAGAATCTTACGTATAGAAAATGATAATAACTGTTCTCTTTGCTTGATATTAAGTTACTACACTCTGTAGATTCGTTTTGATGGTATTTCACTGCAATTACTTTATTCTTATGTCCCTTAAACTTATGGATATTTTCAAGTATTTTTATCAACGAGGAACTCAACTATTTTATGTTAAATATTATCTAGCTTTGATCATTTTTAACACATTCATGACTTTAGTAATTTTGCTGATATTTTTAATATACAGGTTATATTTGCAAAAGCGGAACTATGTTTTTTTGTTAAATTATGTGTCTACACTTATTTTCAAAACATACACTTATAACACTCACACTCACTTATATAATTAATTATATTCCATTTAATTGGACTTATTGCTTTTGCGTTTGAAACTACACAATGTTTCTGTAGGTCAGAAACTCCTATAAGACGTTGTATTTAAATATCTTGTTACTTTTCAAATTTGTATAGCCGTGGGCCAATAGAGGTAAGTAAGTCTCAAAGACAGACAATCAAAAACCTTCTCATTTGCCGCACACTATATATCATCTGTTAACATGTCGCCGGGGATACTACAATAATCATAGCAACTACAGTAGAACCCCTCTAATCCATCACCCTCGGGACCGGGATCATGGTCGGAATAGAACAAAGGTTGGATTATCCAAAAAATTTCATTATTATCGTGAAGAATTTCATTGGTAGATGAACGTTCATCTTAGCTTTGCTCATTTCCAATCATAACCTGTGGCCAAAGCTTACGCCACGATTTCCGCAGTATGTCAGATTTAAGTTCATCCCATGCAGCAGATATTGTATAAAAAGCATCTTTGATGTTCAGGGGGACTTGAATGAAACTTAAGTTATTCCATTTGCAAGCTCAAAATTGAAAATATATTTTTTTTCACTTTTACAACTTACAACTTGATATAAATTGTTTACATTTTACAAATACTCTGGTCACCTCGTTCACATTTCCTGGTTAAGGTTCGACCCTTCCAGGACTGTGCCTGGAAATATATGTGAGATTCAAAAAAATACTGGGTGAAATTTTTTCATATTTATAGTATTTGTATAAATGTAAACAGTCAATATTTAATTATATACAGGATGATTCAGGAAGAAACAAAAAGAATTAAAGGACGTGTTCTACCAGTGAAAATGATGAAAAATGTTTCTATAAACATAAGTTCAGAAATGTTTCATTAGCGTGTTAGTGAAATATTTTGCCCAGATTTCAGTTCACCTGTTAAAATGATGCTATACTGGTTTTTTTGGCATGTCAAATGTATTGGATTTTATGTAAAATGAACTGAAAAATTGAATAAACAGGTCCTGGAACTGTAAGTTGCGTTGCTTTGAGGAAAACCAAGTATAAAGTAAAAAGTGTAACTCTTATTTTTGAAAATTAAGGTATTTTATCCATTTTGAATATTTTATTGTCATTAAAAATTTATTTTCTTTGCAAATCTTTTTTTTAAATCAACGTTAAGTCGTTTTGTTCAGGATTATATTATGTGCAGGTATTATTGCTAATATTTATTTATTTATTGCTAAGGTAATAGAGTTATTGCAGACCAAATGTATAAAATGTGTTAATTTGTTGATTTACGCTGGTTTTCTCAAAATCAACTCAACTTTAAGTTCCGGAACAAGTCTTATTCAATTTTTCAGTTCATTTTAGATAAAATACCCTACATTTGACCCTTTGATTTACACCCAAAAAAGCCTGTATGGCCTAATTTTTAAGGGGGTACTGAAATCCAGGCGAAATCATTTGATAGCCGTAGCTCGTTACCGAAGAATTTTCAAACCTATTTTTGTATAAACTTTTTTTACAATTTTTTTAGTAAAAACATACTATTTTAATTATTTCCTTTTCTTTCTGAATCACCCTGTTTATTTCAAATAACCTTTAATAATATTTTATATCAGTTCAGCAACCTTCTTTAATTTATATTTTCCACTGCCTTATAAATAAGTAACCACATATATAATTTCAAGGTTTATTATTGTTATTTATTGTATATTTAAGTTGGAATTCTTACAGAATGGTCGTAAGTAGTTTTAAACTTTCCCTAGTTCATTTTAATAACGTGGATATATCTGCTTAAAAATCCAGCTACTTGGAGGTCACGAATTGTGGATAGTTGTGAGAGATGGTCGGTAGATGTGGTGTTCTCTTGTGTGGATTAACGTCCGCACTATTGAATCCACAAAGGCCATCCTCATAATTAGACCAATTCGTAATTCAGAGGCCGTGGTTCGGATTCCACGTTAAACTGTAGGTCCATTAGTTGCCATTGACTGTTGGGCTATTAATTAACAGTCCTGTCTAAGGAACATGTCAGCCTTAGTCAGTAACAAGACTACAAGATCGCGCCACAATCATCCTACATTCATTCCTCATTCATACTTGGCTTAAAATACCTACCTGGGTAGGTTGCCATTTCAGTTAAAAGTATTAAAAGTATCGTTCGCTAAGCACAAAAAAATTAGCAGATATATTCGCCGGTATTTTTTTTAAGGGTTAAAAATTCCACATAGAAACTAAGCGAATTTTACCTTATTGTTTCAAAATCAGTGACTGTCCCAGTAAATCAGGAGATTTAGAAACTGTAATCATATAAAAAGAATGAAGTATAATAATTCTGTTTTCAACAATTTGAAAAGTAAGGTAAGGACTAACTTAAGGTAACTAACCTTGTGGAAGTATTCAGTGTTTGTGATTGTTAGTCATAAGTAGAAACATAATAAAATAAAATTATTTTTTTCACAATAGATTACAATATTATTATATACTGTGTCATTATATTAAAGCTTAAAAGCTTTCTAAATACAAATTATTGTATACTGAAAAGTGCATACAACGCTAAAAAACTGTGTGAAAGTCACGAATAATATATTATTTAAAAATTAAGAAACTCTACATAAAAAGACAAGCTCAACCAAGTTAATAAATGCATCAAAACATTTATTTAATAATAAAATATTTTTATGGATTTTTTTCTTAAATACTTGAAATTAAAATTTGAAGCGCAGTCCTCCGCCGCTGCATTTACACAGTTTGGTGAATATGAATACGAATTGTAAGGTGCCTGTGTTCTCATTTACTGTTATAGTGAAAATGTAAGGCGTTTCATGTGCGTTGGAGATGATGTTGACCCTGAATATTCTCGAATTTTGCGGCGGCATCCAGTAGCTGCATTAATGACTCACATGAGGTTGATACAAGGCCTTATCGTATATCAACAAGTCAGAGCAGGACAGGTTGCAAGTGAGTAGTTTTCTGTTATAATTTTCAGGAGAAACTTCAAAGATATTAGACCTGCAAATTACAGGCTGTTCCCAAATAAATAAAATACCATAAAACATTCTTACCAAACACTTTTCAAATAAAATTAAGAAATGGCTTTTAATTTGGAAATTGAGGATAGTTTATTAAAGGTGCAACATTAGTTTTTGTTATATTTTGCTCTTTTTAAGTATTGTTAGGTTTATTAAGGGCACACTATGGAGGGCTGTATCACACAGGGACTATGCATTGTATGCAACGAGCTTTGACAGCACCCATCTCCTCCGCAGAGGTGTCAGAGCCGCCTGGCGACATAAGTGCGGTTCTAAAGCTTTGAACCTTAAAGAAGATTTGTTTTTGAGTTTGAAAAAAATTGTTAATCAAGCCCAATATTTTTGATATCATAATTATCTTTATTAGGTTTTTTTTAATTTATTGAGAAAAAATGTTAAATTGTTAATTTTAATTTAGCCAAAAAATGAGCATATTAAATTTCAATGTAAAATGAGGGAACCCCAAAACAGGCATTGCCTAAAGAGGTCGTTATTTAATTTTTTTTGAAATTTGTAAATGTGTCAGTCTGGCAAGTGAAAAGGACTTTTATTTATAAGGGTTGTTATAGGACTGAGATATTCTGTAGTTGGATTTTGTAATAATTTATTTGATTATAAGAACTTTTGTTTATTGTGTTTAATTTTGAAAAAGTAAAATTCTATTCTTTTCTAAATAGTTTTCGGACCAACCTTGGTTTGAATTCTTTGGTACTTGGTTAGTAGCCCCTGTTTGTCAGCTACTGCGAAGTAGAGGGCGCAGCGCCACCATTTTTCCTTCCACTTTTCTCTTTTTACTTAATCTCTATCTTTAATTTATTTATAATATTCATTCAATAGTGTCATATTATTTTTCCAAAACATAAACAAATACCTCCAAGAGACCTGCGTACTCAGGGAATTTCCAAATCAATAATAATATATAAAAGGTTTGATCAATATTCACAATAAATAAGAGAGTTTGCACATTCTCCATAAGATTCACATGGGAAAGAGTATCCTAGTTTGCTGGTAACACTGAAAGTAGGCATTTCTAGCATAACAAATTTTTATTTTGACCATGTATACCAGGTTTCATCAACATCTGCCATAAATAAAGGAGTTTGCCTATTACCTATATGATTAACATGGGAAAGGAGTATGCAGGTTAGCTGCCATGATAAACACATAAACTGTGATTTTCAATCATGAATGGATGGATGGATCTCAACCACATGAAGCTAATTATCAAGTTTCATCCAAAAATATAGATTGATGAGTGAAATATCAAATTTTCATGTGAAATTCAATTTTTTTATATCTCATATATATATAAATTTGAACGACTATTGTTTTTGGCCTCTGGTCACCTAAAGACAAAAAAAATCATGGTCCCGTGCTTAAGTCTTACCATGAGACCTACGGTAATAGCTTCTTCTCGATGGGAAATTCGCTTAAATACTGTCCTATTATAGTTGTCAAATAATTATCTGTATGCATGAGTTTTTAGCTTCAGTTGTCTTTAAATTAACTATCAAATGTAATTAAATCAAACCCTTACAATAACATTCTGTTCCAGTCAATTTTCGTAGATTCCTTGATGTGGCTCTGCGAGAAATGCACTTGCTACGTGAGTTAACGTAAGTAAGATAATAAAGTAGCTCAGTGCTTTACTTAATTCTTACATAGAGGGTGTCCATATTCTGAAAAGTAAGGGCAGTTCTAGAAAGACAATGTGAGAAAGTTTGCTCAGGGAAATAGGCAGTCTGGAAAGTCTTTGAAATATGGCCCAATGTTGGATACATTATATTAGGAAATTATTACAATTAAAATTGCAATAAAAATATATTCATTGTAATGTAAGTTAATGATTTAAGTTAACCTAAATAAGAGACTACAATAGAGAAATTCTCTATTGTAGTCTCTTAGTACATATAAAATCAATATATACTTTATTCATCTTATACAGAGAGTGTACAGAATGGCGTCAAATTATTTACAGTATAACTTACAGTATATTGATTTAGCTGTTAGAAATATTTCCTGAATGAATTTCTAGGACCTATACCAGAAAGTAGTCTTATGGCTCTTTGTTTGGTTAATTTAACCTAGGGTTAATTCAATTGGTTTTTTACATTTTCCTTGTTTTATTTTTATCAGGAAGGTGCATGTAATAATATTTCATCATCATAGAAGTGTAAGCTACCTTAACTTTCAAAACCCTAGAGTTTTTAATGTATTACAATTTAGTTTTTGCCATGTCTAAGTAAATTCTAAAGCATAAAATGCACTGTAGAGTCTAGACACGTAGTTTAACTCAGCAATCAGTCTACCACTTCACAGCTAAGATGGAATCTTAAATAACATTACCTCAGTGACACTGTAGACCACCAACTGGTTTAACAATACCTCAGTGATTTATGTGGTAGAATACTTTTATTCCATGTTCCTTTTGTGGGGTGGGTTTCACAAAACCGAGTTTACACTACGCCGAGTAAGGCTAAAAATCTAATAAATAACAAAATTTCACTACGCCGAGGTTTCACAAAACCGAGTACGTTATAAAATTCAACTGTTTCACTAACCCGAGTTTCACAAAACCGAGTAAAGGGCTGGGTACCGTCCGCTCTAGAAGTGAGTTCGCACCAAGAACACGTCGGCCGGCAGGCCAACAACGCGCAGTATCATGCGCTTTGAATGCATTCACTGCCTGAAATCTGTGTACCATAAAAATCTTCTGGAACCAAATTTTCCATTTAAAATTGACTACCAGTACACAAAATTTCACTAAAAAACATAAATCGCTCAAAGACGTAATTACTAATTATATTTCAGTTCAAAATACTGTCGAACTAAAACAAAAACATTGCTTTTCCAAATTACATCAGATGACAGGAAACATAAACAAACCAAGTGCTTATCATCAGCTCTTCCAGCTGAGATTTTTTCAGTTTTCCTCGTTTCAAAGACAGCAGAATGGAATAAACAATTACGCTAGAAAGGTAGACAGCATTCTCCAATATTGAGAATCTCCAATTAGTTCAAAAATGCATTACTGACAAATGTGTGTAGAGCACGGAATCCAGCGGCTGGCTCGTCTTTACAAGCGTGTGGACAGTATGTCATCCGGCGTTAAAGGGTTAATTCTCTCAGTGTCTTTTGAGTTGACTATACTTGATCAGCAAAAAAAAAATAAAAAGTTTACAAGATTAATAAAGTTGGAAGTTTATTAAAATCTAGAACAATTTTAACTAAAACAAATTATTTTTTAATCCTTATAATTAATCTTGAAACAGTTTAATTATTAATTATCGACTTTAAAGATTTTAGTATATACTATAGCAACAAAATAATAAAAACCCTTCCCTGTTTATATGAGTTTGAGATGACACTCAACTCATGATGCTCCTGGGTTCTGCTATGTGGGATGATGGCTCAGCAGTCACCAGCTGAGTTGCTTAACAAGACTGGTGCTTTTTACAATTTGATACTGCAGCTGTGTGTTAACTTTATGCATACTCGGCATGATACTTCATCAATTCGTGTTAACGCACCATTCTATTGAATACATTATATTGTGTTAAATGTGTTATCGCATGAAATGTTATCTAGCCGGCGACTTCTTTCCGAATGGTCCTCCTTTCTTCAAGATGGATAGCGCCACTTTCAGACCACACACATAGCAAGGGTCATTCAAAATCCCTCCAAAATGAAATTATACTTTTTGTTTCTTCAACTTCAACTATGCATGCTTGCTTTTTGCCAATTGCAAAATACTTATAGATCATGTGCTCTAATAATGCAATTGGAGGGCTTCCTGTTTTACAAAGCTTTCTCCTCTTTCAGGGGATTCGATTTGTATTTAATAATTTTTTGGGATCTTATGATTTTAAAGAATCATAAAGATCTAAAAATTATTTTACTTCGCAATATTATAATTTTTTTTATTAAACCAAGCTAAAAGAATAGTTAATTTATCGTGATTATGACTTCTCTGGTAAATGAAAACTACTGTAACCATTTTTATGACATTCCATAAATAAGGAATGTCAAATAATATGGAAATAAATATGGATAGTTAATAAAATTATTAACTAAATGTATTAACTATTATTAAATTATTTTTATTAACTAAAATATAAATTATAAGCTATAAAATATTTATTATTAAATCTTCAATACAAATTATGTGCCATGCGTTATTTTCACTAAACAACTGGACAGCGAGTGCCTGCAAAGTACGTAATACTGCACGCTACTCAGGCTTCTACAGTCACTTCTCAGCCCCTTACTCGGTTTTTTGAAACCTCGGCAGTGAATTTTCGATATTTATACAATTTTAAGCCTTACTCGGCGTAGTGAAAACTTGGTTTTGTGAAACGCACCCTTATATTCCACTCAGGTGCAGCCAATTGTTCTCGACTCCTGCCTTAAGTGTGGCGTCACTATCACCAGCACCTTCACTGACATCTCTGTTCTCTGGCCACTGTACGCCACTGCATAACACACCGATTGCCACATCGACTCCTAGAACCACTCCCACGAGACGAATTCTTATTGCAGCTCGTCAAAAACTCGATGTCATGCCTACGCGTGAGTAATAAATTATTTTCTTAACAAAAATTCTTTTCGGATAATTATAATTAACATAAATGAAAGTACAGGTGTTTTCTTCAAAGTTAAGTTGCCTGATAAGTGATACTACGAAGAGGGATGCACAGTTATATGAAATTGTGGTACTAGAAGCTTT
Organism: Nephotettix cincticeps; assembly: GCA_023375725.1. Taxonomy (NCBI): domain Eukaryota; kingdom Metazoa; phylum Arthropoda; class Insecta; order Hemiptera; family Cicadellidae; genus Nephotettix; species Nephotettix cincticeps. Next base: position 40,227,551 of record CM041784.1, read on the forward strand.
TATTGTGCTCAATGAGGGTTTATTTTTCCTGATTGTTCAAGATTTCCAAAATTACTTTGTCAAATTAAAATTGTTCAAAATTATATATTATGTTTTTAACTTACAAATAACCAAATTTATTTTAGTTTGTGTGATTACAAACATGCAAAGAGTATTGACTAATCTTGGTGTGACGTCTTATTCATGAGAGTGAACCATTGCATACGTTGCAGTAGTATGAATCATCAACAGTAAAATTGGTGTGTGATGTGAATATGGGCAATAGTGTGATTACCTCAAGCTTAGTATTCAATAGGTAATCCACCCTTGGATGGTAAAAATGTATGTAGGAATCTAAATCATGCTAGGGACCTGTCTTCTTCCACTTTTTTAGTATTGAAAAAGTAGTTTCAACAACAAAACATAAAATAAACAAGATTAAAGTTTTTCACCAAAACATTCAGCATTTGAGTTCTAGAGTTGAAATTTTAGAAATTACAATTGATGAAATTAGTCCACACATAATAATTTTAACGGAGCATGATGTTAAAAAAGATGAGATGTCACGAATAAAGGTAAAAAATTATCAAATTAATGCTTTTCACTCCAGGCATAATACGAATAAAGGTGGAGTTCTAATTCTTTCTCAAACTGATATTGAGTGGAAGCAGGTGGAGTTCTCTCCGTTATTTTATGACCAATTTTTGGAAGATAAAGTGTTTGAATTTTGTGCTGCTAGTTACAGTATAAGTAATTATAAATTTGCAGTTGTAGGATTGTATAGATCCCCTGCTTTAGATACTGTTACTTTTTTAAATAAACTAGACATATTGATAGATTTCTTGGGCAAAAATATGACTCAATAGTAATAGGAGGTGACATAAACATTAATGTTTTGGAAAATAATAGAAAATATAGATTATCGAAAGAAATTCTTATAAGTAATGCTATGAGTTATTTGGTAGATTTTCCCACCAGGGTAGTAGACAACACAAAGACCGCTATTGACAACTTCTTTGTTAAAAAAATAGATAAGTCTTACATGGTGGTAGAAGGAGTCATAACATGTCTATCTGACCATGACGGTCAAATATTGTCAATTAATGTTCAAAATCAACAACAAAATAAGAAACAGCAAAATAAGAAACAACCTTTAAAAAAAGAGATATGTAAATTTACTCATGAAAACATTGCTAATTTTTCAAATCTATTAAGGTAAGAATCATGGCAGGATGTGTACAGTAAACCCTCTCATGTCCGGATCTCAAATCCGGACGTGATTTTGAAAGAATGCAAAAATATTAAATTACTCTAGGAGGTCAATGTCAACCAGTAGTCGAGAACAATGTTTGTAGGCCGGTTAGTAGCGCACCAATCGCCGAACCGGGGTTAAAGCCATGTGGACAGCGGTAATGTTCAAAAGCGGAATGGCGTAACAATGAGTCACCCTAGTCCTGAGTCTCTAGCGCTACTGTCTGTATTCTGTGCTATCTGTTGCAAGGTCACTGACTTACGAAACAATAAATCTCCCCACCCCACCTGTCTGTACCCACCCCAATAGCCAAGCCAACGCATCACATGTACTGTAGTGACACACCTGCCTCCGTGTCAGTGTTGCCTTTCTTTTGCTTCAGTGACCTTGTCTTTCTTGTAACGGTTCGTTTTAGTTTCGGGTGGGAATAAGTTATGGCCGGAAAAAGAAAAAGGGTTATCATTACGATGGAGGAATAATTGTTTTACTCTAGTACTGTACCACATAGTACTGTATTACGTGATTTTTGAGTTTTTATATTATTAAAGTGGTTTTTTTATTTAATATCTGGATGTTTTATTCCCCCCTCATATCCGGATTTTTTGCTATCCGGATCGGCCGTCGCCACATTAGTCCGGATATGAGAGGGTTTACTGTATTTTGCCCCTGTTGAAATGGAATATGATTTGTTTTACAATACTTTTAATTACATTTTCGATCAAGCCTTTCCTAAAACTTTAAAAACTTTTAAAAAAATATTACAAATTGGGTTACTGCAGAAATTAGAAGTAAAAAAAAAACAAATTATTCAATTAACAAGAGAAATTAGAAGAACTAGGAACTCTATGTTATCAAAATTATGTAGAAAATTGAAATGTAATCTTAAGCATGCATTAACAAAAGCGAAAAAGGAATATTTTGAAAAGAAAATTAGAAACTCAAATTATGTACAAAAAACTGTGTCGGGTCTGATAACCTCAGAGGTTGGGGACAAGCCCAGAATCAGAGTCAATTGTATTCAGTTGAATATTGGGGGTAAGGATGTATCAAATCCAAAAATTGTGTCTAATTATTTTAATGACTATTTTTCTAGTGTAGTTAAGTTAGTTTTCTAGTATAGTTAGTATAGTAATCCAAATATTAATTATTTGAATATTCAAAATAACTCAAATTGTAAAAGCATAGCAGATAGACTACTAAGCCTATATTTTGTTTTACTCCTGTAAACAGTGATGAGGTGGAAGAAATCATTACCTCATTGAATGGTACTAAGTCAAGTAGGTATGATGAGGTCCCAATAATAAGTGTGGTGAAGGAAGTGAAACAGAATATCAGCAAAATTCTTAGTCACCTGATTAATTCTTCATTTATTACTATTTATTATGGTTCATATCCGACAAAGTTTAAAAAATCTAAAAGTATCCCGGTATTAAAAAAAGATGATGCTTCAGACGTTAACAACTATCTGCCAATCTCTCTGCTTCCATCTTTATCAAACATTTTTGAAAAAAATAGCTTCAATTCAGTTGAGTAATTATTTAGAAAAATACAATTTATTGGATGATATTCAACACGGTTTTAGATTGGGTAGATCAGTTGTTAGTGCCGCAGTCTCATTTGTGAAATCTGTAATTGAGTCTGTTGACCAAGGAAAATTTACAACTGGTATTTTTTTAGACTTGTCAAAGGCTTTTGACAGTGTATTTTGACACTCAATTTTATTAGAAAAATTACAATCTTTAGGAGTATCAAAAAATTCTCTAAATTGGTTTCAGTCATATCTTTGTGACCGCAGTCAGTATGTCGATATAACGTTTTTATCAAACTCAAATAAACTTATTAGAATATGCTCAGAAACTCGTCCCGTTAAATTTGGCGTACCACAGGGTTCAATATTAGGTCCACTGTTATTTTTATGTTACATGAAAAGTATGGACAATGTCTTGTTATTCAAACCAAATTCAAAATTAAGTTTATAAATTCAAACTTGAAATTATCATCAGAGACTTTGGAAGAAACTGAAATTAATTGTAAACTAGAATTAGAAAACATTAATAAATTTCTCAAGGATAATAATTTGTTGTTGAATGTAGAAAAAACTAATTGTATTCATTTTAAAACAAAACAAAACAGAAACAAGAGAGAACCAGTGATAGATTTGAATTCTCAGCAAATTATAATAAAATCCAGTGCTCAGTTTCTTGGCTTAACTATTGATTAGCATTTAGATTGGAATAGCCATGTGGTGTAACGGTACAAAACGATAGGGGTCCGTACGTTACACATTCTTTTATGTTTGCCTCGGATAGCCTCATGGACACTGAGTTGTCTAGGGTTCGTTAATTTAATTTTGAGAAACTAATTACTTTACTTTTATATAGTTCGTAAGGGCTCAGAAATCCTTTACCATATAATTCACAAATCTCAGAGGTTAGGTATCATCCTCGCCCACGAACTCCTATACAATTTGGAAAAGATCTTTTTTCTATTCTTTTATAATTATTGTTAATTGACTTTCCTTAAGTAAAACACCAGCCTTGGTTCAGGCTTGTACCCTACTAAATTATGTAATAAAACACCAGCCTTGGTTCAGGCTTGTACCTACTAAATTATTCAATAAAACACCAGCCTTGGTTCAGGCTTGTACCTACTAAATTATTAAATAAAACACCAGCCTTGGTTCAGGCTTGTACCTACTAAATTATTCAATAAAACACCAGCCTTGGTTCAGGCTTGTACCTACTAAATTATTAAATAAAACACAATTAAAATAAAAGTTCCTTTCTCGGACAAACTAAAAACTCTTTAATTAATCAAATTTAACTAGCACTCGCACAAAGTTAGCGTCTAGAGGCAAGGAGGCTATCCCGGACAAACTCCCGCGGACCACGTGCCTACCCCTTGGTCTCCTAGCTAATCGGATGCGAGCTGCCTACTAGCCTACTACCTTCAGGTCCAAGAGCCAACGAACGAATGACTACCTACAGGCCCGAGGGCCGACGAGCGAGAGAGACCACTGGAGCTGCCCTCGGTCGTCGTCTCCAGGGCTCCCCACTCCTTCCCCCACCACCGACGGTGGCGCGGTTCGTGGCGGCTCCTCGAACTTCAGGGCCAGCTGTTTGCTTCAGCCGGCGGGAACATTTAAATTATCTTAAAATAAAACCCAAACTAGAACCCCCTTTTTTTTGCTCCTCACAGTGGGCAAAATTTTAACTAAAATTAGCTCCGGCCTATTTGCTTTAAAGAAAATGACCTTTTATTGTAATATTGAAACACTGCGTAAAATCTACTTTCCACACATCCATTCCCATATTTACTTTGGGATTTGTTTATTTGGAGCAACTTCAATAATTAATCTTGACAATATATTGAAAAAACAAAAATATGCAATTAAAATAATGCTAAAATTAAAACATGATGCCTCAGTGAAAAACACTTTGTTGATCTCAATATTTTAACAGTCTACGGACAGTATATTTTTGACTCCATTTTAATCGCAGTTAAGGAAGCTGATTCTCGTCCTTCAGATTATATTTTAACTCTTCATAAATACAATACGAGACATAAAGACTCCATAATAACAAATAAACATAAAACACAATTTTTTGAAAAAAACCTTCCTACATTGGCCAGAGATTTTTAAATATAATCCCTAAAGAAATTAAAAAAGAAAGTAACAAAAACAGATTTAAAAAAAGATTAAAAGAACATCTGATTAAAATAGCTCCATATTCTTTTGACGACTTTTTCCACCCATCACAGTCATTATGATTATATTAACCACTCTGTATCATATTAAAATCTGCTGTATGGAGTGGATGAGATTGTCACTTAGGCTAGTTTTTTGTTGTTGTGCAACCTGACACTATTCAATGTATATATATAAATATATATATATAAATATATATAAATATATATATAAATATATATATATATATATATATATAATATATATATATATATATATATATATATATATATATATATATATATTGTACATAATAATGAATATAGAAGTTTGAATTGAATTGAATTGAATGTCTCTTACATATTTATTTGAATAAGTAGTTCATTAGTTGCATCTCTTTAAAAATCATTATTATTTTTATGTTTTCTGATATTATGTTTTAGGTCGAAGTTTATTTCCTGCTGATGAAGTGGTAGATGCTAATGAATTCGAATCTTTCTCTCAAGCTTCATGGAAATCTGCACGAAAGGTACATTTGACTTTTTAGCCTGGTTTACATGGGCCGAGAAGAGTAGGCAAACTACTTATCACAATTACTGGGCTCAGATGTTGTTTCATTCAGTTTTCTTCATGCATTACATTTCAGACTATGGCTGTTGAGTGTTGACTCATATACATAAATTAGCCCAGAATCAGGTTTTTACAACGTGTATTTTAAAATCTTTTTGATTGTACATAAAATGGAGATTTTCAATTTTTTGTATGGCTTCGGCAACCCCAAACCGAATGTATATATGTTATGTATGAATAAATGTATTTATGTATTGTAACTAACGCTTTCTGTTATAATAATCTATTCTAGTATTGTGGGACATGCATGTTCCTCAGACATTCGTTCTCCAAGTATAAATCAACAAATTCAACAGTTTCATCTTCAGTCCACTGAATTTTAAGTTTTGACTTTGGCTGGTAAAAACTAAACAAGTCGTTGTCTAAGTTGAAATGTTAGCCAGGCTACATCTTTAGCTGTATGCACACTATAAAAAAATGCATATGTAGCTCTGCTACTTAGTGTAAATATAGCTTAACTTTGAAACTGACCAGCCAGCATACAATCCACTGGAGCAAATTGTGGTGGAAAGGTTAGTTACTGTACCCAGTAACTCGCATTCCAACTAAACCACTTGACTCGCCTTGCAACTAACCGATTTTGCCAACTCATCCGCCCCTTGACTCGCCCACCTGACTACATTGAACGAGTAGAAGAGCAAGTAACAACTCACATGCCCACTCTACTCAACCTGTGTTAACCAGGCTTTTATATTGTATCACAAAGGGATTAATTTTTTTGATAGGCAATTGAAAGAAAACAGTTATTGTGTCAGGTATTGTTAGCAGTCAAATTTTTAATGTCTGTTGGTGTGTGTATGGCGAACATACACATCACCGTAATAACTCACGTATGTGTAACAATGGAAGAACAGCTGTTAGGATCAGGTTAAAATATACAATGTACTTTCATCAACACTTGAAAGTACTCATTTACCTGTCAGCTGCCCCCTGTGACCACAGAGGAGGTCTCATTCAGCTCGATCAGGGCGGAACAGTTTGGCTTCAGGAGAGGCCACTTCACGACCCTCCAGCTCCGGCGTGTCATCTCCACCATCATCAGAAAGCTGGAGTCGATGTTCCACGCCACATCCGTCCTGATCGATGTCAGCAAGGCCTTTGACTGTGTGTGGCACGAGGGGTTACTTTACAAGCTAGTCACATCACCTGTCCCTGGCAGCCTATGGAATCTGATGAAAAGTTATCTCCACCAGTGGAGTTTCTGCGTCCGTGTTGGCCCAACCTCCTCTATCAGCCGCCCACATCCGGTGTACCACAGGGATCAGTGTTGGGACTGATCCTGTACCTGTGGTACACAAATGACATGCCAGTGATACTACATGTCCAGTTGTACCTCTACGCAGACGATGCTCTTTACACGGCCACCTCTGCCAACCTGCAGATGTCGAGGATCTACCTGCAACGACAGCTGGACCGCTTTCAGCCGTGGCTAACCAAGTGGAGAGTCAAGGTCAACGCTGACAAGTGCAAAGCGATCAGCTTCACCCGCTCCAGGGGGCAGGAAGATGACCTTCTGCGCGACTTAGACGGCAGCCTGATACCTTGGAAGACCTTGGTCAAGTAGCGGGGGGTATTTCTCGAAAAGAGGTTGACCCTGACACCCACGTCAACAGAGTCTGTGATGTGGCAAACCGTGGCCTGGCGAGCATTGGCCACAGTCTACAACAGACCAGACCTACCTGTCTACTTTTAAATTTGTGTTTTAAATGACTTGAAATTCCTTATGGTAATTATTATTGTTAAAATTTGTGATTCTTCGAAACTTTGACTTCAGGCTTACACCCAGGAGAATAGTTTTAAATGAAAGATGAATGTGTATACAGTAAATCCTCTCATGTCCAGACTAATGTGGCTGATCCGGATAGCAAAAAGTCTGGATATGAGAGGGGAATAAAACATCCCGATATTAAATAAAAAAACCACTTTAATAATATCAAAACTCACGTAATAATATAAAAAAAAATCACGTAATACAGTACAACGTGGTACAGTAATAGGGTAATACAAGTTGTTCTCCATCGTAATGACAACCCTTTTTCTTTTTCCGGCCATAATAACTTATTCCTACCCAAAACTAAAACGAACCGTTACAAGAAAGACAAGGTCACTGAAGCAAATCAAAGGTGACACTGAACTCAGAACTCTTTATTCGCCAGTAGATATTTACATAAATAGATTGGTTTGTCACAATACTTTGGTAAATTACTTGGAATTAGGCTTTTAGCTGAATTTCTCAACTGACCAGTTTTTATCCAAGAATTCATTAATATTATAAAAACAGTTAAAAAAAAAGAAACATTGAATTTTTTTTAACAGCCTACAATTCATATTGCAAACTTCTTTTGGTAATTTGTTATAAAATTTACTAGATTGTATCAAAATCGATTTATCGGTTTTTTTGTAATCTAATTCTCAGAACATTTAGGGTTTCCCTAAAGCGTGTCCCGTAAGCGTGGACTGCCCCCCGCTTACACACAAGATCCAGATTTGCTTTAATATAAAGTAAGCAATGGAATACATATATAAACTAATGACAGAAAGTATTTTTAGGTCTTCAAAAATAGGCCTACAATGATCCAATCTACCTACACCTGCAATGATGCGTAAAGCACGTTTTTGAATTATGAGGATCTCTTGTATGTGGGGGGAGCAGCCCCACACCACAAGGCCATAACTTACAAGGGTTTGAAAGAGGCTAAAGTATGCCTGCCTCATGCTGTCCATGTACAAAGAGCCACTGAGCCTAAGCAGGGCAAAATCACTGGAACACAGTTTTTTTTAAGTCCAATAATGTGAGGAAGCCAATTAAGTTTCGGGTCTAGGGTCATACCAAGGAACCTAGGATTAGGAACATTGATTTGATATCAACCTGTTCTTCTCTTAAACTAAATATCAGGGTGGAGGTTTTCTCCTCATTTAAAGCCAATTGATTTGTAGACAGCCAATTTTTAACTATATCTTTGGAATTTTTAGAGTCTGCCAAAACTTGTCTACAATTTTTATTTACATTGACTGCAGTGGTGTCATCAGGGTAAAGGACGACAGTGGCAGGCACACTAGAGCTTAGGTCATTTATCATAACGAGGAACAGTAGAGGCCCAACGACTGAGCCTTGGGGCACTCCGGCTGTTACTCGTTTCACATTTGAAGCACCTGATGCTGTCAAGACATACTGTTTTCTGTTATAAGTAAGATTGAAACATTCTGAGTTCATTACCAGCTATTTTATAATGTCTCAAATGCTTTGCTCCAAAAAACATTGCTGAAGCAAAGCTTTTATGCTCAAACGCATCTAAAATGTATTTAACCAACTGAATTATGGCATTTGTGGTTGAGAGGCATTTTCTAAAGCCAAATTGACTTTTACTCAATATATGATTACTCTCAAGAAGAGAGCAGTCTTCCTCAAAAACTGTAAGTATAGGTGTTCCTCAAGGTTCCGTCCTTGGCCCTATTCTATTTATACTCTTCATAAATGATCTACCTGGCTGTATTTCTAATTTGAAAATCAGCTTATTTGCCGATGATACCACACTTGTTGTAGATGCTAATACAGTTCTAGCCTGGAAATCAAAAGTTTCATTGAGGGTAACGCTGAGGTTCAATGGGCATATCAAAACAAATTAATTTTAAATCAAAGTAAAATGAAAATTGTAGAATTCAAAATAAGCCAAGCAGGAGCTTCTGAACGCATTGATTACTTAATTGGTGATGAACACATTGAGCCAACCTCAGTCGTTAAGTTCTTGGGCGTCCAAATTGACAATAGTCTAAAATTTCATGCTCATACTGATTTTGTCTGTCAAAAGCTCTCTTCCGGAATTTTTGTTTTAAAAACACTTTCCAAATTTTCAGACACTTGTGTTGCTCCTAACATACTATGGCATTATTTATCCTTTCTTAACCTATGCCATTGCTGTTTGGGGGCATGAGTCTCAAAGAACAAAATTTGTCTTTAAATAACAAAAAAAGCCATCCGAGTAATTTTCAGAAAACCACGCAGGTACTCTTGCAAGTCACTTTTCAAAACCAATAAAATTTTAACTTTTTCTTCAATTTATATCTTAAATACAATACAATAACCTTTTTTCTTATCAAACATTACAAATTTTCTTCACAATTAGCTTCAAATTATAATTTAAGAAAAACTTTTAGTGCAAGAGTACCTAAACATAAAACCAGTTTTTTCAAAATCATTTTTCTTACAATGGAGTTTCACTTTTTATTAATGCTCTTCCAAACTCCATTAAGGCAAAGGCAAGCTGCCCCAAAAAGTTTTGAAAATATGGTTAAAAATTTTTAATTTTAAAAATGATTTTATAATTTTAAGGATTTTATTGGTTATAATGTCAAATCCTAGTTATTTTAAATAGAAAGAAATACGTCGCTTCATTATTATACATAGTTTATTATGACTACTTACTAATTTCATTGACACTAATATTATGCAGTTTTTGTTACCAACTGTCAAAATAAAGCAATCTGAATCTCTAGAAAAACAGTGAGCTGCATACCAATTACAAACTCCAAAACTTTGGACAAAATAGGCACAATTGCAATTGGGCGATAATTACTAACACGAAGTTAGTAATTATCGCCTTTTTTAAAAATAGGGTGCACTACAGAAAGTTTTAATACATCAGGAAAATGGCCATGAAACAAACACAGATTAATGAGATAAGTCAAAGGAACGACAAAAAAAGATACAGTTTTCTTTAAAAGAGAGTTTGAAAAACCAAAATGATCCTTGCTAAATTTGTTGGACATGTTGGACTGACCACAGAGACAGGTGTTGTCACTACAGTACACGTGATGCGTTTGCTTGGCTATTGGGGTGGGTACAGACATGTGGGGTGGGGAGGTTTATTGTTTCGTAAGTCAGTGACCTTGTACCAGATAGCACAGAATACAGACAGTAGCGCTAGAGACTCAGGACTAGGGTGACTCATCGTTTCCCCATTCCGCTTTTGAACATTACCGCTGTCCACATGGCTTCAACCCCGCGTTCGACGATCGGCGCGCTACTAATCGGCCTACAAACATCGTTCGCGACTACTGGTTTAACAAACATTGACCTCCTAGAGTAATTTTAAATTTTTGCATTCTATGAAAATCATGCCCGGATATGAGAGGGTTTACTGTATTTCCAGAATTCACTAACATTGCTGAAATAGTCGCTTTTAGATTGTAATCTGCTGGTTGTAAGATGACTATAAGTTGCAATGGAAGGAATCAACTAGCTCAGAGAAAATGGATAGAGTCCAGTTACAGGAAAACTTGGATAATTCGAACCTCAAGGGACCAGAAAAAAATTCGAATTATCCAAAAATTTGAATTAGAAAAGTTTTGTTAACATGAAAGCAGACGACGAATATCGGAACAAACCATCACCGATGATACACACAGATGTCAATGTTGTGATTTATGAGGAGTAGTTCCACTGTATTTTGGAAGATGTTTTCCATATACGATTATTATTTCAGAGTAACTTCTTCATTAGCATTATACGTGTTGGTTTTACTATAGGATGAAGTAAAAACTCACGTGTTCCAACACTATTTAATATATTTACTCTTATATTATACTGTAATTATATACAACGGTAAATATATAAAAGTTGTTAAATTGGTGATCGATTTCATCCAGTTACACCAAACATCATCAGGCCCAAATGGAGACTTCATTTGGGCCTGATGATGTTGATGATGTACATTATATAATTACAATATAAGTGTAAATATATTAAGTAGTGTTGGAAGACGTGAGTTTTTACTTCATTCTATATTATTTCTGCCAATAATAATAAATTTATAAATATACAGTAAAATCACTAAACTAAAATTGACAAAATAATGTTTTTTTAACTTTGCAGAACTATTTCATCAGGAGTACTATTTTTGAGGATGAAGCCTAAACAACAATTAATTATATATTGGCTTAATTATATCTCGTGGCTTTTTTCTAGTAGCCTAAAATTGAAGTAAATCAGAGTCCCGTTAATCTGAACTATTGGGACCATACCCTCTTCAGATTACCAAGTAGTTTGGATTATCCGAAAATTAATAATTAATTATCCGGCCATCAAAGATTTTAAGACTAAAATACTTTTAAAACGGTAAAAAATACAATGGCCGCCGTTTTGGATTTTGAGCTTAGATCATGCTAGTTATTTTTTAATAAGACTAATCTACTAGTGTAAAACACATACCAAATTTGAAAATAATCCGTTAGAAAATGTTTGAGATAAAAAATATTTTGTGAAAAATACAAAGTGGCGGATATCTGAGAAAATAAGCGTTTTAGGTCATACCTCCATTGGAACTTTTTTCTTCCTCTTAATATACCTAATCGCTCACCAAAGTCCTGAAAGATTTTCATGGACACCCTGTATAACAGGTACAACTAAAAAACCTTTTCAATTTTTAACTTATTTGGTATTTTGATCGACGTCGGGATTGCTGATAATTTTATCAGTTCTAATTATTAATTCAATTGAAGAAATTTATTCAGGTTTTTGTTGTTACTTTTAAAATATAACGTTGTTATTGTTCCTAAAATAATTGTTACTACTTTTTAATCTGTTGCAGACCTTTCTTAGAGGTATCAGTGATGACGAGAGACGTAGACGAGTGACTATGGAAGAAGATGCTGTAAGATTTTTTCCATTAATTTTAAATATTATGTTATCATTAGAGGTGTGCGGATGTCCGAAAAGTCAGATCAGTTTCGGATCGGATATCTGGTTCCAAGCCAAATGCAAAACAAGTATTCTGTAAATTCTGATAAATGTCCGAACCTTCAGATTGATCTTATAAAATGAGCATTCAAATCGAAAGATAACATCAAAACTTTCTGTTTGAGATAAAGCCGTCAATATGGATCTTTGATTGAACGAAAGTGTTGAAGCAGATGACGAAATTACGCAATTCATATCCTTTTGAAATGTAAGAACGTCAATAGCTGGTCCAAAGATGCGGTGTTCGATTTTATTATTATTCGATTCTGCAACTTCATATCTAAATAACTGATTAAGTTCAACACGATATTGCATTTTTAAGTACAAAGCGTAGCGATAGTTATCGATAGTTGCACCGAGTATCAGATTGCGGTTTGATATTATTCCGTATAAAATATAATTTCGGCTTCTAAAAACCTTGAATTTTGATTTAATATTTTGGTATCAAAGTTCAATCGTCATAATAGCTCATTTCACGACGGTATTTCAGAAAAAATAACATACTATTTAATTTTGATCATCCACAGAGACGATAAAATTAAACTTATAATATATAATGGACTATTTTTCGTCATCACATATTCAAGTTCTCCTGTCAAAACGGGAGAACTTGAATATGTTGAACTTGAGTTTTACCAAATTTACATTTAGCCTATTTTGTTGTTTGGTATTAACATAACCAACAAATTTTCCATTCATTTTCATCCTACAATTTTTCCTTGGTGGATGATTTTACACATCATTAGTTTTCAAATGGTGCATTTTTAAATAATTTTAGATCAACCCTTTAAAGAGTACCGTATTTTGCGTCAAAATAGTATTGACATTTTAAAACGTCTTTTTAATGGTTCTGCAAAAAGGAGTAGCGACGTTTTAAAACGTTGTGTGAATGAAGTGTAGAATGTGATTACGAGATGTTGTGCAACGACTGTTGTAACGAATATTTTTTAAGAAATTCAAGCCCTTCAAAAACATATTAAATGACAAAATTTTTTACTGTATTTTCAAATAAAAAGTATTTCGTTTTCTACAATTTTCATGTATTTAACATCCAAATGAAAGAATTTTTATATTTTTACTGATTTTTTTAAGAAAACTTTTTTTTTTTTTAAACTCATACAACAATTTTATATTATTTTCCAAATTTGTCTGTATATTTTTATATTTAATCAACTATGTATTGTACAATATATTATTTGTATGTAGCTTTGATAAAAAAATTGTATAAATCAATTTTGAATTAGCAATTTAAAAAAAAACTTTTTAGTTTTGGGTCTGTCAGACCCAGCCTGTCCAATTATGTAACTTTTTTTGCCCTTCCACTCTAGGGTTAATATTGTAACACAGCATATTTCTATGGCATTTTTGCTTGCTGTCTCTGGTGACAAAATTCTTCAGGTGTTTTCAGCAGATGAGTTCCCTAGTTGCTGCCTTGTTTGGTTTGCACATTTTGAGCTACTGTGTAAATTTTATTGTTAGTTTTTTATTAGTTTTAACTGCTGGAGTATTTTCATAGTGATGTACCCTACTAAAAGTGTTGTGTTGGAACGGAGGTTATTTTTGTCTTGCCATGGCATTAAGTTATGGGTCGATCGTAATTTGGTGAAAGAATTATAAAAATATATGCATAAATATGTTAATTATTGACATTTTTATATAAACATGCAACGGTCCCAGTGAAAGCTAAAAAATAAGCCTGCAGGAGGGGGGTGTTCTTTGACAGAAAAGGTCACACGTTGAATGGTAATATTTATAGGAATGAAAAATAGAAAATAATGAAATTTAAGAAAAACAAGTTATTCAAACAAAAGGTTACTAACCCTTCGACGTGGGACTTTTTATTGCATGACTGACTCCTGATGTGATACTTTTTTCCAAGTTAGGCCCTAATCTTACAATACTTTGCTAAAAGTTTCATTAGTCTGATTCTATTTATGCTAGCCACATAATTTTTTTACTAAATTGTCATAATTAATTACCCTAATAGAAACATACAAAACAATGTCACTGTTCACTAACCTAACCAATCTACTAAAAAAACTAAAACATAAGTCGTTCCTTACCCTAATATTTCTTAGAAAATAAACCCATAGAAAATACACTGGATACAATCCTTAGTCCAATGAATTTGTAAAATCGATGCTAGACTTCACTACGTGACAAACTCTCGTAATGCGTTTGACAACGGTAAACCACATTCTAAGACTTTTCTGCGTATGTTGTCACCACGGTAAACCACGCTGAAGGGTTAGTAAATCATATAATTTCATTATCATTCTAAAGCAAAATATTTCAATCCATAATGCACAATTATAAAGTAAGAAATTTTGTTATGTATACGTATTGTTATGGTATAAGCAGATTCTTTGATGTCAGTTTTAAGAAACCGCTAATAGTCAACAAAAATCTCGGTACCTACAATTCTCTATGTTTTTTCCATCTTATTCCATTTGTTTGTAATCTACTTTACAAAACTAAAAAAGTAATATTTGAGGTACATTGTGTGGTTTAAATTTGTCAGCCCCCCTTATGATAAATTTTAGTTGATGATTGATAATTTCTTCTTTATTTGATAATTGATCATTTGCAGACTTATTTCATTAAAATTCAACTAAAAACTGTTCACCACTTCTATATCTATAATTTGGAGAGATATTTTATAAAGCAAATACAAATTTCTGAATATTCACAGACCTTTATTATTTTTATTATTACAGTGAGCACTCCGAACTTAAACTTTAATGTTGACTGTTTTATGTTTCAGAATTCGACTATGACGAGCATCAATTCTGAAGACTTGCAGTTTCAAAGGGATTACTTCAGCGAGTAAGTATACTTTGTGTTTAAGTTTTAACCTAATAAAAACTTCCCAATAGAGTTACCCGATAGCTAACTTATTTTAAAGAGTGCAAATTTCATTTAACTGCAACCATACTATTGTGAGGCCTATACGCAGGCCATGTGCGAGGCTGCGAAAAAACCCTGCGCTATTGAACTGCGGCGTGCCTACTTAAGCCAGGTTAACTAAGTTGCAGATTAAATGGGGTCAAGAAAGTGTATTTTATGGCTTTTATTTATTTATAACTGTTATTAAGGATCATCAATACATTTGCTAGTTTGTGTCATGTTTAGAATGTTAAAAAACACTTCCATTAACTTAATTTGTTTGTAATAAAATAAAAAAAACGATAGTACTTTCTAGGACAAGTTTCCTTTCTAGTGGGTAAAACTATTCAAAACCTTACTATTTATCTTGACAGTTGTTGTGGAACTGTGAGTTACGTGTCAGCTATCGTAAGCTACTGTAGTATTGTTTGTCCTTGACCAGCTGATCTTTCAGTTACATGTTGGATCTTGGTGCTAACTACAACTCTCGGCATGTAGATATTATCTGGTTGTTCGTTATCCAGAAAGCATCAATTTGTAACGCAAAACAATCCATCAGTTGTCCTCCATCGATAAACCTTTATACATTAGATCAGTGATTCCCAAACTGTGAGTCGCGGAAGGGTGTCAGGTGGGTCGCGACATAGGCACAAAATAAAATTTTTATATTAAAAACAAATGCATCATTTACTGAACACACAAATTCAAATAATTTACAATAAGTAAAATAACGATTTTTCATACAGTTAATATATGAGCATAGGTAATTGAATTAAAATATAATTTAAAATGAAAAAGAATATTAGCTGAGAAGTAAGATAACATCACTTGAATCCAGCCGGCACCGGCATGGCGTGACGGCACGGTGTCTAGGCGCTAGTACTATCCTGATCTTGCTAACGTTGCAATCAAGTTTTTGATGGTGATAAGTACCATATACTTACATGAGCAACAATCATTTCAACTTTGGTGTTTTTGAAAAACAAATACAGAAATCAACGGGCAGTGGAAAATAACTTATTGAGACTGAAAACGTCCTCATTCATTGCTGACAGTGGATCTCACGTTGAGGAAAACAATGCTATAAATTACATTAGTAATAACAACCTTTTCAACCTATTAACCCATTCCCGTTGGGCAGAACGGTCGATGCCTGAGGCCACCTGGGCTGAACGAAAATCAAGCCTCGTTCACTACAACTGCTCGTCACCAGCGTGAAAGAATTAACAATAACTTCATGAATTATATGTTTTGATTTCTTTGCCCTGTTCCTTATACCCTTTAACTGCCTATACAACCACTTTTAGCTAGAAAAAAATTATTACTGTACTTTTTCGCCAGTTCCAAGCTGTAGACTTGGAAGCAAGTAGGTACCGTTGTTTTGTCAAATCTTATTTTATTTTCAAAAGATTCCTTTATTTCATTTGACCGATCTAATTCCAGTTACCTGCAGTAATAAATAGTTAATGATAAATCTTTAAATAATAGTCATTATAACTGTATTATCATCAATAAATAAAATCGCTGAACAAATTGTGTGAACGAGAAATGAACTAGAACACCTAACGGCGGAAAAAAGAACTACGTCGAAATATAAGCAGGCAACGCACATTGATTGCTCATAACCACCCCACGGCCCGTGCCGCTGGACGCTCGGCGCACGTCATTAGACATCTGTCTAGCAAAGTACGCGGACGTACAGTGTACGTCATTAGACGGGAATGGGTTAATTAGTAAAAAGCAGTATTTTACTCTTTTTATATTATCATAAACTAAGTAGGCCTAATGATATTTCATTTAGTGTTGTATGTTTCCTTATAGAGATAAAATACATTTTTAGCCTTTACTTATACTTTTTTAATTCCATTCCATCATTTTTTTATTTATAAATCAAATTTTACTATGGAAATATTTTTATTGAAATCAATAGAAAAAATTAAAACACGTGAAAACTTTTTAGTTTTATCAAGCATTGAAGGTGTTTGAAAGTATTTTAAATACTTGTGGGTCACGAAGTAAATGTTTAGGTTGTAGTGGGTCGTGGGTAAAAAAGTTTGGGAACCACTGCATTAGATCATTATTTGCAAATTGTTATTTTATTTGGACCTTGACTTACGATACCTCATTAATGTGAAGTATTGACAAAGTGATTACAACAAATCAGTTATTGTCACAATATTTTATGTTTCATTCGTGCATAAAATGTTATGAACTATACAGACTTTACAAAGTTTAAACATCTACTAATCTTCTACCAATGTTTTTTCTTCCTCCTTGAGTTGTTTTCTTTTTTTATTTTAGATTTTAAGCTTATAGGAATATGAACTTTTTTACTTGGAATATCAATCTTCCTTTCACCTTGGTTTTAACATAAATAGAGTTAAGTTTATTTGGATTGTAACACTTTTTCTGTTACAGTTGTATCGAGCTTGAAGGTTCCAATTGGATTGATGAAGAGGTAAGTTCTTAAAAAGACATGAAAATAGTAAGTTTAATTTTAGCTTAAAGCATATATGGCATCATTTCAAAGAAGCCATCCAATAGCGAAGATGTTTCCATAAAATAGGAATTAAAACTGCAGTAGCCTACAAAGACTACAAGAATCGCTTTGATAGTAATGTCAAAGCGACCTTTATTCATTAATTAAAAATATATGAAATGCTACAAATATCATAACACTGTCTTTGCCCTTGCTGATGAAACAGCTAAATGTTCACCGGTTATCTCAAAACACTTATTGTATTAGAAAATTATACCTGTATATTAGGGATATGCGAATTGTGATGTTTGGGTTCGAACTCGAATCGAATATTTATTTACTATTCCGAATATCGAATATTTTTGAATCAAATATTAGCGTAAGGTTTATTTTCATCTATTTAGGTGATCTTCAAAACTTGGGTGTGAACATTCTAATTAAAAAATGTAGTAATTGCGGCTTTTAAATGATGTAGGGCCTGTATATATGATTTGCTATTCAATCCTCTCACTTCATAAACGGTACCAGTGGACTGACACATACTTTCTCCCTTAAGCAAATTTAAATAAGACAATCTATAATAAAACTATTATGTTCTTCAAAGTTTATCTAAATATCATCTAATAATTTATTGTTTTAAAAATAATCATCCTATTTCTGAAAAGAAAAACAAGAGAGACAAAGTTAAATCACCCTAATTGTTCAAATTATACGGGGAATTTGTATTTTTGGATTCAGGGGACCCCCAAAACAGTTATATCCATCCGCTCTTAATCCTTTGGGGACTAGAGCAATTTTTTTAAATTTTTAAATATGTTGAAAAAAAATTTTAAATACCAAGAGTCAATTTGATATGTGATAAAGACCACATGAAATTTTGCATTTTTGCAAAGGTTTGTAAAACTTTTCTGTACTGCCTTCAATTTTTAAGATATCTTGATAATTTTTTCACAA
Organism: Nephotettix cincticeps; assembly: GCA_023375725.1. Classification (NCBI taxonomy): domain Eukaryota; kingdom Metazoa; phylum Arthropoda; class Insecta; order Hemiptera; family Cicadellidae; genus Nephotettix; species Nephotettix cincticeps. The sequence goes on from CM041784.1 coordinate 40,246,155, forward strand.
AAATGGTTGTAATTAGTTACCCTATCAACTACTGTTGGTATATTGTTGTTTGATTTTAAAAATAAAAATATTTTCATGGTAATTATAACAAAAAAATAATTTTTGTTTTTAATTTTTTAATTGAGTTACCTATACAAAAAAAACAAAAACATTTTTACAGTGGGAAACTAGTTTTTATAATTACTAATATTATGAAGAGTATGTACACAAAGTTTCATGGGATTTGGACATAAAATAAAAATGTTATGGTAGAAAATGTTTGTAAATACATATGACAAAAATCGATGTAGGGTAACACCTATTTTATGAATAAGTTGAATTTAATTTATTTACATGTTTGGATGTAAATTTTTTGAAGACACTGGATTTAAATACACTTTAACACTATATACACTATTTATAAAGTTTAAACACTTAAGTTTTTAGTCATTGCAGTTATGCTTCGAAAAACATACTGCGTGACACCCCTCACCGTACTTGTTGCACACAGTTCTGGATCTTTTTCTGTTGTTTGCAAGGGAAGAAGTACTTTTCTTTGAACAGATCCAACAAGTCTTCTCTTTTCTCCCAGGTAGTTTTACTAGGCCTCTTGTCACAGAGGGGCTCGGTTCTTCAAGGTCGCTTTCTTCATTTAGGCTGTTTTTTTTTCGTTGAGCCAAGCTTTCCCAACACCTAAAATTATGTCAACGATAAACTGGTAGTGCCCGACAGGTTTAATTTGCAAAGATTTACAACTGTGCTGATTTAAGATGTAAGCATTAACCATCATACGAGATATAAAGTTAAACACTACCTTTTTCCAATATTTCACTTGTCTGCGTTCATTGAGATAACAGTAGAGCATCATATCGAATGAATCGATAACTCCCATATATCTGTTATAATCTGCAATTATAGCTGGTTTTTCAACAATAGTTGTTCTCCCACACTTTTTTTTAGTGATTTTTTCATTGCCAATTTTGGATTTTGTAGATATAAGAACTATTGATTTGGTTTGTCTCGGTTTCTCTCGGTATGCTAAGACAACAGACTGATTTTTTTTTTAAATAGGCCTTTTCCCCTACCTTGAATTTTCTTTCTACTCCAGTAGGCGAATCTTTTCGATTCCTTCGACAGGTACCAGTCATATATGTGTTTTCCAAAAAAAAACCACTTGGCTAAATTGTTAGATACAAAAAAATTATCAATAAAAACATGGTACCCCTTTTTCAGATAATTACAGGCAGTCAATAATTTTTTCACAACTCTATATCCCAAACCAAATTCCTTTTGATCATCTTTATCTTCCATTGACTTGGCCCCTTTGTAACAAAAAGGTTTCAAGCAATATTTACTAACCGAATTGCATAGGACCCAAAACATGACGCCCCAGCGGTGGTGGTGTTTGTTGGGTAAATATTGCATTAAACTAGTATGACATTTAGTACCTATCATGCTTTCATCCACTGATACTGATTCATGAGCACAATAGAAGTGTGGGAACAAATTGTTACAATGCTGAACGATAGGCTCAAATTTTTGACATGGGTCGTAACCTGGTTGGCCGGCTTTAGGAAGGTTAGAATTATCTATTAAGTGGAAAAATGTTAAAAGGTTTTCAACTCTGGCCCTTGAGAACATTTTGCCAAACCATGGTGTAGCCTGAGAACTAGTGTTTGACCAGTATGACTTTAGGCTAGGTTTCCGGATTAGTCCCATTTTTAGTATTACCACAATGAAAGTGCGGATTTCAGAAGCGGTAACTTTGTACCAGCTTCTCATTCTACTTCTCGGAGAAATATTGTGGTTTTTTGACAACATCTGCTCTGCATAACGGTTTGTTTCAACCACAATTAAATTCAAAAATGACATGGGGAAAAACAAATGAAAGAAATCTAATGGGGTTTTTACTCCGATAGGGATATGTTTTGGCCCAGGTATTTCACTATAGGTAAAAGTTTGTTCTAAATTTGGAGGGTTATTTTCATCAACCTCTTCCCATTCACTTTTATCGTTCTCATCACTCTCATCACTTGATAGCACCTGCCTTTGTATAGGTCTCCTAGCTTTAGGGTGCTGGTTATGACTAGGCCTAGAGGCTGGAGGCACCGGTAGAGAAGGGCCTACACCTACATCAGATTCATCACTTGATGAGGAACTGGGATCTATATTCAAATACCTTAATTTATTTGTACTGTTGGAACCATCAGGATTAAAAGTAGGGTCATTATCAGTGTCATCTGAAAATAAATTATCTTCTCGGTCTTCACTGATACTATCAGCAGACTCATCACTTGGCAACAACTCCCTGTCAACTTCACTTGATCTCAAATTTTCAGCCATCACACTATACAACTAAAACACACAATCGCAAAGCTAAACACAAGAAACATGCCAAATAGTCCAATAAGTGCACATAACTTCAATAATATTGGCATAAACTTGACTAGAACAGAACACCGAAATCGTCGTCCGTGCTCGTCACAAACATAAAGAAAAGCGCGTAAACTAACAACAAAACTGGCTGTACTTAGTGTAAACAGAAAACCAACTGTCCAGACAGTGAAGAAGAAAACCAAAGACGTTCAAAACAATATACGGGAGCATTCAAAGCGCTGTAGATCACATATTATACAAAGTATTGCCAGATGACGATATATCGTCTGCAGAGTTTTTCGCAGTTTTGGGCACTGACGATATATCGTCAGTACGGTGTTTTTCGCTAATAATCTTGTAGACGATATATCATCAGTTGGTCCTCAAAGGGTTTACTCAAATTCAAAAATGTTGACGAAAACAATACTTTCTCCATATAGTATGTATAAGGAGAGAAAGTAAAAATACAAAAACTGATTTAACCATTGTTACAACTAAACAAATCAATTTCTTTAAAAAATAATACATATTGAAAAATAAGTAAAATTTGACTTATTAATTATTGACAATAGATGAAGAAATCAAAATTGTAATATAAATACTGAGGTAAAAATAATTTTAAAATTAAAATTTTGCATCGTATCATAAAAAAATATGAATTTACTAATAATCCACAATTTACAACAGTTGCATAGCACAATTTCTTTTAATTTATAATGCTAAATTATGAATAGTTTAAGAATTCTTATGATTAGTTTCTTATCAAGTTTCAACATTATAAAATTATTAATGTAGTTATTTTTACAGTTGATATTTTAACCCTTTATTGAGTGTGCTAAAAGTATCTATTTTAGTAAGGACGTAATAAATAACTTGTTGAAACCAGATAGTAATAGCTTTGACTATACATATTAATAGACGTGTCATTCATGGTTAAAAGTTGTCGCCAACAAAATTTCGGAAGGCCCGAGAGTGTAGTGCCGCTTCCTAGTGGCGAAGGCTGTAAGCTCACTTGGCCCCGCCCTCAGGAGTGCGCGCGCACGGCGCACATCCCTCTCTCGCTCTTATGATTGGTTGGAGGTTGGCCGAAGGGGGGAAGGGGGGGGGGGGGGGGGGGCGGGCCGGGGGGGTGTGGAGGGGGGAGTGGGGGAGCGGGTGGGGTGGGAGGGGGGGGAGGGGGGGGGGAGGGGGGGGCTAGGGGGGTGTGCGTGGGGGGGGGGGGGGGGGATGGGGGGTAGCAGACGACAGCGCTCCTGTACGGGGAACCACGAACTAACTCCCCAAGCCGATTCTAGGACCAATCAAGCCACTACAGCTTGCTCATAAGAATGACACGTCTATTAATATGTATAGTCAAAGGTAATAGGTAGGGAAGTGAAAATATTTGATTTGAGAAATGAATTGAAGCAACCTGGTTCAAATATAAACAAACCCCTACCCCAACCCCCTTCTGACTATCCAAATCTCAAGGTCATAGTTTTTTTAACATTGACCCGGCCACCTGGCTGCCTTTATTGTCTGTTTCTCTGGTCAAAGTAGATCCCGTTGTACTGTGAGCCACAATGTTACTTGTAAAAAATGGTTTCCTCCAACCTTTTAATAACGTATTGAAACAATGTTTTATGCAACAATAATAATGTCATGTTTCACTTTAAAAGTGCAACCTAGATTTTTTATCACTGTGGCTGTGGTAATAACAAGCCTAACAAAATACAAAACATTTTATCTTGACTAGCCATACCGACAAAACTTTTGAAGTAATAGCCGTCCATTGTAATTGTCCCTTTTGAATGTATGCAACATTCCTCTCAAAGTTTTTTTGGAATAGATATTATCAGTGAAAATATGGAACTACTTTTATGCTGCCCAAGGAAGGAAACGAAAGCTGTCAGTTCGGCATCAATCGAGAATCGGTATCTTTATCCGTCTGTAGTCAGATTGGTTACATTATTAGTTTTCAACTGAATTAGTTGCATAATAGTATGCTAATTCTGAACTTTGAAATGGAAACTATATAGCTTTGACCGACGCCACTTTTATATTATTTTTAAAATTGTCTTCGAGTATTCGACCAACACCGAACTTTGTCAGATATCTCGAGTCAAACTGAATATCGGCAATATTCGTGACTCGAATATTCAAAGTTCGAATATTCGCACACCCCTACTGTACATTTATTAATACATTTTAGAATTAAAAATTATTCTACGAGGGCCTTTCAGAAAGTAACCTCCGATTGGTCACAGTGCGGGTAGTGGGGGGAGTAGCGATGCCATCTTTGCATTTACACACTCGGGAGGTCAGTCAGCATCAAGCCGCGGTTGAGTGAACATCGTACCTTCGCTAGTTTAGTTTTTGTGTCAGTTTCAAATCTGTGCTGCAATAGAAAACCCCCGCCAAATGTGAAGTGTGAGCTGTTATAAGGTTTTTTACAGTCAAAGAATATTCTGCAGCAGCTATTCATCATCAGCTTTGTGCCGTGTACGGACCAAGATTTATGAGTGAAGGAGTTGTCCGTGAATAGGTACGTTTATCTAAAAGAGGATGAGAAAACATTCATGATGAAGAGAGGAGTGGTAGGCCATCATTGGTCACTGACAAACTTCAACAACAGCCCTTCTTGAGTCCTTCAATTGGTACGTTTTCAACCATCCACCTTAAAACCCAGATCTGGCGCCAAGTGATTATCACATCTTTATGCATATGAAAAAATGGCTCGGGTCCCAGCGCTTTGATGACGAAGAAGAGCTCAAAGATGCGTTCGCAGGCTGGCTCCAGGCAAAGGCGGGTGATTTTTATGCAGAAGGAATTTCAAAGCTTTTGAAGAGATATGATAAGTGTCTCAATCGTTATGGAGACTATGTAGAAAAATATTGCAAAGATGTAGTTTTAAGATGTATACGATAAAAAAATTTTATTTAACTTTATGTATGTTTTTTAATCAACCATTCAAATTCACATTCAAGGTACATTCAAATTAATTTTAGTAACATTCTTTTTAAGTACATTCAAGGAAAAATACACATTCAATACGTTCAATCAAAGTTGAAACAATAGTTAAAAATAAATCATAGTTACTCAATCCTTTAAGTTAAAGGTAAATAACTTTCCTTTCCGTTTTAAATTGATAGCTTTCGTTCATTCCTTGTCCGGAAACTCGATAAAAATTATCTAGATCTCATCATGATTACAATGTTAATACTATATCTTTCAATTAAAAGTCCCACTTCATGTTGAAGACCTTTTTTTCAGGTCGTACAAAATTTTGTTTTCACTTTGTATTTTATGTATAAGAATTGTTGTTATTAGTATTCAAAATGAAAAATTGATATTTCAGGTCTTGTTTTGTTGAATTGGTAAATGTTTGTATTGATTGACATGTCTCTAGAAACACAGAAATGAAAATTACTTTGAAAACCATGGATATATGAAAAAAATGGTATTTTGATCATTTTATTTAAATATTAGTTTGAATTGTTCAGGACACTTTGACAAATTGGTATTGCATAATTCTCTAATTCAATCAATTGTTTACTGTTTTTAGGTGTCAGTAATTAGTGATTACCTGACCAACTATCATATTTTCTATGGTCTGAAGTTGTGAAAATGATTGTTTTATTTAATATTTTAAAATATGTTGTACAGGATGCCATAGGTTTTGGACCAAACTTTATTGATCCAACTCGCCCGAGTACTTTCTTTGATCTTGCATCGCCTCTTCCACCAGAAGTCGGACAAGGTTCATCAAAAATATTTTTCCGTATAGTGGAGGTTCCTAATAAGACACAGCCATTTCCTCAAGACAGATCATTGTATGATATCATCGAAGATGAATTTTCCAGTTGTGGTAACAGGCGACCCCTGTTCCAGTTAGAAGGATGGGATCCTGATAGTAAGTTTTTGGTTTCCTAGTTTTGTATTGTAGCATTAAACTTGTATAGCCTTTAAAAGTTGTGTTTTATGTTAAAACTAAAGTAAAACTTTAATTAAAAAATTGTTCCAATATTTAAAACATTATCTTATCATTTTATTATATTTAGGGATGGATCGATTCCAATTTTTTTCGATTCCGATTCTTTAAAATCGTTTCTCGATTCCGAATCCAACGATTCTAGGAATTGATTTGACCAACAAATGTAACGCTTTAACCCTAGAAGTGTCCAATATATTTTTTTCAATGTCCCCAGGTTTATAGGGATTTGCAAGCCTTTAAACAAATCTTAAATAATTTTAGAAGTTAAGATATATAATTTTGTTCTGTACTAAAAAGAAGAATTAAGAATGTTAAAAAAGTATGTAAATTATAAATATTTAGTAGTTACATGAATAAATACATATATGCAAATCTTTTTTTGTTTATGTTTACGGTACTTAATATATACACAACATACGTGAAAAAAATTTAAAAAGCAAATTTGCTAAAAATTTAATGGCGAAACCAAAAATATAAACTTATGTACAGTTAATTTGAACAAAATAACAAAATTAATATAAACCGTTGCTAGTGGTAAAAATCATGAAAAATGCAAAAATCACAAAAACTCATATTTGATTTCAAGTAATTCCCTTATATCACTGTTTCAAAAATAATCTCCTATTTCGATAAAAAAACAATAAATAATAGCTAATTAATACATTTCTCCATTAAGAACTATTTAGAACACAAATATAAACACTGTAAACAAATCTTGACCTCACGATACGTAAATATACGTAACCTCAAGATAGAACCAGCCAACAAACTAAAGAAAACCCTGACAGCATGGCTACAGGACAGGCCCTACTACACAGAAAAAGAGTTTCTACTAAACCAATTATAACTCTACGGAATTTGACGCATTGTACCGTTGTCAAAGAATATGTCAATAAAGTATATTGTCTATTTGATGATAATGATGATAAAATCTGTCCCTTAAGCATGATTAATCTTTTAAGCAATCAATCAATATTGTTTAAATTTCTTGGTAACCTGTAGAGGAAAACTTACTAATTATATTTTTTCTCCTTAAAAGATTTTTTTTGTTTCCAGGCGTTGGCATAATTGACGAATCAACCTTGTCAGTAGCTGGACCATCCGGCAATGGTCCAGAACAAATCTTGCCAGTAGCTGGACCATCTGGCATTGCCCAAGAACCCGTCTTACCAGAAGCTGTACCATCCAAGAATGGTCCTGAACCAATCTTGCCAGAAGCTGGACCATCTGGCATTGCCCAAGAACCCGTCTTACCAGAAGCTGTACCATCCGGCAATGGTCCTGAACCAATCTTGCCAGTAGCTGGACCATCTGGCATTGCCCAAGAACCCGTCTTACCAGAAGCTGTACCATCCGGCAATGGTCCTGAACCAATCTTGCCAGTAGCTGGACCATCTGGCATTGCCCAAGAACCCGTCTTACCAGAAGCTGTACCATCCAAGAATGGTCCTGAACCAATCTTGCCAGAAGCTGGACCATCTGGCATTGCCCAAGAACCCGTCTTACCAGAAGCTGTACCATCCGGCAATGGTCCTGAACCAATCTTGCCAGTAGCTGGACCATCTGGCATTGCCCAAGAACCCGTCTTACCAGAAGCTGTACCATCCGGCAATGGTCCTGAACCAATCTTGCCAGTAGCTGGACCATCTGGCATTGCCCAAGAACCCGTCTTACCAGTAGCTGGACCATCCGGCAATGGTCCTGAACCAATCTTGCCAGTAGCTGGACCATCTGGCAATGGTCCTGAACCAATCTTGCCAGTAGCTGGACCATCTGGCATTGCCCAAGAACCCGTCTTACCAGAAGCTGTACCATCTGGCAATGGTCCTGAACCAATCTTGCCAGTAGCTGGACCATCTGGCAATGGTCCTGAACCAATCTTGCCAGTAGCTGGACCATCCGACATAGATCCGCAAGCATCAGCAACAGCCCAAGGAAGCGCTCAGGCCAGCAGTACTCCCCATCCAAGCACTGCCTCCAGATTTCCAGATAATTCATTTTTGTCGACACTCCTACCTCCTGATCCAAATCATCCAAGGTATGTCATGCCCAACCGGAATCCTCTGGAAGATCTCTCTTCGGATTCGTCCTCTGAAGAAGAAATAAATCCCAGAACTCAGCAAACGCATGGAAATTTAATCTCAGTAAGTTACCGAAGCAGTGTGTTTATCAATCAATCAATCACTTTATTCATAATATGTAATAAATTTACATTGAGTGGTGTCACTTTTGGTATATAGGATGAATATATATAAAATTATCCTTCATATAAAATTAAAAATAAATACAATATATAGGAAAAACTATATTAACAATAATTACTATAATACATAAACTACATCGCTCAACAACTCGACTGTTTCTTGTATTATAATTATGTTGTTTGTGATTTTCTAATTTAGAATTTCTGTACTATGACAAATTGTATTGCTTCAAAAATGTATTAACTATGAACAGTTAAATTGCCCAAATTTATGAAAATATGCTTAACTGATTCATCCCTTTTTAAATTAAATATTATTCTTAGGGCCTTTTTCTGTTGAATAAAATATTTTTCCATGATTTTTCGTTGTAGCCCCAACCTTATACCGTAACCTATGTGTGAATGTATTAATGCATAATATATATTTTTAAACTGTCAATGTAACTCTTTTTCACCATATGCCTTAAGATATAGACCACTCAATGTTTTTTTCCATAATCCTCTTCACATGATTATCCCAAGACAAATTCTCGTCAATAACCAGTCCAAGGAATTTAGATATTTGCACTTGATCTATCATCAATGTATTTAATTGAGAGACTTATGAGGTTGCTTTCCAAGTTTTAATAGTAATGATTTTTTCCCTTGCAACCAGGTAAGTTGATATTTACAGGTCATCAAATACATTAATATCCTTGTCTTAACTTATACTCAAATTTTAATATTCAACAAATTGTATTCCTGTCTCAAAATGTGAAATGAAAAAATGTTTTTTTTACAAATTTTGTTAACAATAGACATATATACGTAGACATAGATTTTTATTGACACAATACATACAAAATATTTAGTAACTCTACAGGCCTCTCGTCAAATGCTTAGTTTTCTTATAGTCCATTCTTCATCATTTTCAATAAATAAAATTAACAGTAAAACAGAAACAAATTAATAATCAAACAAATAATAAAGACAATAAATAAAGAGGTAATAAATTTAACAAATAAAAACAATAAGCAGCAATAACAATAATTAAATTGTTGTTCCTATAACAATAACAAAATATAAACCTAATAAATATTATACGAGGGCAGTCCAGATAGTCTGTCACGTTTTGCGTTTTAGCCGCTAGGGGCTAAAATTGAAAAACAACAAAGAGCGACACGAACCTCCCTCTAGCACGGCTGGATAGCCACTGAACGGAACGTCCTGACGCCAAAATTGCCTTGATAGCCCCGCCCCTAGCGGCTAAAACGCAAAACGTGACAGACTATCTGGACTGCCCTCGTACATCTATGAAAGTATATCAAAACAATTGCTAAGAAACTAGAAAAAACATCCGAAATAAGAAGTACATTTTCATCGTTTAAAAACACGGTTATTTTATAGTAAGCCTTTCAGTTCAAAAAGCCTTTGATGTTTTCTGAGAACTGAGCTTTAGTAATTAAAGTACTTTTCATTTTATCAGGCAGTTTGTTATATCATTTCATTCCCAAATAATATAGACCTTTTTCTAAGGTGGCAGATTTATGATGGGGGTAGATGAAGAGATTCTTATTTCTTGTATTGTGTTGGTGATCAGTATTTTCTTATGTGTACCATTTTAAGTTGTCTTTTACATGGCATAAAACTTCAAATATGTAAATACAAGGCACTGTAAGTATTTGAAACTTCCTAAATATTTCCTTGCATGAACTTCTTGATGGTGCAAATATAATTATTCTTAAAACTTTCTTTTGCATTTTTAAAACATCCTTCAATTAATTGGTCAGTTGCACCCCAAACAACGATTCCATATTTTATTAAAAAAAGCCTTTTATTATAGTAAAGCAACAATTTGGTCTCCATGCTTGTACAGTGTGGAAGGCAGCTCATATTGCAACACAAAACTATAATCTTTTACATAGATGTGTCAAATGCTCTCGCCATTTAAGATTTTCATCACATATCACTCCTAGCAATTTGACTGATCTGCAACAACCTATATCTTTATCATCTATTTTTATTTTTAGTTCCTCTTCCCCAATATTTCTATTTTTAAAGTGGACTATGTAAGATAAGACTGGAACCACCTCATGCTCAATCCTCTTATTCCTAACACTTCTAATTTTCCTAACAATATCTCATGGTCCACACAATCAAATGCTTTTGACAAATCCCAACATACTGCAACAGTTTCTTGTAATTCATCCAAAGCCCTGTAAATATAATCTGTAAAAGAGGTCAGTGCAGAGCTAGTCGAGTGGTGTTTTCTGAATCCATGTTGACTTTCAGTTATCAAGTCACTTTCTTCTTCCTTCTAGATGTTCTTGTATTTGTTTATGAACTGCCTTTTCAAATATCTTAGAGAATAGTGGTAAAAGTGAGATAGGTCGATAATTTTCAATCAAATTACGTCTGCCCTTTTTAAAAATCGGTCTAACAATTGACATTTTGAGTTTTGCTGGAAATACACCTGTAAATATTAATTGAATTATTATCTCACTCATTGGTTTAGCAATTAACTGTTTACATTCTTTTACTATTTTTACAGGAATCTCATCCTAACCAGTTGACTTTTTATTTGGTAATGATGATATAATTTTCTCTGTCTCTTTCACATTTACCTCTCTAAATTTAAATACTGGGGTTTCTTGGGATGTTGCATTCTGACATGTAACAACTACTGTCTCTGGAGAACCTTTAATATTTAGTTTTTATCTTATTCTAAGATAATATACATTAAAATTGCTTGCTATCTATTCGGGGTTGTCTATTATCTGTGCTCCTACCAATACTTCTTCTATGTTATACTTACTTTTCTGCACCATTCCTAACTCACTCTTAATTACTTGCCATGAAGCTTTACTTTTACATTTGGACTTCTTGATAAATTCATCATTTTCTTTGCGTTTTGCAGCTTTTATGACTTCCTTGAATATTCTATTTTAGGTTTTGTAGTAGTTCTATAACTCACTGCTATTTCTAAATCTTTGCCTCTCTATGAATATTCCTTTTATTTCTACTTGAAATTATTATTCCCTGTGTCACCGATTGCACAGGTTTTGCTGATTTTTGTGTGGATATTCTAGGTGGAAAATATTCATTCATGCATAATAGAAAGTCAGTTAAGAAGCCATTATAATTTTCATAAACACTTTTGCTCGCACTGACCTTCCATTCAATATCTTTTATTCTATTTTTGAATTGGTGTATTTCGTCATGTGTAAATCTTCTTCTAGGAGCATTTCTTTTCTTTTTTTCTTCATCATCTTAATTTAAGGTGATGCTGCCCAGATAGCATTATGATCAGAAAGGCCAACATCCTTTACAAAAATATTTTCTTCTAAGGTCTAGTCATCTCTTTGAGATTTACTTTAAAACCGTTATAATGCAATACATTCAGAAATTTAGAAGATACAACATCATTCAAAATGTTAATATTGCAGTCAGCAGCAACTAACACTCTAAATCTTTTCTTTTCCTCAATTTTATTTAACAAGAACTGAAAATGTTTGAGAAATAGATCTAGTGTAAAAATATAAGGAACTCTATACAAGGATATTAATATTGTGGGCTCTTCAAAATTTAAAATTTCAGTGGCTGAACCTTCAAAATAAAAATCTACATAGTACATTTTTAAATCGTCTCTTACTTTAAACTTTAAGCACAAGTTCTCTTTTAACAAAATTACAGTATTCTACTCTGATGACACATGGAAACCTAGTATCAGTGGATGTAAAACTGACCGAGTGTTCTGAAACTATTCCTACGATTAATTGAGAATACAGACATATCTATTGAAAGGTAATATTTTAATACTCGAAGGTAGCTTATTAAACAATTTAATTTGTTGAAATCCATGGCAATGTAATGTCTTGCTAAGTTATAGGTTTGTATATATTGTACAACATGATTATTATTTATTAGACTATAAAATGTTGAGAAGTGCACCTGTTTTATTTACTCATTGTAAGACGTCGGTAATGTCTTCCGAAGACGTCGCTGGTGTAGCTAACAATGATATCTGAGCCACTTCACACCAGCGTCTCAATACACGATAGATGTCACTGCTAATGTGTGAGCAATGTTTTGACCACTATCTTGTCTGAGCTACGTGTTGCTGTTGTGTCCCAAACCCGCGCATGCGCACATTGCACTCTGAGTCTTGGTGATAGGGTGGACTATCACTGCTTGATGTATAGCTGAAATAGCTGAACAAATGCTATGCCGTAAAATAAAAAAAGAAATGTTGCAGCTAGTAAATTTTATGTGGAGTTTAATTATTTATCATTCCTGTTTCAAGTAATTAATATTTAGTTATTATTATTGTAGTTATCATTGTCCAACTATAATTTGAAATAGTTATCTTCAATTATTAGTTGGTATATATTTTTCAGTAGTCATCAAATTTACGTCTTATAATTTCTTGTGGGTATTATCAATGGGTTTATAGCGATTCTGGTTTATAGGATGAACCCATTCTGACCTTCCCAATTTAGAGTACAACAATAACAGTGTGTCATTACAATCACTAGATTATAGTCCTTCCACGGCAAAGTAAACTAGGTTCACACCCCACCACTGAGGACACTAACATAGTCCTATAGCGGCCTCAGTGGGCTTCCATGCCACTGAAACCTCACTTCCACTCACCATTTTTGTAATCAATATTGAATTTATACAAATCATGGTATGGAGTGTGGGAGGGAAAAGAGCGACATAGCCGGCAGTGTGAAGTTATTTTAAACACTGCCTATATTAATACACCAAAGATGTCCTCAGCATATTAATACATGAGCTACGGAGGTGTGGAGTGGCCTTTAGAATGACCCATGATCATAGGGCCCATTAAATAAATAAGATTTTATTTTCGTTAGGCTTACAAAAAGCAATAGACAAATACGGAATACTAAGATGTACACAATTATTTACAAGAGTTTTAATTACAATTGCTACAATGGTTCCTAAACTATTAATACTAACTAAACTATTACTAGGTATTATACAATATAAATTTTTCACTTCACTAAGAGGACATAGTCCTATAACAGCCGCAGTGGGCCTTCAGCCCACTGAAACCTCACATCCGATCCGATCCGCTTAAGTGACCAGCAACAGGCAGGTTCAAGTGTAAAGTAATGTGATACATTTAGCTGCACAAAGATCACACATTACTACCCGGGCTTAAAATAGATTTTTCATTTCCATTCAAATTATGTCTCGCCAGTAAATAAAATGTTATGGAATTTAAACTTAAATTTGTACTCGTTGCAGGTGATTTGATCCAAAAACTTCAATGGATGTATGTATCTTTAACTGATGTTTAATTAATTAATTTTAACTTTTTTACAGAGGCTTAATTATCAAACAAGTCAACTTTGGATACGATCTGAAGTGATTCGTGAACGAATTGAAAGAGGAGGCTTCAACCTAATCCCAGTATGTTATATTTTCCATTTGAAATTAAAAATATTGTAACATTATAGAAGGTATAGTAAAATGAGGAAAAATAATTAAAAATATATATTTATTTATATTATAATATATTTAAAATTCAGTCAAACTTTAACAACTCATGCACTGGACATTAAATTATACTTTTTAGACAGGTCTTGTATGTTTACAAGATATAGGCCTATACATTTTTGAAGTATCATACGGGACCATACCCACCTGCCTCTGTTCATTGGGCCATTAATTATGATCCTGGCTTTGAATCAGCTGGTCTTAACCTGTTGAATCTCATCGACTCGTCGCCGCATCTATGAATTTACCGATTTTTACCGTTAGAATTTGCCACGCTCTCAGAAGCAATATAAGAATAAAAAATATACCGTGTTAAACACCGTTGTACTCAGGAAGGACTGCTCTTTATTGGTATATTTAGTTTTGCACTAGCTGGAGCGACCTGCAGCGAGCAATTAACTCAGCAGTCGTCGTCGTCATATTGTTTACTGATTACCAGTTGCGTAATATTTATTGATTTGTTGTTTGTTCACCTTTGTCAATTCTAACTTGTAAATGGATTTTAAAATTGATTTTGATTATTCAGCTTCTGTTTTGTTCTCATTTAATTATACTTAGGGCTAAATTAATATGTATATTCAGTAAAATGAAATTATTTTTACAGATCCTTTTTTTTACCACCGGTAGGCCCATCTATGTATCTATGAGGTGTGCGGATATCCAAAAATTCGGTTCGGATTCGGATCGGATCGGATATCCGAAACCGATCCGAATGTATTTAAGATATCCGATCCGATCCGATAAATATCCGAATTTTCGTATGGACTGTATAATACAGCAATTTGAACAAAAACGAGATTTTCGTCGAGTTAATACCCGCGAAGCTGAAATAATTTTTGCTTAAACCTTGATAAGACGACGAAATTACGTAGTCTTTCATCAAAACAATGTCGTTGACTCGTAGACGCGATTCACTTATAGCGATTCGAATGATGAATGACGACCGCAGATGACGAAATTACGCAATTCATATCCAATCGGAATGTAAGAACGTCATTGGGCAGTCCGAGGATGCGGTATGATTATTCGATTCTTCAACTACGCATTTAAGTAACCGTATGTTCAACATGATATTGCATTTTGAAATACAAAGCATCGATAGTTGCACCGAGTATCAGATTGCGGTTTGATATTGTTCCATATAAAATTTCATTTCGGCTACGAAAAAACTTGAATTGTTGATTTAATATTACTGCTAACAAACCATCATAATAGCTCGTTTTGCGACGGGGTTTCTGGCAAAAATAATACTACTTCATTCTGATCGTCTACGTAGACGATCAATTGTTTAGTTATCGCATTCTCAACTACTCCGGGTTTGAGCAATACGATAAAGTGTTGCCAAATTTACATTTGACCTATTTCGTCATTCAGTGTTCACATAACCAACAAATTTTCCACTTGTTTTCAATCTACATTTTATCTTTGATAAATGAATTTAAGCGTTATTAGTTTTACATTTTGGGATAATTTTAAGATGAATAACTAACTAGATTACGACGATGTACCATAATTTCACGAGTTTCAATATTGTTACACAGCCGATCGGGGTATTTTATCTGCCAAATATCCCAACTCTGCGCCTGCGCACAGTCCTTTGTTTGATAGCACTGTCGACTGACACTGCCCTTGCCGATACGTAGATAGCCGATGGCATCGAGCCAACGGCGTCTGTCAAATCTTAATTCTTTGTTAATGGTGATTTGTTTTTATCATTGTAATAAATAAAATAATTGAATCGTGAAATAAAATTGAGAATTAGTTGATTATTAGTAGAATGAATTGTTGAATTAGTAGAAAGTTTATGTCATTTAATGGCCAATTATAAGGTTTCTGTTGATTTAATTTGTGAATTACGCCATATTAAAATTTGTTACTGCTTATTGTTATTTTGTAAATTTGTACTTATTTATGGAATAAACTTATTATTATTATTATTAATTTTAAATGCAGTGAAGTAAATTTTTTAGTTTTGTTGTTCATCATATGAAGAATTTATGATTTTTTATGTACCATTTAATAATTTTGATAACATTTTATTGATTTTTTCCTAATTTATTCTTAGATAAGTCTGATTTCATTTTTTTATTGCGAGTATCCGAATCCGAAAACTATCCGATCCGAACCCAAACTATCCGATCCGAATCTGAGCTATCCGAACCGAATCCGATCCGAAAAAATAATTCACTATCCGCACACCTCTATATATATATATATATATATACATACATATAGCATATATACTGTATGTATATAATTCATTAATACAAATATAAATGTATATTTTTTAATATTTTATTATTGAACTAAAATTTGGCCTCCAAAATAATATGTTGTTGTATATTTTAGCGATATACTAAAATCTCAATTTTTCACTTTTGCCGTGTACAGCATTTTTGAACATAGTTCATGCAGGTGTTCATTTTTATTTTATTTAATGAACATTTCTATGTAGGGAAACAAATTTCCTACAAAATGTATGTATTTGGTTGGATTTTTTTGTTGTCCTGCTGTATCTTTGCTTTGAAAATTTCTGGTAAAAGTTTAAAATATCTTATATTTTAAAAATTAAAGGAAATAATAAATCGGTATATCTTATTTTTTAAATTATTTTCAGCTTCATATGTTTTTTATTAACAAAATACATACCCATATTATTAAGTTTATTCCATTTTTTTATTTTATACAATTGTTTTTAAATAGTCAGCAAATTAGCAAAATAAGCCAGGTATTTCCCCCTGGGCTGGGGAAATGTCGTCTGGTTTTGCTGAACCTGGGATTTAAGATGTAAACACTTTTGCTGCTGAAAATCAATAACAAGGATCTTATAAAATGTTGGAAAATTGTTTAAAATCTTAAATTAAAATGATGCCAATCCATGAATAACATCGTAATAGAGTGGTTTGAGGCAGTATTTCCGGTTTAACGGTGACGTTACATCCGGTATTTGGATCTGAGTGGGGCGCTCCTGGCGCCAGTTCAGCGCTGCGTCTCTTTTGAAACACTCGCACAAACTGCCCATAAAAACTAATTTTCTTCGTAAAAGCACCACAATATTTTGTAACTATATTATAAAAGAGATCACACTGTGAAAACAAAAAAATATATAAATTTTTAACACCAAGTTTACTATTTACATCCCCTCACCTGAATCGTCACTTCCGGAGAACTGCTGTTCTATAACCTCATCTGAATCATCGGGATCTCGTTCCATGGTTGAATATAATTAAAACAAACTAAAATTAAAATAGGTCAAAGACACATTAATCACAGAAAGTACAAGTGAAAAAAAAACCTCGGCGAAAGAATCTTCGATTACCGAACCGAGGTATCCCTGTGAGGAGCAGAAAGCATATAGTCCACCTCCGACAAGAGCTGAGCTCACACTGAACTGGATTGTTTGCAGATGTTCCCTCACTCGGATCCGAGTGGCCCACCCCTCGTGCTGGCACCACGCCCCTCGCATCTGAGTGGCCCGCAGCGAACGTGTTAATCAGTAATAAATCTACATTTGTCATCAAACCCATTACTCTCATCACACTCACCCTTCAACTGTATTCACCTTAAACTATCTACTAGAGTAGATAGTTGTCTCATGAATGTTAATATGAAAAGTGAAATATCAAGATTAATTGATAATTAGAAAAATCTCTCAGTCCGTTTTTGTCCCGTCTTTGCTGTCAGTTTTTTCATAGGTGTATAAAGGGTAGTTTTGACAGATAGTATGATTTTTTAACAGAGTGGCCGTCTTGCTTCCAATTTGGTTTTAAGAAGAAGTAAAAGTACGGTGGATGCGGTGATTGGGTCAACAAATTCGTCACAACCTGAAAAATTCTTTGACCAAACTGTCAAAGACTAGCCACTAAACCGACCAATTTTCAATTATTGTAAGAGTACTATTTATTTTCGTACTGATGGCACCGGTGCTGAGATTAAAAAATCAATTCTGACCTGGTAACGTTTCCAACCTCAAAAATGTGGTATTGACACTACACATCTCTGAATTTTGTTCTTCTACAATATTGTGAGTTTACTTTCTTCCCATTTATGTGGTGAAGATGATGCATACACAGTTACTTACTTTTTTGTAATTTTTACAGGCACTAAGTGAAAGAGTCATCAAAAACTCTGAACCAGTCAAGTACAAATTTCATTTTGAAGGGGCAACTGAATTTGAGGTATTTTATATTTTTAGGCTGTTTTTTTTGTAATTTTAATTTAAGGCTGAATATTTTCCTTCAGGTTTTGATTTGGAAACAATAGACTCTCAATATTCAATATTACACCAAGTGTTTTTTTTTCATGTATCTATGTAATGGCACTTTCTTTTCATCTGTTTTTAGTTGAGATCATTTGGATCCCCAAAATGGAACTTCTAGTTTTTAGTTGGTGAAATTGTGCAACATCACAACATTGTAACTATACTTTACGCCTAAAACATTTCTCCAGGTAAAATAAAAGTTTGTCCAATATGAACGCTGGACAAAATATATACATTTCATGACTGTTTTTTTATATATATATTGAGCATTGTTTCACCTTCAAAGTCTTAACTATGTTCTTTCATAATCATTTGTTGGTAGCTAATGAATGGAACTTGAAAATAATCCCAAAGAAAATAATCCATATCACATAATAATTTTTCATAGTGGAAACCAGTTAAACTTTAACTTTAAAACTGTATGAAACAGGTAATTTATTTTAGATAGTTAATGTACTTAATGTAATAACTTTCATAATAATTATGAAAGTGAGACCACTTGATTATCAGAGGTTTGCGGGTAGTAATTTTTTTTATTGGCTCGGGTTCGGGTTAAGTAGAGGATTACCATCAATTTTCAGGGATCTAAGTTTGGGTAATGTAAGTTTAAAAATTTGGGTTGGGTATTTGAAGTTAACATTTGAGTTGGGTTTGGGTATGAGAAGTTAAAATTCAAGTTGGCTTTGGATATTACTTGTAAGCAAAATGTTCATTTGTTTAATTTTGATGGACCTATGTAGCAGCAGTGAGTATAGAACTCATAGAGAGGACATGCAGTGCAATCTAGAGTGCGTAGCGAGAACTAATTTTTTTTAAGCTTCCCGAAGCGCACTACAGGTGCGCATAGGTGAGTCGGCAATGTTTGCCGTTCGAAGAAGTAGGTACAATACAAAAAGGTTATGTCTTATTACTTTATCTAATTACTTATTTCAAATTTGGCTTCAAAAATCACATCATTAAAATGGTTGTGCATGACTACGATGTTGGCTTAAGCCTTATGTAGCTGAGGACTAACATACAAAATAGAGAACTGCAATATTTTTCATTGTAATACAAAAAAGACAGAAAATACACTGAGCCTATATCCTGAGCCAAGTGTTCTTAAGGCCATTGTTACCTATTGTTCCGACTTTTGATCGACAACATAACATTTCATAATACAAAGCGTATCGTCATTGATTCTGCGTGAACTATGTTTTCAGTAATTATTACCTAGAAACAAAAATCTGCATTTTGAGAGCAAAACGTACTGATTTTGCCATAATTTCATATTTTGTGACAGCGTTTTTAGTATCAAAATAATTTACTTTTTCGTTTCAAAAATTAACATTAGTCCTATGACGTACTACTTTTTTGGCATCTCATCCACAAACTCACCAATGTTGAGTAATAGGGTTGCCAAGTAATGACTACATTTGACACATTTCATGGGTCTGTTAACATTTTGAACTGGCCGCCTGTATTTCACGAAAGTCTTGTCAACTATGTAGTTGCAATAAAAAACATAAGTCAGTGAAGAATGCTTTAAAGTTTGACATAGTGATCACAACCATCCATATTCAGCAAGCCTAAATATTTTTCTAAGATCCAGTGAACGTTTTAAGTTTCAGGTTAGTTTTCAATGTCATGTAGAGTATTTGGGGTACCCGCCCGACTCAGACGTCTAACAGTACTCGCAGACCTCTATTCTTAATACATATTTCTGTATATACAAAGAAGGAAATACGAAGCCTGAAATAAACTTATTAATCATGTTGTTATTATTGTGGTGTTAATTGTTTAGTTATATTGAGAGTTATATGTCTAATGACATAAATTCCAGGAAAAATTTAAAGAGTCACTCGCTACTTTTGAAAGTGCTTTCGTGGCGATTCCTGAGTCTGGAGAGGAAGACTCATTCTCACACGACTTGTCAATGGACCTTGAAAATGAATTCTCTTCGGGTGATGATTTATGGACAACTTCTGAAGAGGAAGATGAATATGATACTGATGATACTGATCGTTGGGTCATTCCTCGCGTAGATAAAAAAGTTCCTTTAAATCAGGAAGAACTTTTAGATGCTGGTTGGCTAGAACAGCACAGGACAGATCCTGATCACTGGCAAGAGATTGGGGAAATAGAAAGATCAGTAAGTTTTGCTTGATTTTCAAATCTTTAAACCTTTGACTATCCTGCTCAAAAAATTAAAATACCTCAACATGTTTATAGAATTTATGTAATTGTATGTTTGAAATTAAAACTAATTAAACTAGTTGAACTAGTTACAGGTTAATGATTGTTTACATCTTTCACACAAGAATTGATGACAAAAACTTGTCAACAAAATTAATATTATTGAAGCATCTGATTTGATAAAATGCCAGCTCTTAATAAATTACTATCGTAGAGTAGATGGACGAAGATAATGAAGCCATTATTAAAATGACTGCTTGATTTTATTTTTTTAATGATTTTTATTAAAGTTGGTTTAGTTTGAATATGTTTCCGTATAATCTAATTTTTTTAGTAATTTTGATTTTGTTAAAATGTTTAAATAATCACAAGATTTTTTTAACCCATTCCCATCGGGCAGAACGGTCGACGCCTGAGGCCACCCGTACTGAACGAAAATCAAGCCTTGTTCACTACGACTGCGCGTCACTATTAGCGCGAAAGAATTAACAATAACTTCATGAATTATATGTTTTGATTTCTTTGCCCTGTTCCTTATACCCTTTAACTGTGTATACAATCACTTTTAGCAATAAAAAAATTATTACTATACTTTTTCACCAGTTCCAAGCTGTAGACTTAGAAACAAGTAGGTATTTTTGTTTCGTCAAATCTTATTTCATTTTCAAAAGATTCCTTTATTTCATTTGGCAGATCTACTTCCAGTTACCTGCAGTAATAAATAGTTAATGATAAATCTTTAAATAATAATCATTATAACTGTATTATCATCTATAAATACAATCGCTGAACCAATTGTGTGAACGAGAAAATAATTTACTGTCAATACGGAACATTTGACACTAAATAAGATGGTAAAAGAGGACGCCAACACCATCTATCGGATGAGAAATGAACTAGAACACCTATCGGCGGAAAAAAGAACTACGTCGAAATATAAGCAGGCAAGGCGCACGTCATTAGACATCTGTCTAGCAAAGTACGTAATTTTATACGCAAGGATGTGCGTAATCTGTTTGGCATTGTGGTAAAATGTTTTATAAATCCATTTAACAATTTATATTACTTCCAAAGAAAAAAAAAACTTTAATGAAAACACAAATACAACGTAAGGACACTCCTTTTACCCTATAACACTTAAAAATAAAAATAAAATAATAGAAACGAAAGTGTCCTCAGATACAACCCCTTCAACGTACACCAAGGAGACGTTGTTCGTTCCACAGGGAGACTAGATGAACATGCGGTGTATGATGAACATGCACCCTTTAAATGGTGCTCAAGTTCATTTAATTTCATAATAACAATATTATTAGCTGCCCCAAGTTGTGAATTACACAATCAAATATATATATATATATACACAAATTTTACACAAATACAAAGTACAAATTTTAACGACTATTATTTTTGGCTCAAAACGAATAAGTAACATGGTCCCGGGTTTAAGTCTTGCCATAAGACCTATAATTCGCTAATACAGTAGAGCGTCGATTATCCGAAGCCTGGTTAACCGGCGTTCCGGATAACGTTTAACATTATCCAGTGAGTTTAATGTCGGCGTTTATAGCGGACCAGTGCCGCCGACATGACTAAACTCACGTTTGCTCGTCAAATTTAAGTTCAATAAGCTTTTTTCAGCTTTATCTTTTGAAGTTTTTAAAGATAAGAATTTTTTTGTACTTTATATCTTGTATCTGTATCTTTTGTGAGTATAATATTATAATAAGTAAATGCAAAAATTGTTTTATTCTTCATTATGTGCATTGAACATCATTTTCCCGTCTGTGACTGATTATCCAAAAATTCAGCTATCCAAACACACATAATCACCTATTGTTTCGGATAATCAACTCTATTGTATAAACTAAAATCGAGATTGTTGTAATATTTCATAGAAATACCTATTAGTAATAATGTTACCAGTGTTATTCTACAAATAAATTCATTTTAGCGAATTTCCAATAGAGAATAAGCTATTACTGTAGGTCTCATTGCAAGACTGAAGCCCTGGACCATGTTATTTTTTTGTATTTAAGTGCCCAGAGACCAAAAACTATAGTCGTTAAAATTTATGTATATATATGTGTGTGTGTGTGTGTGCTCGGATAAGTTCGTAATCCAGACATATCGGTCAATCAGAACAAGTAGTTGGGGCTTTTTTGAACCCCAAAAATGGGGGTTTTTCATTTTTCTATGTAATTTTTAAAATTTTCAAATATTATTATTTACAATTAGAATCAGCTCAAAAAGCTACACAATTTAGTGTCTTAAAGTGTTTCTCTATCTCCAACGGATTTCCGAAATATTCAGAAATCTAAAACAGTACATTGTATTTAGGGGCTCCAATGCTAATCTTAAGGAGGAAAAGTAAAAATTATTATTTCCCTTACTAATCAACAATTTTGGATGAAACTTTGTATTTAGCTTCATGTGGTTGGGATCCATACTAAAACATCATAGTTCATGTGTTTCTCACAGCAGCAAACCTGCATACTCTTTCCATGTTAATGTTATGGAGAATAGGCAAATACTCGAATTTATCAACAGGGTATTGATTGATTAATCTTGTCACATACTTGTATTATTATTGTCATATTATTGATTTGGAAATTCACTGAGCACGCAAGTCTGCGGCAACGGGGGTATTAGTATTGTGATGATTTTGTATCAGAAAGTTTTAATTAAGTTATCAAAACATACATATTAAAGCCTCTAGTCAAGTTACCTGTCAATTTGTATCTATATTATGTTCAATTTCATCATAGTTTTGATTGATATTTTTACTAGCTGAATAGCTGAATTTTTAGGGCACTTTTTAATTAGGGTTTTTTTTAATTACAGGGGCCACGTGAGATTCCAGAGTTTCCACCAAAATTTCGATTTAGGAGGGCTCCTGTTGTTTCGTAAGTTCTAAATTATTTACATTTACTGTCAACTCCACATGATAGAATGATAGTGGCTGAATACTGTCAACAAGTTGATAGCCAATTTAGCAATACTCACACTAAAGTACCTGTAGACAGCTGCGATGACCGGAAATAAACAAACACGTCCAATCCTGTCGATTTATGCCATGAGAAACACGACCGTGCGCTGATGACTCATTCCCAAGAAGTAGTCCAAACCATCCGAGTTCGGACTAGAGGGAGTCGACTGTATTTACAAATAGACAATGTTTACAGACATATGTTTTCATAGAAACATGTGAATCAAAAACTGATATTGCCAAAAATGAAAGAAATGTACCTTGCCACAAGCGCAATAACACACAAACCAGAGAAGTGAAATGAAATGGTAGCAATGATCGTGTACAGGAAAAGGCCGGCATGGCAACAATTGTGTAGGCCTTAATTGAACTTAATAAACTATAGGTCACTTAGATGCCTTTGGCTATTAATTAGCAGCACTGTCTAAGGAACATGTAAGCCTTAGTCAGTATCAAGAATACAAGATTGCATCATAATTATCTTACACTCATTTCTCATTCATACTTGGCTTAAAATACCTACCTGGGTAGTTTGCCATTTCAAAAAGGTAATAGGTAATAATTAATATAATCTATTTGCAATACATAAAAGATGAACTGATATTTGGTTAATGGTTTCTCATAGGTATGCAGTGTTGCGACTTTACCCAGACTGGGAGACGCGACGCCACCCTAGTGAACTCCCCCCTCCACCTCATCCAGGTGAGTACAAAATCATGGATTAATTATTGGTTAAGGGTTAAGGTTCTTAAAAAGATGGGTCTATGGTGCACTGAAACTGTTGATATGATATAATGTTCAAGGTCATCAAGGGGTTGAAGATCTTCCCCATTTAGAGCAGGGATGATGGGTCTATGGTGCACTGAAACTGTTGATATGTTAAATGTTCAAGGTCATCAAGGGGTTGAAGATCTTCACCATTTAGAGCAGGGATGATGGGTCTATGGTGCACTGAAACTATTGATATGATAATGTTCAAGGTCATCAAGGGGTTGAAGATCTTCACCATTTAGAGCAGGGATGATGGGTCTTTGGTGCACTGAAACTGTTGATATGATAATGTTCAAGGTCATCAAGGGGTTGAAGATCTTCACCATTTAGAGCAGGGATGATGGGTCTATGGTGCACTGAAACTGTAGATATGATAATGTTCAAGGTCATCAAGGGCTTGAAGATCTTCACCATTTAGAGCAGGGATGATGGGTCTTTGGTGCACTGAAACTGTTGATATGATAATGTTCATGGTCATCAAGGGGTTGAAGATCTTCACCATTTAGAGCAGGGATGATGGGTCTTTGGTGCACTGAAACTGTTCTCTAGTCTCTCTTTTGCAGTTTTTGTCAGTTAAATAAAGTCAGTAATAAAAATGTATCCCATATTTTTATGTTAGTTGGTTTGTAGTTTATAAATATGAAA
Source organism: Nephotettix cincticeps (assembly GCA_023375725.1). Taxonomy (NCBI): domain Eukaryota; kingdom Metazoa; phylum Arthropoda; class Insecta; order Hemiptera; family Cicadellidae; genus Nephotettix; species Nephotettix cincticeps. The sequence continues at coordinate 40,271,032 of CM041784.1, forward strand.
AAATATGTTCCTTTTTTATTTTATGTTGTTTAATGTAATCTTACTTTTTAGTTGCTTTTCTTAAAGGCGCACTTTGTATTATAGAACACTTTCCTGCACACTAGCCAATTCTGACCCATGCGGGAACATTTTATTCCAATACCTTTTTTCTCTGGAAGAAGCTCGGTATTTTTAAGCTAAGAGATTAAATTGCATAAATTAATTTGTAATTTTCCACTCTACACTAAAAAAGCCCTTGAAAATACAATACCAACTACTTTCTCACCATTATCTATGGGCTCATGTGTAGACTGAACATACTCTTATATCAGTCTAATAAGACATTTCAATAGGGGTGTGCGAATATTCAAACTTCAAATACTCGAGTCTCAAATACAGCCGATATTTGGTTCGACTCAAATATCGGACAAGGTTCGGTGTCGGTCTAATATTCAAAGACGATAAATAATATAAAAGTGACGTCTGTCAAAGCAAAACTCTAGAGTTTCCATTTCAAAGTTCAGAATTAGCATACCATTATGCAGTTAATTCAGTTGAAAACTAATATGTTACCAATGCATTATCATCTGACTACAGACGGATAAAGATACCGATTCTCGATCGATGCCGAACTGACAGTTTCCGTTTCCTTCCTTGCACAGCATAAAAGTAGTTCCATATTTTCACTGATAATATCTATTCCAAAACAACCTTGAGAGGATAATGCAACATTCAAAAGGGTAAATATTACCATGCATTTTCAAAAGTTTCATCAATATGGCTAGTCAAGATAAAATGTTTTGTATTTTCCTAGGCTTGTTATTACCAGTGATAAAAAAATCTAGGCTTCACTATTAGAGTGAAACATGAAGTTATTATTGTTGCATAAAACATTGTTTCAATGGTACTAAAAGCTTGGAGGAAACTATTTTTTACAAGCAGTAAAATTGTGACTCACAGTACAACTGGATGTATTTTGACAAGAGCAACAGACAATAGAGGCAGCCAGGTGGCCAGGTCAATGTTACAAAAACTATGACCTTGAGATTTGGATAGGCAGAAGGGAGGTTGGGTTTTGTTGATATTTGAACCAGGTTGTTCCAATACATTTCTCTAGTCAAATATTTTCACTTCCCTGCCTATTACTATCTGGTTTCAACAAGTTATTTATTACGTCCTTACTAAAATAGATACTTTTAGTACACTCAATAAAGGGTTAAAATATCAACTGTAAAAATAACTACGTTAATAATTTTATGATGTTGTATCTTAATTAATTTTATAAATGTGAAATTTATAAGAAACTACTCATAAGAATTCTTAAACTATTCATAATTTAGCATTATAAATTATTAAAATAAATTGTGCTATGCAACTTGACTATTAACTTAGTTGCTATTTACTTTGTTGTAAATTGAGGATTATTATTAAATTCATTTTATTTATGATATGATACAAAATTTTAATTTGAAAATTATGTTTACCTCAGTATTTATATTACGATTTTTATTACTTCATCAATTTATTATATTTATAGTTTAAGCACAATAAAAAATTGTCCATAATTAATGTCAAATTTTACTTATTTTTCAATATGTATTATTTTTTAAAGAGATTGATTTGTTTAATTGTAACAATGGTTTAATCAGTTTTTGTATTTTTAATTTCTCTCCTTATACATGTGTACTTTTTTACCTTGTTCAAGTTACCATGAAAACAATACTACACACATAATAAAAATTACTTTTAGCTTGCCAAACCTTTTAATACATTTTAAACACTATAAAAATGAGAGACAACAACACAATAATAAACAATAACAAAAATCATATGTTATGATACTTTTAAAATATTTGTCTCTTTGACCAATAAATATCTGTGCAAAGTTTGGTTTCTGTATCTTAAATAGTTCTTGATATATAAAGTTTTTTGTAAAAATACAAAATGGCGGCTAGTGGCTAAACGAAGGATTTTTCGAGAAATGGTTTAGGTAATTTTTTGTTTATTTTGATGAGTACTATCACCCCTCGAAGTTTGTCCCCGACTTTAATGAACACCCTGTAGATTGTCTTTTTTTAAATTTACTTAAGGGAGAAAGTATGTGTCAGTCCACTTATACCATTTATTAATTGAGAGGATTGAATAGCAAATCATATGTACAGGCCCTACATAATTTAAAAGCCATGCAATTACTACATTTTTAATTAGGCTGTTCACACTCAAGTTTTGGAGATCACCTAAATGGATGAAAATAAACCTTTACGCTAATATTCGATTTGAAAATATTCGATATTCGGAATAGTAAATAAATATTCAATTCGGGTTCGATTCGAACCCAAAATTTCACTATTTGCACATCCCTACGTTTCAACCTAAAAGAAAAGCATTTTGAACCAAGAAATTTATTTGATTGACGTTATACAACTTCTCCAAAAATTTTAGAGAAGGCGGGCAGAAGGGAATCTGGTTTATCTAGCCATCAGTGAATTTGTTGTACTTTTCCCTGTGTTAAGTTCTTCTACTGACGAAATGCTTAAGAATCTTGCCTGCAGGTTTACCTTTCTTGTTTTTCCAATCACAAATTTATTTGTTAATGTCAGTCAAACATTTTGTTTGAACATAATTTGTTATTGAAGCATAACTTCATTTACCACTGCAGTACACACGACTATTCTGTAACACAATTAAAACAAAAAACCATTACCACTCCGGCAAATATGAGCCAACTTGTCATGTGTAGACAAATCTACTCAGCCTACTAGCTTAGCTGGATCAGAGCAGTACACATACATGCTCATCAAGAAGTACTCTTCCTAACTTGCGTCTTCAAGTCTTGGAGATACTTTTGATACCGATTTCCAAGAACCACCAAGTTAAAGATAAGACTTGTTGCACTGAGGGCTGTTGTGAAAAGTATTACTGTATTTGATTAAGATATTTAGAGAAATGACTATGAATAATACTTAGAAAACTGACAAAATCAGTGTGTGTTAATAAGCTGACAGTAAAAATCTTCTCATATTATCATTGAATAACATGCTTGTTGCCCTTTTCATACGTTGTCATTATGTATGGTGGGCAAAGATCCCAATCAGTGATTCAGATGTTTTATCAGATAGATTAAAAGAGTAATTTTTCTGTTTCAGCCCCCCTACCGGAAGTAGCTCTCCCGGTTGGTTCTGAGATTAATACTGAGACTCAGCAGGGGGTTACGACCACTTCTACAGCCGTCACTCCTGCCGCGGTATTACATTTACTCTACAAACATTATCATAAAACAGTTATATGTAATCTCCACATTTTAAAACTAATTGGCCAATTTAGTCACTTAGATAATTAGATTATTTAGACAATAGATTATAATTTATAATTCAGTAAATTTATTGTATTATGAAAGATAACAAATTTTTGTAAATGACATCGTTTAGAAATTATGACTTGGAATGAGTTCTATTTAATGTTACTTCAAGTTTACTCTGTTATTAATGCAGTAATATTAAACATTAAACCTTTAAACATTCTCACCCCCTAATTTTTATATTATAAAAAAAAGAAACGTTTAACGTTTGGTGAATTACTAGGGGTCCATGGTGCACTGAAAAAAATCAGTATGGTACGGTTCTAAGCCTTGCACCAAACTTGGTATGGTCCAAGAATTTTATCGGTACAATGAAACTTATAAATCTTGATGGTCAATGTGTTATTTAATCTACGAGGCATGTTTTTTAAGTAAGTACCGTTTTGCGATTCCGCCGCCGAAGCGCAACGGTCGGCGTTCCGCGCATGCGCGCTAGTTACCTACATCTCTTGTCTACGCACTGACGCCATTACAGTCTGATTCTTCATTTTATACGTTGTTTACTGAGTGTTTAAGATGCCTCCGACAATCGTAAGTCCCGCCGCTTGTGAAGTACGGGCTGTTATACGATTTCTCAGTGCTAAAGGCGTAAAACCGATCGATATTCATCGTGAGATCTGCGAAGTTTACGGACAAAACATTATGAGTGATGGAATGGTAAGGAAATGGGTGAGAGCATTTAAAGATGACCGCACAAATGTGCATGATGAAGAACGGAGTGGGCGTCCTTCGGTCGTTAATGAAGATTTGGTGCAGAAAGTGGACGAAAAGGTTAGAGAAAACAGACGCTTTACAATTTCATCATTGTGCGACTGCTTTCCTCAATATTCTCGTAGTGTTTTGTATCGCATTGTGACCGAGAACTTGAATTACCGGAAATGGTGTTCACGTTGGGTTCCAAAAATGTTGACGGATTTGCACAAAACCCAACGTTTAGGCAGTGCATTGACGTTCCTTGAGCGGTACCACAAGGAAGGTGAAGATTTTTTAGACCAAATTGTTACTGGTGACGAAACATGGGTGGCCTACGTTACACCAGAATCGAAACAACAATCCATGGAATGGCGACATTCATCATCACCCAAAAAAGTGAAGTTTAAGCAAACAATTTCTGCCCGGAAAATCATGTGCACAGTTTTTTGGGACAGAAAAGGAGTATTGCTAGTGGAGTTTCTGCATCGTAATGAGACAATCAATGCAGCGTCTTATTGTGAGACATTTAAAAATCTGCGTCGTGCAATCCAGAACAAAAGACGTGGCAAGTTGAGTAAGGGTATCGTTTTGCTGCATGACAATGCCCGTCCTCATGTGGCTAATCGCACTAAAGATCTCATCAAATCTTTTCAATGGGAAACTCTAGATCATCCTCCATACAGCCCTGATCTGGCGCCCAGCGACTAACATTTGTTCCTGCACTTGAAGAAACACCTGGGCGGTCAGCGTCTTCAAGACGATAAAGAAGTCAAAGCATTTGTGATACAGTGGTTAACAAGTCAGGCGGCAGAATTTTATGAGGAGGGTATTCAAAAACTGGTGCCACGTTATGACAAGTGTCTCAATATTCACGGAAATTATGTAGAAAAGTCGATTAAGGTACAGGCTTTCATGTAAAAATAAAATTATTGCGATATCTTTGCACGTCTTTTTTTAATTCCAAAACGGTACTTACTTAAAAAACATGCCTCGTAGTAGTCTTAGAAGCAATCATTTATTTTTGTTGAGGACACAAGTAAAGTTTTTTTATGTATGATGTTCATGAGTAATTTGATGCATTTTAGAAACACACATTTTATAAATATCAAAGAAACCTGATATGTAAACACAAATGATTGGTTTGTTGCGCATATTATTTACAGGATATCAGAAATATCAAATATCTCAAACAATTTTAATGAAAGTTTTTAACATAAATTAATTGCAATTCATGTAATTAATGTTTGAATTTGTAATAGCTCAGTGTGATTTTAGGGTTTGGTGACTGGTGGTGTAAGCTCGACACAGGGGCCTTCAGTAGGGACCTACACAGGCAGCAACCCAGAACCCCGTACATTCAGCTCCTTGGTGGTTGGTTCATCTCATATTCCGAATAGTTACTGACTCTGATTAAGTAATAATTTTATAGTCTGAGTTGAAATAAGCAATTCTAACAATATACATTACTGAGACAGTGGCAAAGTCCTGTAATCCAGCTACTTGAAGGTCATTCAATATTATGGATATTTATGAGCGATGGTCTGTGGATGTGATTCTCAAGTGTGAAATAACCCTTTAAAGTTTTTGTTGACGGATTTCATCAACTAAAAAGTTCTAAAAAAGGGCCACATACGTGATATATCGTTCTCTGGTAAAACAACGTTCTTTGTTCTATGTCGTGATGTATCATCGTAGTTAGTTCTCCGCCAGCATATCATCCTAGACTGTAACCGATTGGGAGCAAGGAGAAGGGCCCCCAATCAGCCTTGAACAACCGGGTTAGGTGTTTGATGCATAGGGAAAAAGCTCCTGAGCCTCATGTAAGGTACAGGAATCGGCTTACCCTATTTTATAAGATATAAATCTTCCAAATGAAGTCTGTGACTAATGTTGCTGGCAGCATTTAAAATTAAATATAAAAATGCAAGTACTTATCTTACTTATGACTGCTAAAAATTTTGTAGAGGAATCCTCTGTCCATAAATTCTGGTGAGGACGTTATACATGTGCCTGGAGAGAGTGCTCCAGGTACCAGTGGACCAGTAGAGAGCACAGAAAATACCAAGGTGCATACCACTGGTCGTTCCGAGCCAGCGAATCTTCCAGTTGAGAGCAACGAAGGGACTGTGCCACATACAGGTTAGTCAAAATTATCATCCAGAACAAAAGTTCTTGTGACACCTTGCAGGCTTCTAATGCCCATTAAATTTTTTTATTTTTTTTTATTAAAAGTTAAAAATTATAATAAAGATTGGATAAACAAAGCAGTATTTTTTATTAGATCAACCCTTTAACTGTGATGTAAGTTGGTGCTCTGCAGTTTTAGTGGCGTAGGGTTTAATTACACTTGCCCCACAGTGGGGTTTTTGCGAGTTTGCAAGGTTTTAACAACGTACTGCCTCGTGGTCACTTTAACAGTCATAGCTTGGGAAAAGATAGATATCCAACCAGGCATGGTGACTTTCTCCGTACTCCAGTTCATCGTCTGGCACTCACCGAAAGAGACGTAAATTTTGCTGGACCTTCCTTTTTCAACAAACTCCCTGCAAACATAAAGAGTAGTTGTGGAAAAGCTCCTGTTTTTCTTAGAAAGTTTTTAATTGAAAAGGAGTATTACTCGATAGACGAGTTTCTTTCTGGCTGAGACCAGTGTAGACTTGAGTCAAGATGGAAGTCAGACGCTAAATTTAAGACCCTTGTTTTATAATATTTTACATTTCTTTGTTCCCTTATTTTAATTTGTTTTCTTAACACGTTGACGACTGAGATATACATTATTTACCTATGTATTTATTCAGAAATAAACTATGACTATGACTATGACACCTCTTTCCAGAAACAGAAATATTCAGTTTTACTCACTTTGACTTTTTGCTTCAGTGTGGGGTCGAGTTCTATCAGTGTTTGGAGGTAATCTCCAGTCTGATAATTATCTGATCGTAAGAAGTCCTACTTATAGACTTTAATTATCTCCCAATTACCAAATCGGATATTTTTCAACTATACCGTACCGAATTTGTACTGAAAACCGAGGTGCAAAACTTTACTGTACCTACATGAAAATTGTTTGTACCACAGACCCCTACAGTGTATTTTGACACTTCCATCTTTAATACTTAAATATAAGTACTGTAACATATTTATTAAGATTAGAAAACGTCTATAATGCACCTGAACAACAGTAGAAAAAAGTAAGGTTTTAGCATTCGTATGTATCGGTGAAATGAGATTCATGTTCAGGTAATAATTGGATTGATATTCAAATTAAAATAAGTCATCAAGTCTTGGGATATACTTTTGATACCGATTTCCAAGAACCATCAAGTTAAAGATGAGACTGGTTGCACCGAGGCCTTTTGTGACAGGTATTACTGTATTTGATTAAAATAGTTAGAGAAATGACTGTGAATAATACTTAGAAAACTGACAAAATCAGTGTGTGTTAATAAGCTGACAGTAAAAATCTTCTCATATTATCATTGATGAATAACAGGGCTTGTTTCCCTTTTCTTACGTTGTTATTATGTATGGTGGGCAAAGATCCTAATCAGTGATTCAGATGTTTTATCAGATGGATTAAAAGTGTAATTTTTCTGTTTCAGCCCCCCTACCGGAAGGAGCTCTCCCGGTTGGTTCCGAGATTAATGCTGAGACTGAGGAGGGGGTTACGACCACTTCTGCCGCGGTATTACAATACAAATTTTTGTAAATACATCGTTTAGAAATTATGACTTGAAATGAGTTCTATTCAATGTTACTTCAAGTTTACTGTGTTATTAATTCAGTAATATTAAACATTAAACCTTTAAACATTCTCACCTCCTAATTTTTATATTAGGGGTTGAGAATTGTGACAACGATTTTAACATTTGGTGAATTACTAGGGGTCCATGGTGCACTGAAAAATCAGTATGGTAACGGTTCCAAGCCTTGCACCAAACTTGGTATGGTTCAAGAATTTTATCGGTACAATAAAACTTATAAATCTTGACGGTCATTGTGTTATTTAATCTAGTAGTCTTTGCAGCAATCATTTATTTGTGCCGTCTAGCGCCTATGGGAAACACAATAAGCCACACGGTTGATGTGTTGGGACCTGCAGTCCAACCCCCTCAACTTAATCATTTTTATTGTTTAAGGTAATAAAAGGAACCGTAAGGGGTTAACACGTTCGACACGAATCACATGTAAACGCGTCACTTTGTGTCCATCCCGTATGCGGATGACGCATAAGTGCGTTCTTGCGCATACACAATATTCACTAGTTATGGAGCCATGGAACCAGTTTGAAAGTTATGTTTGACTGTTAATGTTATCTGTAGTTGTACCTTCACCCATGTATAATGCTTCGTTTGAGATTTTAATGGTTAAAATTTATAAAAAAATTAGTAACAAATCCCCTAAAACCTTTTACCACAGGGATTAGCATACATTAAAGTTATCAGCATTGAACGTGTTAACATCCTTACTATTAAATACTACGTTCATCCGCAAAGACCATCAAAATATATAGACTAGTGTGTAATTTAGAGGCGAAATTTTGGTTCGGATCCCTGTTAAACTGTAGGTCCCGTATATGCCATCGGCTATTGAGCTTCCTTTTGAAGGAACATGTCAGCCTTAGTAATAAGACTACAAGATCGCACCACATTCATCTTGCACTCATTTCTCGCTCATTCTTGGCTTAAAATATCTCCTCGGGTTGGTCGCCATTTTAGAAAGGAAATAATAAAGCAGTCGATTAGTTTGTCAATATTTTAGCGTATGAAGTTATTTAATTTAAATATCACTTAATAAATTGATTTTATCATTGCTACAAAATGAAAAAAAACATCTTAAGTTATCTAAACATTAGGTCAGTTATGACGTCAATTAAAAAACTTAATGCTTAACAATAAAGTTTGTTTATAGCTGGAAATCATTTATTTACTGTAGCTGTGTTTTTACTGTTTGTTTTCTTTTTTTTACCTTCTTTCCTCCCTTCCTTTCCACCCCTCCCATACACACAGAATAGGTAATGTTCTTTGTACATAGCAGATTATGGTTATCTTCGAATCACAAGGAAATGTCAATTTGTCATCACTGCTCTGAACCTGTCATACTATGTTTCTTTATATCCACGGACAGGTTTTTGAATGAATAACGACAGAGTAGTGACCTTGGGTCAATTGAACTGTGATTCTTTGTGTGATATTTAGTTAGTTTTATCTTGTAGCTATGTCATCTCAGTCGATTCCAGCTAATTTATCTTATAAAAATACTGTACTGAAGTAAAACAATACACATGTATTTTCTATTTCATAATACCAAAATTAACTATGATTTAGATCAAACAATTAAACAGGAAACTTGCTTTAACTAAACTGATTTAATCAAAAATGTTTAACCATGTTGGATTGATCCTGTTAACCCGCCCCGGATAAGCTAGGATCTATGTACTGTATTTAATTCATTGACCGTTTTTATTCTTTCCATGGTTTGATTTTTTACCAAATCAGATTTTATAATTTGTAAACACCTGTAATTAGCTGAAAAAGTGGTGGGAGAAACGTTGTAACCATAAACCATAAAAGATATAATCTTCCAAATGAAGTCTGTGACTAATGTTGCTGGCAGCATTTGAAATTAAATATAAAAATTCAAGTATTTTTCTTACTTATGACTGCTAAAAATTTTGTAGAGGAATCCTCTGTCCATAAATTCTGGTGAGGACGTTATACATGTGCCTGGAGAGAGTGCTCCAGGTACCAGTGGACCAGTAGAGAGCAGAGAAAATACCAAGGTGCATACCACTGGTCGTTCCGAGCCAGCGAATCTTCCAGCTGAGAACAACGAAGGGACTGTGCCACATACAGGTTAGTCAAAATTATCATCCAGAACAAAAGTTCTTGTGACACCTTGCAGGCTTCTAATGCCCATTACATTTTTTTATTCTATTTTATTAAAAGTTAAAAATTATAATAAAGATTGGATAAACAAAGCAGTATTTTTTATTAGATTAATCCTTTAACTGTGACGTAAGTTGGTGCACGGCAGTTTTAGTGGCGTAGGGTTTAATTACACTTGCCCCACAGTGAGGATTTGCAAGTTTGCAAGGTTTTAACAACGTACTGCCTCACAGTCAATTTAACAGTTATAGCTTGGGAAAAACTTAGTAGATGACTTGTATTAACTATATGAATCACCTGAGAATGTCAAGTCCGTCTAAACTTGAGCGTCACGGTTAACGCAATAAGGTCGTTACACGTGATATGCCATGTATCACGATTGCAAGTACAGAGTACTCCAACGGCATAACTAGTATGCCGCGGTCAAGGGTTTAAGATAAGAATTAAAACACTCTTAATTCAAATAGAATCCTTATTTTATTTCATACTAATTTCTTGTTCAAGCCTTGAACATATAAACAGTTAATTTATCAATAAAGACTTTAATTGAGTTTTGTAAAAATCATCAGCTGCAGTAGTCTCGTCAATAGATTCGCTTGGCTAAAAACGCAACATACAGGTTCATATTGCAGTTGCGTTTGACATTTTGTAAGCGCTCGAGGTGAATCTTGCATTTTGACTGTTAACCCTCCATCAGGCGCATTGCGGAGGTTACCTCTGCACTTACAAATACTTTGTTTATAAATGTGGAAAAAGTTTGTTTTAAAGTCGGAGCTTGACCTAATCTTGCACACCTCTTTACAGAAACAGAAATATCCAGTTTTACTCACTTTGACTTTTTGCTTCAGTGTGGGGTCGAGTTCTGTCAGTGTTTGGAGATAATCTCCAGTCTGATAATTATCTGATCCTAAGAAGTCCTACTTATAGACTTTAGTTATCTCCCAATTACCAAATCGGATATTTTTCAACTATACTGTACCGAATTTGTACTGAAAACCGAGGTGCAAAACTTTACTGTACCTACATGAAAATTGTTTGTACCACAGACCCCTACAGTGTATTTTGACACTTCCATCTTTAATACTTAAATATAAGTACTGTAATATATTTATTAAGATTAGAAAACGTCTATAATGCACCTGAACAACAGTAGAAAAAAAGTAAGGGTTTAGCATTCGTATGTATCAGATGAAATGAGATTCATGTTCAGGTAATAATTGGATTGATATTCAGATTAAAATAAGTCATTTATACGCACAAATTTTATAGGCAGCAACTTTCATTAAATATATCAAAACCTTTAGCTGTAACTGGGTAGTCGATCAGGCCATTCAGCCAGTTTTTTTCAGATAGGATTGGCTGAAATCTGAGATATATTTTTAAGATGTAATGTTTTTACTTTTTCAATTCAGAGGAGGAAAGAAGAGTTGTGCCAGCTACAGTTACAACTCCAGCAGAGCCAGACACACCAGCTGGTTTTCAATTTGTCGTGCCCGGACATGTGGTTCGGCCGAGGAGGAGAGTACGAGTTCCACCTTCGTAAGTATTTTCTACCTCAGTTTTCGACTACAAAACTTCCATCTCTGGTTGATAGATTTCTTAATAATTGAACAAATAGCAAACACAACAATTTAAAATGACGTGTTACAATTAATTTACTGTATACTGTGTACCTGTGTGTTGTATTTACTGTATATTGAATTAACAAGTACAATGCTGATTAGAGGTGTGAGGATATCCGAAAAGTCGGATATCCGGTTCCGATCCGAATGCCAAACAAGTATCCGAAAAAGTGCTATAAATATCCGAACTTTCGGATAGACTGTATAAAATGAGGTTAATACCGAAAGATAAATGAACTCTCAAAACTTTTCGTTTGAGATACGTCAGCGATTGCATTTTGAAATACAAAGCATAGCGTCATCAATAGTTGCACCGAATATCAGATTGTGGTTTGATATTATTTCGCATAAAATATGATTTCAGCTACGAAAAACCATGAATTGTCGATTTAATATTTGCTAACAAAGCTCAACCATCATAATAGCTCTGGTATTTGCAGAAAAATAAATACTATTTAATTTTGATCCTCTACGTAATTTGATCGTCTGATCGAATTCAACTTTAAATCTTTTGACATAATGGACTATTTTTTTTTTTATCACTTTCTCGAGTTCTCTGGATTTGAGCAATACGATAACGTTTTCATTCTACATGTTCTCTTTATTGAATGATTTTACGTGTAATTAGTTTTTAAATGGAACATTTTAGATAATTTTAAGATGAATAATTAACTGGATTTCGACTAGGTACCATAATTTCACGGGTTCAAATATTGTTCTGCCTGATACCCCAACTCTGCTCCTGTACAGAGTCCGTTGTGCAATAGTCAGCGGCAGCGCTGTCACTGCTTTTTCTAGTTTCTTGTCACAGATATATCAGTGACAGAACCATAACAGTGACTTTGTCACCGGTACAAAAATATCACATATCCTTACCGATATGCAGATAGCCGATGGCAACAAGCCGACGTCGTCTGTCAAATCTTGGTTCTTTGTTTATGGCGATTCGTTTTTGTCAATTTAATAAATAAAATAGTTGAATCATGAAATAAATTTAAGAATTATTATTTATTAATCCATCCATGGTTTTAAATAACTTTTAAGAACTGTTTACGTAATTTATTGGCGAATTATAAGGTTTCTGTTGATTTCATTCCTTAAATAATATGGCGTATATTAAAATTTGTTACTTTTCAATGCAGTGAAATGAAAATTTTAGTTTTGTTGTTCAGCCCATGACGAATTTATGATTTTTTATGTCCAATCTAATAACTTTGATAACATTGTATCGATTTTTTCTCATTTATTCTTTGATAAGTGTGATTCCACTGTGTTATTGCAAGTATCCGAATCCGAAAACTATCCGATCCGAACTTGAGCTATACGATCCGAAAAAAATTCACTATCCGCACACCTCTAATGCTGATAATTTTTATGTATGCCAAGCCCTGTACTAAAGAGTTTAATGTTTTTTTTTACTCTTTTTATTATACACGGTTAAGGAACAACTACGACAACATTCACAGTCAAACATACCCTTGAAATTCGTTCATGGCTCCATAACCAGTGAAAATTGGGCACGCGGGAACACATTTACGTGTTGTCCGCATATGGAATTGACACTATTGATGGAAGCGTTTATGCATGATTCGCGTCAAACTTGTTAAAGTGTTCATTCAATGAAAAAATAAAATGAAATAATTTTGATACTTGCCATTGCCACACAAATGAATTTAAATTAGCTGTTCAATTCATCAACTATCAGTAGAATCCTAAAGTTTATATTAAAATATCATCTATGTGTATGTTGATATTAAATTTCTTATTGATACTAGTTTGTTTTTCTTACAGTATTAGGAAGTTTCAAATATTTAAAACTGGCAAAACTAGTTGCAACAATGCTATCAGAGAGAAAACTCACGAAATTTTCAGATTGTATTAAATGACTCCTAAGTTTGAAAAATTTAAACTGTTATAACCCAGGCTGGAATTGCATATTCAAGATTCAATATTTTACTCAGAATTATTATTACATACTAATTCCCAAAACAGATACGTAGATTCTGATGAAGAGGACTTGCAACCTCCTCGAAGAAGGAGACGGCGGAGACGCAATAGGTTGAATGTTGGTCCCCCCGCCCCTCCAGGCTCTCCTGTTCCTGAGTTCAGAGAAGTTGGGGAATTTCCTGCTGCCCCCATGGCCGACGAGGTTCAAACTCCTCTCGATGTAATCACTCGGTAATTATAAAATTTCTTAGCCTATCCATTTGTTGGAGAATTCGAACTCAATGTGAAAGGTACTTATGAAGATTCCCAATTTGAGATTTTTTTATTATTTGAGTAATTTTTTAATTCCATTACGTTCATGTTGTAACTAACTTTTAAGAACTGTTGATGTAATTTAATGGCAAATTATAAGGTTTCTGTTGATTTCATTTGTGAATTACGCCAATTTAAACTTGTAATGGTACTTTTAAATGCAGTGAAGTAAAAATTTTAGTTTTGTTTTTCATCCTATGAAGAATATATGATTGTTTATGTACCATTTAATAATTTTCATAAAATTATATTTATTTTTTTCCAATTTATTCTTAGATAAGTGTGATTCCACTGTGTTATTACCAGTATCTGAATCCGAAAACTATCAGATCTGAACCCTAACTATCTGATCCGGATCCGATCCAAACTTGAGCTATCCGATCCGAAAAAATTCACTATCCGCACAACTCTAAAAATAATATTTTGATTTTTTTTTACACTAAATGAGCAGGAAACGTGATTTTCAGTAGCGCTTTATGGGTTAAAATTGCACACCATTAATCTGTATAAATTTTTATTTTTAAATTTTGATGATAGAGTTATTTTTGACTTTAAAAACTCATCAGTGTTGTTATATGCAGAGAATGGGATATTACACGTGTGCGAGAACTTCTTAAAACAAGAATGATGGGAAATGGAGAACGCACTTTGCGATTCTCTGATATATGCGAGCCAGGAACCTGTCCTAGGAAATCAGCTTCAAGTGTCTTCAGAACATTATTGGGTAATTACTTTTCACTACTTTTCCATTAGCATGGATTTGTTCTTTTTATTGAATATTTATACTGAAACATCAAACCATATTATCTATCCCCACATTCTTCATAATATTCATGTTGCAATCATCACAATCGCTTGGGAAATAAGTGTGATAATTTTCTGAGTGGATCATGCGTCGGGCCTCCATATTCCGAATATCCACCATTGTGCATCTCACCAGGTAAGGTCTACTAGTAAGTAGGATGATGCGAATAATTTTTTTCTGTGATATTTGTCTATATAGTTAGTTATTTATATATCATTAAATGATTGTGTTTAACAGAGAAATGTTGGTATCGGAAGAATAGCCCTGACACCATTGGTTCTTGGGAAAAGTACCAGTACAGAAAACCGAGTTTGATAAGTCAGTACTGGTATCAGGTCATTGAACTAAAATAGTTTTTTAAGTTTTTAGTAAAATAGTTAGTATTTCATTTGCAGTAAATTTCCATCAACTTCTTGACAATTTTATACACTATCAATGTTTAGAAATTCTATTTCTTACGAACACAAATATTGAAAACTTTAGTGGAAAATGGAGATCTGAAACCAAACCATCAGATCTGAAATTCCCTGAAACAACAATGTATTCTTTGCAATATGACCAATATACTTTGTCAGTATAAGGTCTGAAAATGGTGTACTCTGCGGTAAGAGTGCTCACCCCTTCCCTGACTGAACCATTATCTTCACTTCCCTCTATTCTTGCCTTTGTAGATTCTTTTTGAGGTTATGCTACTTGTCCATTGTTCTTTTCAAATTGCTCACATTAACCCTTTCAGTGAAGCTGTTTTTTCACTAGGAATACCCAAAAGTGAACAATAAGCATTTTGTAAGGATGTCTTAAAATAGTTAAAACATTTTTGTCTTAAGCAATAAACAATAAAAACTCATTGTTGAAATTAAACGATATGTTTATTTCATTGTTATATGTTTAGCATGTAAAAAATCATTTTTTCAATTTCAGATGCCATAATGTAGAATGTATTGGATGTTGTAGGACTTTACATTTCATGTTATTTATTAAAAAAAATATTCTTAATAAACATAAAATTAACCTCTTACCATCACTCAAAGGTGCTGGACATTCTTCTGTTTAAAAAGTGTTTAAAAAAGTTTTTGTCCTATGAGACTACAGTTCAATATAACACCCATAAAGTATTGTTATAACACATAAAACTGTCAGATTTGTACCATCTCAGGAATAAAATGTATCAGGGTGTCTAGAGGTTGGGAATGTCTAAAAAGAAAAAGTCTAAGTCTAAGGAAAAAATAAGTCGAAAAAGAATTAGAATACAGTCAGGAAAGGTCGGGAATAACAAAGAAATTCATTAAAAAGTCTGAAATTGGTTTACAAAACAATATAGGCTTGAATGTACAAGGATTCATTAAGTATATGCATTTTATGTTGTCAAGGTCAAATTGCGGAGAAAGCAAAGATTTCAATTGAAACTATGGTTAAGGTTATTTTTAGATCTCCTTCCCCCTCCCTGATAAGACCCATATCAGAGAAACGTCGGCACGTTGTCGCTTCATACTGACAACATGCTGAGACTTCATGGCAACGGGGTGGTCAGTAAAATGATGGTGGAGATGGGAATAAAGGTGGTTATTTTACTGCCATGCGGGTGCACAATCACATATTTTACAGGGGTGCGTGAAGGCTTGAGTTATATTTGAGATCAAATGCAAAGATCAAAGATTTGAGATCAAATCAAATTCAAAATGCAAAGTGAAAACAAACTTAATATTTGCTCAATTCAAAATAATTCTACTTCATATATTCATTCATTTTTAAATCAGCTTCAGAAAGAAGTTACGCTTGAACTTTGAACTCCTCTTAGCGATATCGTGATAATCATTGTTTGTTGTAGGGATGTGCAAATAGTGATATTAGGGTTCTAATCGAACCCAAATGGAATATTTATTTATTATTTATATTCCGAATATTGAATATTTTCTAATCGAATATTAGCGTAAGGGTTGATTTTCATCCATTTAGATGATCTTCAAAACTTGGGTGTGAACAGACTAATTAAAAAATGTAGTAATTGCATGGCTAACTATGTAGGGCGTGTGTATATGATTTTCTATTCAATCCTGTCAATGTCAGTGGACTGACACATACTTTCTCCCTTAAGTAAATTTAAAATACCCCCGTCGCAGCAGATCTGCCTACTCAGCGAATTTCCAAATCAATAATATAATAATAATAATATATGACAAGTTTTATAAAAATCTGTCCATAAACATGAGACTTATTTGCCTATACTCCATAGTGAGATTAACATGGGAAAGAGTGTGCAGGTTAGCTGCTGTGAGGAACACTGAAAGTAGTCATTTCTACCATAAATAATTTTTATCTTAACATTTATACCAACTTTCATCAACATCTGTCCATAAATAAAGGAGTTTGCCTATTCCCTATATGATTAATATGGGAAAAGAGTATGCAGGTTTGCTGCCATGATAAACACATAAACTATGATTTTTAAGTATAAATGGATAGATCTCAACCACATGAAGCTAAATATCAAGTTTTATCCAAAAATATTGGTTAATGAGTGAAATATTATTTTTCCTTATCCTCCATAAGATTAACATTGGAGCCTTAAAATACAACGTACTGTGTTTAGATTTTTTTTTATCTCGATAACCGTTGGAGATAGAGAAAAACTTTAAGGAACTAAATTGTGTAGTTTTTTAAGCTGATTCCAATGGTGAAATTATAAAATTAGAAATATTTTAAAAAATCCATTTTGGGGTACAAAACCCCCCCAAACTACCCGTTCCCATTGACCGATATGTCTGGATTACGAACTCGTCCGACCATTTGTAGGAATACACATCTCTACCAAATTTGGTCTCGATCGGACCATTTTTACGAGAGTTATCGTGTTCACAGACACGATTAAAATTTAATAATTTAATAAAATTTATATATTTATAAATTTTAATGACTATTATTTTTTACTCTGGGCACCTAAAGAAGAAAAAAATAACATGGTCCCGGGCTTAAGTCTTACCTTGAGACCTACGGTAATAGCTTCTTCCCTATGGGAAATTCGCTTAAAGACAATCTATATTAAAACTATCATGTTCTTCAAAGTTTATCAAAATATCATTTAATAATTTATTGTTTCAAAAATAATCATCCTATTTCTGAAAAGAAGGAAAAAACAAAACATTTTATCTTGACTACCATGAAACTATGAAACTTTTGATATAATAGCCGTCCATTGTAATATTTACCCTTTTGAATGTTGCATTATCCTCTCAAAGTTTTTTTGGAATAGTAATTTTCAGTGAAAATATGGGACTACTTTTATGCTGGGCAAGGAATGATAATAATCTGTTCGGATAGATAATTGCAGTTCTACTGTACTTAAAATGTAAAAAAACATAACCAAAGTTTCATCTCTATCAAAAGCGAATTACGATGTAATATTTATTTTTGAATAGGTCTATATGTGTCACTGGTGGAAATATGGATTTTAAAAAATAGTTCAAAATGATACTACTGGCTGAGCCGGAAAAAGAAAAATTAGTTTTGCTAGATTTGATCTTTTCACTTTACCTAAAATCAAGCATTACTGCTAACTACATAACATTGAACAAACTTACAGTAATACAATAATGAAGAATGTAAATTCAAATGAAGGATGGAAGATATTAAAATAGGTTTAATTAAATTTGTTTCCAATTTAGATCCTGTCAACTGGCCTAAGTTCAAGTAAGAAGAATATTACAGACCTGTATCTGTATACAATGTGTAATATAATTTATTTCCTGCCACATCAATATTCTTGCTACTTGCTATTTTCAATTTTTATTGTAACTTATATGACAATAATAATTATAAATGTTTTAAATTATAAATGAGTAAATTGGTTATGAGCTGATTCTAATTTTACTCTCAAAATTCAACATGATTCAAGTTTAGATTCAATATCAATTCCAATGATAACTTCACAAAACAAGTGAAGTTTCAATGTGAATCACAAAACAAACAAAAAACAGTTAATCTTTATCAGATCTCTTCACGGTTTGTTGTGAACCGACCTATAAAAATATCATGTTTGATATCAGACATCAGGAAGGTACATATTATATTTTGAAAGTATCCATTTATAATCAAAATTACACCAGCAGAGCAGATGATCTAACTGATGGTTATGGGTAGTTTATTAAAAATGGGGTTTTTGCTTTAATATAACTGAATTACTATGGAACGGCAGCGTTTTATTTTATTACTACCAGTACCAGCTAGGTTTTTTATTGTCCTCTGTCATATCTGATAATGAAGTGATTTATTTTTTTATTTGCGGACCCCTAGACCCTTAGATTAAAGAGAGCAATGCTAACCATATGAAACAGCGGCTGATTTGGTCACCTGACCTGAAAACAAGCGTGCAGATCCCCAGTTCTAGTAGGCCCCAAGTGAAGAAAAGTCAGTCTCTGAAACAACAGCAGCAAACTCTCGGGTTTGTATCCCTGTGACTCCAGCAATATTTACAAATAAACCCAAGAATTACATTACAGTAGGACCCCTCATATCTGGCCACCTCGGGACCGAGCCTATGGCTGAATTTATACCTAATTTATAACCATTAATTTTATTTATACAGTGGAACCTGGATAATTCGAACTTCTGTAATTCGAAAACTTCTTTATTTCGAAATTTTGTCTTGGTCCCTAGAATTTTATATAAAAACAATGTTAAAATATCTTGGTTAATTCGAATAATATTTTGGATAGTTCAAAGTTTTTACAGCGGAAATCTACAGTGTGTGTATAAGTGAACAAGTCATTGTGTGCGATTTTCCAGGAAACGTTCAGGCTTCCTGTCCTCAGACTATTTTTAGCAAGACTACTGCTCATAAATCACAACATTGACATCTGTGTGTATCATCGGTGGTGGTTTGTTCCGATTCGGTGGTGGTTTGTTCCGATTCGTCGTCTGCTTTCATGTTAACACGTCGTGTGTATGATGGCTTCGTCAAAGCAAACCTACAAATCTCTTGACTTTGCAAGAATAAATAGCGGCGATCAAGGAGGTAGAGAAGGGGTTTGAAAAAGTTTGTAATAGCTAGTTTCGGGATCCCTCCAAACTCATTATTGACATTTAATAAAAATTAGGATTTTTAATCAATAATATCTTCATTAACCTAACTTTTTTTTAATATACAATGTTAAAACATGATGTTTGATTGTGTATTTCAACCACTTGCATAAACTTTTCTAATTCGAATTTTTGGATAATTCAAATTTTTTTTCTGGTCCCTTGAGGTTCGAATTATCCAAGTTCTACTGTACCTAATATGCAGTTGAAAAATATAGTAATAATGAGGGTTTAAGTCTTTCCTGTGATTGTTATTGGAGAAAATGAAAATATGCAAGTTTATAAATTCAATCCAAATAAGCGTCATATATCAAGGCTTATTGCTTCTATATAAAAGTCAATCAGAGTTTTAAAGTTTTTCGAATTTGACAGCTATTAACCGTGCTTTTCCCACATTTAGTTCATTACATATTTTTGCCACAGATTCGTCTTCATCAACACGTTCAACGCATTAAGCTTTTGTTTAACTATCACCATTTTACGTTATCGTTTGTACACTAATTTTTTGTACACTGCTCTTCAGAGTTCTTCAAATAGTTCAGAGTAAATGGAGGTGTCAATGAACTGTCATGACATTAGGCTAACGTGAAAAAGTAAACGTAACCCAAAAAATAGTCCAATGTTTTGAGGAAAGAACTTTCACAAACAATAAATTACGGAGTTTAATTATTTTCGTGGAGAATATCTTTGCTGTAGTTCAATGAAACAAATTCAGACGCTCTTTCCAGCAGACCTGAAAATTATTAGTGGCTCTTGATCGCCAACAGTTCAACGCTATCACTTATCACATAACCAGAGATATGCCATTACTAAAAACATTGTAGGATAACATCTTCAGGCGGTACGTCGGCAGTTTTTGTTTTTGGTGAAATCTGGACTTTAAAACTAGTACAGTAGCTCAACTGAGAAGTAATCTCCAAAAACCATGAGAGTGGTCGAGAAGCGGAAACTAGTGTGTTCTATTCGTGTTCGTATGTCTCTATAAGTGGGAATTACATTTTGATATCTCTTCTAGGAATGGGCCATATGTTCCGAGGACCAGGAAAACCGAGGCCAGTTATGAGGGGTTCTACTGTAAGGTTTCGTATTCATTGGGCCCTCAGTTGTATCAGTTCAGTTGTAATGTATTTACTCCTTTTGTGTGTCCTTCATACAGATTTGTATTATACGTTAGTACACAAAGTATAGGTCAAAGAGGCTGACTAACATCCTAAAAAAGTGCTAAATCTATATAGTACTATTTTTTACCCATTCCTCTCTGAATTTCCATACGACGTCTGAGGCCCTCCGGTCTAAATTAAAATGAAGCCTTTTTCACTACAACTGCGCGTCACTATTAGCTTGATAGATCTTTCTATCAACTAACTATCTTCAACTAACTAAGTTTCTATCTTTCTAACTGATGTACTAACTTCATGAATTATGTGTTTTGATTTCTTTACCCTGTTACTTTTACCGTAACTGTATATTATCACTTCAAGCAAGAAAAAAATTATTACTGTCCTTTTTCACCAGTTACAAACGACAGGCATAGAATCAAGTAGGTACTGTTGCTTCATCGAGACTTTTTTTTAATGTTTCCTTTATTTCACTTGGCACATCTACCTCCAATTACCTGCTGTAATAAATAGTTAATGATAAATTAAAAAAAAAGAATCATTGAGGAAGCCAGCACTATCGAATGAGAAATTAACTAGCACACCTAACTGGTTAAAAAAGAACTATGACGAAAAATAAGCAGGCAACACACATTGTTTGCTCAGAAGCACTCCGGACACACAATCTGGAATGCACGTCTTAAGACATTTGTTTAGCGAAATAAGAGGACATGCAATGTTCGTTCGTCTTTAGACAGAAATGGGTTAAGTGTTAACTTCTACTAACTTATGTTCTGTCTGTATTAGTATTTGGTGGTAAATTGTATATTACTTTATCCCAAAATTACTACTTGTATCCCACTCATTTTATAAAAATTAATGTTAATTTTTAAATTTTCAGATCTTCAAGCCGATGGCAGCATTAATCTATATCAAAAAGACCTTTCTGGAGACCCAACTGAACTTTTCATTGATGGGTTGGATACCCTTTTTGAGTCGGATCAAGAAATAAACCAATAACATTTGTTACGATTGTTACATTGTTATAACAATGTTGATGGTTAATCTTAATATTTATTTTACATGTTATAGAATCTATTTTTATTGATAGCTATATTTATATTTTAATTATTTGAAAGAAATTCAAGCATAAATAAAGTGAAAATGTGTGAACAGTCATATGGATATAATATATTGTTATTTACTTTAACATTTATGTAGCATTGTTTTACCATTATAATATACTTGTTTGGACACACAAGTTTACTTCTCTGCAGTCCAATTTACTAATGTCAGTATTATTCAAGTAATATCTATTACTCTAAAAAAAACTAAATTTTAAAAAGTAGAATAAAATTTTAAATACTATTGTTTTAAATTGTATTTATTAACTGATCCTTGTTTTCCATTGTTACATGTAAGCCCGTTCAAAACTTTTGTAACTACCTCTATGTCAAAACATAGCTACACCTTTACCTGCAAACCTCCATCACAAATTCATCCTTTGTCAGATAATTACCATCCCTTGTCCCTATTATTGTGGTAGATAATTCATTAAAAACATAATATTTTACTAATAATTTTTGTACATGCTTTACAAACCTTTTACAAAGTGTTATCTGCCCGACTCCAGGCCCCTCCATCCTGATCCTTTTGAGTCATAAGTAATGAGTCTAACATGTCCAAAGAGGTTGGCATAATTTTCAACAAGTTTGGGGCTTTTTCCAGAATTAATAAGTGCACATCTCTGTACAAATTAAGTCAAGTGTTCACAGATGTATTTTTAAGAAATCCTTGTGACACCAGAAAATGGTCACATATATTTGTCTCCTATTATTGTGTTCTTAGCAACAGACTGTCGGCTCCAGAATGTGTGATATGTCCTATGGTTTTAATAAGAGAAGCAAGAATAAGGATCTCTTAACACTAATGAAGCATTCTTTATTTGATGATTTTTTTTTGAAATTATAAATTTCAAAACTAAGGAAGAATTTTATCTGATTGTACATGGACTAGCATTCTTGTAGAATGAGATGTAAATAATAAAGCTCTTAATAAATTTTACAAAATGATAAAGGAAGCAATTAATATTTAGCAAGGACACGAAAAACTATAAATTATAAATTAAAGGAAGTCGGGCCCTTATATCTTCCCCATGTTCAATTTAACAGTTTTATGTACCTTTTTCTTAGAAACCATAAAAGCTAATGACCTAATTTTTGTTTGTTATAAAATACACAGTTTTGTCTTCAAACAAAGTGTAGGATTTTGCAAAATACATACTTAATACATTTTTTACTTTATACTTTTTACCAAGTTTTTATATGACACAAAAAATTCCTACACTTGGTTTGAAGCCCATTACATAAGGAACAGAATTTTTTTAATTCATTGAGATAAAGCCAGAACTTATCTCTTAATGAATATGGTTCCTGAGAAACAGCTACATTGTAAAACAAAAATTCATTTTTCAGGAGAAGCCTTTGAAGTCAGGTATTAGTTAAAATCAACTAATACAGCGCTTTACAATAAAGCCTATAATATTTTTCTGTTGATCAGATTTTAATAAACAAGGTTTTGAATTGAAGTCAAATTTGTATTTAATAAAATTAGCCAAGATTTTTGTAAGGAGGCCTTATGACAATTTTCAAACTATTTGTATATGTTTAAAGATGATTTGAATGTAGTTGTTGTTGAAACTAAAAATAGATACCATTCTAATCTATTTATCACGTTAATTACCACGCTGACCTAATCGGGTCGGCATAGTCTGGTAGAGCGAAGTGCGACCTGGTCGGGCCAGCACCAGCTGTTCGGCAGTGTTTCACCAAATCGCCAGTAGATGTCACTGCTGGGCTTCTTCTGCGGCTCCATGACAAACTAAATCAACAAAGGCCATCCTATTACTCACAGATAGCGCTGCCGTAGCTTCCTTATACTCCCACAGTTCTCATTAGATATTTGTGTAAACTTGGCCTAAAAATGCCGACCCGATCGGGTCGGTATTGTTTCAATTTATGCAACTTTATTTGATACACGTTTAAATAAACTGTAATGACATAATAATATTAGGAACTTGTACCAAAACAACTATCTGTTACTGTTAATAAATGTAATAATGTTAAAATATTTTACTAACCACTCCAAATAAATCAACAACATAATACAAATAATATTTGTTGGGATTATAAATAATAACTTTTAATTCGTAAGATATTTTATTGCCTAAACATGTTTGTATAAAATACAATATATATATATACTACCCTCGTCCTGAAAGTAAAGAACGAATGCGCATAGCATGCGGCGCAGATCCCCCACCACTGCGATTGCGTGTGCGGCCACTTGTCCCTTCCTTTCGCTTCAGTGTGAAGTGAGTCTCGTTGCTGTACGGTTACGCTTCTCGTTTTCGCAGCGTTTTAAAATGGCGACGCCAATAGAAAATCCCGCCAAATGTGAAGTGCGGAGTGTGATTCGCTTTTTGAACGCTCAAAAAGTTAAGCCTATTGAAATTTATAGGCAAATTAAAGCTGTTTATGGTGTTTATTCTTACAAGACTCCAGAAAACAAGCGTCAGTCAATGGAGTGGCATCACGCTAATTCGCCCTCAAGACCAAAAAAGGAAAAACCATTATTGCAGACTCGCAAACTCATGGCAACGGTTTTTTGGGACCGAAAGGGGTTAATTCACGTTGAATTCATGCCACGAGATGCAACGATTAACTCCGAAGCATACTGTGAGACCCTTCGACGTGCCATCCAAAACAAGAGGCGCGGAATGCTGTCGGGAAAAGTGTTTTTCATTCACGACAATGCACGGCCTCATACCTCAGCAAGAACTCAAACATCTGAAGTAGGAAATTTTTAATCATCCTCCCTACAGCCCAGACCTGGCACCCAGTGATTTCTATCTCTTTCCAAAGTTGAAGGAATTTTTGGGTGGAAAGCAGTTTGGAAATGACGATGAACTTAAGGAAGCAGTGGTAAAATGGCTCAAATCCTTCGCGGCTGAAGAGTATAACGTCGGAATAGAAAAACTGGTCCGACGTTACAACAAATGTCTCGACAAGAACGGGGATTACGTAGAAAAGTAATGTAAGGTACTGTGGCATTGTAAATAAAATTTGGTGGAGAAATCTTTTGTTTTTATTTTACCATGCTAAAACGTTCTTTACTTTCTGGACGGCCCTCGTATATACTGTATATATATGTATGTATATTACTGAATTAAAAACACAATTGCAGAAGAATAAAGGCAATGAAAGTATATATGTGTTTTTATAAAAGGCCCAAAAGAAGTATAAAAATGTATGAAATTGAAAGGAATTTGAAATTTTACATTTGTTCTGAAATATACTGCTCTTTGAAATAATAGAGGTATTTTTACAAAGAGGACTAAAATTAATAGTAAATAATGATTATATTTTGGTTCTGTGATCTATTTATGGAGGTTTCTAAAGCAATTTTACACAAAAATGGCTTTTCTGGGCACATTTTCAGCACAGGGTTGTGTAAGAAACATGTGTTGTAGCCAGAAAGGTGGGATACACTACTACCAATCGCACAAAAAAATATTAAAATTGAGCCGAGGTCCAATTAGGTCAACAATGCTTTCTTCTAGTGTTTTATCCCTAAAAATTGCAAGAGCTGATCCGATCGATCCTATCTTCTTAGGAAAACTAAATATCCAAGCTAAATCAGTACAAAAACATCAGATAGGCGAAAACAAAACTACTTTCTCTTAAGCACTGCAGTAATCTGGCCAAAAATGTGCGTGGCACTTAACTTATTAATAAATGTAGCGGGGATGTTACTAGCAATGGAAACTTATAAAAAACTTAACTGGAAAAACTTGAGAAAAACACCAGGTAACATTGATGTGTGTTGAAAATGAAAACAATATAGAGGACCTGCAGGATAAAGCTAAAATATTTAAGCTAATTATTTTATCAATGACCTATTATCATTGATAGCTTATCAGTGCAATGTCTGTGACAAAAAATCTTAGAAATAGTTATTACTACAATGATAATAGCATGGCCTTATTTCCAGTGGAGGATACTGGAATTATCAATATAGTTGATATTATTCCAATAAAAGCCAAGGTCCGGCGTCCATATTATCAATCTTGGTCTTACGTTGGGAGAGTCTCCAATATCATAAAAGAGTTTTGTAGTTCCAATATTCAAAAATGGTAATCGTGAATTAGTAGACAACAACTATAGGCCAGTTACCTTGTTATCATTACTGTCAAAGGTCATTGAGAGAGCAATGGAAGCACGATTAATAGATTTTATAAACAATCATACTTTTTCAGCAATTAAAAGTTTGGATTCACAAAAGGATAAAGTGCAGAATTTGCTATTGTAGAGATTACATAAGGAATATATAATGTTTTCAATAAAAACTATTAAGTTTCTAGTTTTTTTATAAAGTTTCAAAGTAATTATAAAGTTATTATAAGGGAGAATGTTTTCTATTAAAAAGAGAGAAACAATTAATGTTTTGGAAGAATTTGAAGTTTATTAACCCCACAAACAAGAACCAGAAAAGAACACATTATGAAATTAGATGAAATCAACCCCATTTTTGAATAAAATTATGACTTTAAGAGACTATATTAATAAACATTTATTTTCCACCTTGTACTACAACATTCAACACATGTTTTAAAAATTTTAACTTATATAATTTGTTTTTAAGGTTATAGTTTTGTACTTACTTAAAAATGAAATATTTCCATACTGCAAGGAGACTTAGGTTTTCATTTACAATTCAATTATATTAGTAGTAGCCCTATTAGTGAACACGTACATGTGGTAAGATTGAAAATCATTACTATTTCCTGTCTTATCCTTGTAAGGGAAAACTATATGGCTTCCTTCCATAAGGAATGAGCTGAGACAGTCATGCTGTATGCTTTTTTTACATTTACCTCTGTAATCAAAGCACTGTAGTACAGCATTGACTTGTCTGCTTTGTGTTTATTTGACATATGCCTTTCAAAACAAACCACAGTAACGGTGGCAAGGCCTTAACTCAGTGACAGCCTGAATGGAAAATGTATGGAAACACTGTATATTATACACAGAGGAATTGTATTGTAGAGCATAGAGTAGTAGAAATATTTGTGTGACAATATATTAAATAACTTGATCAGCTGTTATGTTATTTTTATTTTTTTATTTATGTTTACATTCAGTTCAGTTTGTGTGTTTGGATTTAACACCTACTGTATTTTGTCATAAATAAAGTAAGTACTAGTATACAATTATAACAGCCTTATTACTAATTGCAACAGTAAAATGTCTAAAGAAATTGTGTAATTTATATATTAGATTATTTGAAAGTCTTATAAACACTATTGTAATAAATGATAAAGATTTAAAAAAAATTTACAAATAATTTTATTTAAATTTCATGTAAAGTGTGTGCTAAATGAAAATCAATAATAAACCTTGCTGATAAAATTGTATCAAAAATAAATCCAATACCACACACATTTATATATTTGTTACTAAGTTCATAAATAATTTGAAACACAATAGCCTTTTATTAAATTTTAATTAAACTTGACATGTTTCGGACCATAAGGCCATTTGTTCACAAGTTACACTTAACCTAATATAATAAAGTTATTATCAAATGTAAATAAATGTTAGATATCTTTATCAGCAGCTGATTTTCTTTTAGTCTTTGAGATGTAGTCTTGGTGTTGAATATCGTTCTAAATTTTATACATCGATCCTTATATGAATTTGTATTTTGGATGTTTCTATATAGTATCATCTATTAACACAGACTATCCAGGGAAAACGGTCAACGGCGACATGGCAGTAGTTAATGTAGGTAATCAAATATGGAATGGTTTTCTAGGGAAGCAATAGTCTGGTTCAACGTATCTTCTTGCTGTAGAACCGTTGACAATAGGACTATTTGCAAGGTGCCATATCTAAGCCACTGTAGAGTTGGTTGTAGAAAGAAACAAATACTCATTATACTAAACTAAATAGTCAGCAACTCTGTGGCTGACGGGGTTATAGATCAAACCGTGGAAACTGAGGCAGATAACACAGCCGAGGTCTCTGGAGTTGTTGATTATGTGTTGTTACGAAAACATTGTGTTTTTAGGCAACGCAATATTGTGTTGGAATGGATGATAAGAATGAGAGTGAGGAAGAACCCGAAACACGGTATATAAAGGACGTCAGGATAAAAGAAAAATTAATAATAACAAAGAAAATACATTTTTTTAGTGGAAATAAACACTAAATGTTGAAGATTTAATTTATTTTGAGAAGAGGGGTTCCAGGTTTGAGTGCTGGAAAAATGGAAAAACGGATTGATATTAATTGCTCTTCTGTTTTCGAAAAATTTGAATAAATTACTTCACAAGGTATATTTTAAGATCAGATAATTCACCTATATTCTCCTCAGAATAAAACATGCACATTAATATGAATTATAATCTGTATTAATACAAAGGCCTCATACTGCCTGAAAATGTGAAGCCTCACTGATGAAGATTTAGTAAAATACTGTGTTATTCAAAGATTTGTAAAAATTCAATAAAATTGAAACTTGAGCAGCCTTTAGAAAATTCATCAACCTCATTACACAAAAAGTAATCAAACTAAACAAATAGCGTAACGGTAATTAAATACATCATACATCTCCTCTGGCGTCCGTAGTCCGTTTCTCCAGGAAAGGATGGTGGAATTATACATTGTCAATGTACTTATTTATAGGTCACAGGCAAGGAATATAAAATAGAAATAGAATTTAAAAAGAATTGTCAAATCATTTATAGCAGAAATGAGAAAAAAGGAGCGGTTTTATTGATTTTTTTAAATTTTTCAAATGAGATATGTCCAACTCAACGTATAAAAACAATGCTCCACCAGGTAAAGTTTAAGCTTATTTTTGAATTCGTTAAATTTTTCAATCTATTTCAAATTTTCTGGGAGAAATCGATTGAGTTTTAGTCCTACATACCTCGGTTTTTGTTCGAAGAGTGTTAGTCTGTGGTACTCTGCATATTTATCTTTGTTTCTTGTTTTATAATTGTGTGTCTTTGGAAGGGGTTTCACATTTTGTTTCCTTACATATATGATCAGTTCATATATGTAAAGGGAGGGGACTGTCATAAATCCTAGCTGAACAAATGCTTCCCTACAGCGAATGCTGGCCTGAGGGGTAAGGCTCAACATTACTCTAATGGCCTTTTTTTGCAGTTTGAAGACAGTCTCCAAGTGTCCCTTCTTACACCCCCACAAAACCACAGAATAGGTTATGACCTGCTCGAACAGGCCAAAATACACTAGCCTAGATAAGAATGTGGTATTAAAAGATCTTAATCTACGTAGTACAAAGAGATTTTTTGAAAGAGACCTTTCCAGACTCAAAACTTGCACATCCCACCTCAAGTTATCGTCCAGTTCTACTCCTAGCAATTTTGCACTTTTTTGTTGAATTAGCTTTCCCCCCCCCCCAAGCTCAAGCTCCGGCACCCCTTTGATTTTTATTTCTAATGAGTTTGAAAACAAATGTAGCCGGTCTTCTCAGAGTTCAGAAACAGACTGTTCTCTTTGAAAAACCGACTCATTTCCCCTATTTTTCTGTTTGACTTTAGTTCAAGCTGCTCCGTATCCTCCCCCCCCAACAAGCACCGTAAAATGTCATCGGCGAAGAGGAACAGGTTTTAGCCGGAACCATGTCTGTAATGTTGTTGACATACACCAGGAAGAGAACTTTGCTGACAATTGGTTTTTTTGACGACCAAACATTTTTGATTTTGAAATCATTTTCATTTTGAATATCTGTGATTTGAAAAACGTTTAACAAATATGACTGCAGCCAGTTCAATGTGACGCCACTGACAACGGTTGCCGCAAGCTTTTCCAGCATTCTGCTGTGAAAAGGTGTCTGGTGTTGAGGTAGCCATTCTGACTGTATCAACACAATCGAAGGTCTTCGATAAGTCAGAAAAACAGCCAAGCACCGTCTCACCGCCCTCGATCCTGTCAATACCAGCATTCGCAATGAGAGAAAATTTTATTGAGTGATTTTTTCTGAACCATACTGCTTCTCGCAGAGCCATTTGTTACTCTCGAGAAAATTAGTAATTTGATCAAAAACTGATTTTTCAATAATTTTTGAGACTGCAGGGAGCAGAGATACTGGACGATAGTTGTTCATGTTGAGTTGATCTTTCTTTTCAAAAAGTGGCTTTACTATTGAAATTTTACAGTTGTCTGGAAAGATTCCTTGACTTAAAGAGAAATTTACTAAATGTAAAAGAAGCTGAAGGATCTCATCCATGCACTGCTTTAAAAGAAACATACTAATGTCATCTACTCCAACTGAATGTTTTGGGACAAAGCCTGAAATTATATCTTTGAGCTGTTTTATTGTGATTTCTTTAATATTGGAAAAATCTTAATATTTAAAGGAAAAATCTGCACAAATTTTATTCTGTCGAAAACCTGAAAAAAAGAATTGCTTTTTATTTGGGTTTACTGTTAGAACAACATTTACAAAAAAATTATTGCATGATTCACAAACTACTCTTGGGTTTTTTACTATTGTGTTGTCTATTTTCAAAGAAATGTTTAAATTTTTAATTTTCAGTCTGGTCTAATCGAGTTTATAACATTTCATGCCTCCTTTGAGATGTTATTTGAATTTTCAATGCAGTTTTGAGCTCATTGTGACTTGGCAATATTTATCGTATTCCTATCCTTTCTCTTGCTGTCATTATATCTTTATTTGTCAAAATTTGCATTTGTTTACTTCCAAGTTGAAAAATCTTTAAACATTTCTGATTTAGTTTTTACCCAGCGGTACTTCAACTTACATATTTTTATTGACCGTTGGTTCAATAATTATAAAAATAATATAAATTAATATTAAATATTTTATTTGGTTTAATCATGTTTATATTGCTACGTAAACTGAGAAATATATGTGAGCAAAACACAGTACAATCATCACACTTGACACTGGCTCATGCAACACACTTGACTGTTTGCGACATGTTGACATGTGGATACTTGACTCTGGACAGGATGCTTTTGAAGAATTTTTTGTATTTTATCGAACTTGTTTAACCTTTTATTTTCCCGAGCATGGTTTTTGGTGTATCTAGGCCTAAGTTGGTTAATAAGAACTCATGTGCCAGTTTGAAGCCAGGTCTAAACAAAACTAAATGTCCTGTTAAAACCGTTGTGTTGATCTTGAAGGGCAGGTCAAAGTCGGCTCTGACATCGGAAATGCGTGATTACTTCTATGGGCTATATTTGCAGGCGAATAGGATCTATTGAGGTAGGATTGAGTCGGCTAAAAAGGAAGCCAATGCTGTGTTTATTAGCAGCCCTAAAAACCCTTGTAAGTCAGCTTTGAGTTTGGTTAATAGTAACTGTACAAGGCCCAGTGTTTTTTCCAGCAACGTAAGCCCTGATGAGGCTAATGAATTTTTCATAAAAACGTGAATGACATTATGGTCAATATTCCCATACCTGATGTTGACCTTGCACGTAATGTTGTAATGCCTGATAACAAAAGTAGTTAGTGAATGGCGTCTGATCGCTAAATGATGTGGTTAACATTGTTAGAGGTTTCAAGGATTTAAGTAGTACTGACATCCTTGGGATGTCAATGTATATATTTAAGAAGCTTGTTCCTAGTATAGTCAGTTCTCTCACTTTTGTGGTTAACCTCCAAAACTTACTGAGAACTATTTTTCCTGATGCCATTGAAAACTGCTCAAATTGTTTCCATATTCAAGATGGGTTAACCCATAACTGATCGGCAGTTACCGACCGATATCTATTTTGCCAGTTTTGAGCAAGATCCTTGAAAAGGTAATGTAGAATCAGCTAGAGGAATTTTAAAAAACAAATAATCTTCTTTCTAATAAGCAATACATGGATTCAGGTTTAGAAGGTCGACCACCTCAGTAGCCATGGAGCTAGCTGGGCAAATCACGGAAGTCTTTGAGTGCAGCGACTCCAGTCACTCTGACTCTGTGTGACTTAACAAAGGCGTTTGATTGCGCCTCCCATGAGATTGTTCTTGATAAGCTGCAGCGTTATGGACTGTGTGGCACTATGCTTCTAGAATCTTATTTGAGTGAGAGGAAACAGTGTGTATCGATTGTTGGCTCAACCTCAGCAACAAAAACTGTCCAATTTGGGGTTCCTCAGGACTCTGTTCTAGGGCCCCTATTGTTTTTGGTCCACATTAATGACCTAAAGGTGGATGGCAACATCCTAACGTTCGCCGATGACACTACCCTCTTGAGTAGAGGGTGAAGTCTGGCTGAGTTGAATGGTCAAAAGGAGGTGGCTTTTGATAAGGCAAAGTCTTGGTTCCAGCAAATTTACTCCTCGTAGATTGTCTTGGGATAGCCACTCTGACTTGGTCTCCAGGAAACTGTCAAGGGTACTGCTTCTGTTGATTAAGCTTCGGGGTATGTTCACTTCCCAATATTAAACAATGATCTACCATGCCCTGTTCTATACCCAAATCAGTTATGGACTTATATTGTGGGGGCATGACCTGGGTTGCCATCAGATTTTTTCTCCTTCAGAAAGCAGCCGTGAGAACCATTTCATCCAGTGGTTTCCGAGATCACTATCATCCCTTGTTCCGCCAGTTGGGAATTCTTGCCGTCCCTTCACACTAAATCTTATTTTCTCTGATGTTCGTGAAAACCACCGTTAGTTCTTTCACCACAAGAAACCTCTTACACAACCATGATGTAAGGAGGAAGGCCTTGGTTTGCCGAGACGAAGGTTGATGTTTACCTCCAAAGGGTTCCCTGACATGGAACATAAGTTCTGACTCGATGGCTGAAGGAAATGGCATTTTACTCTGTCGACGAGTTTCTCTCTGAGCCACTCACCACCTTACAGACCGCCTGTGCCAACTAAGGTCAAGTTAAATGAATTTCAACTTAAAGTTATTTGCTCCTGTAAATAAATTGACACGAACAATCAAAGATTTCCTGGTAAAAGTTCAAGAAGGAAGATTCTATATCGAATAACTATAGTAGATGTTGATTTCCCATGCAAATGGAAGAAATGATAACGTGGCTTTTTGTACATCCAATCAGGCGAGAGTGGACGTGAAATCAGAGAGTGACAGATGAAACTTTACTATTTGTTTGTCTATGGTGAAATGCATACGGTATAGAACCTTAATATGTATAGTCAAAGATAGAACTGCCTGATGTGTTGTATCGTTTCGGCAAACTAGGTTAGAAGTACACTTCACCTAAAACACAGAGATAAATTTCAGTAAGAATCGGTATTTTTTATTTGAGTTCTTACAGGCTGAGTGGTGGAACGAGGAAACTGTACTCAGTCCTTGCAATGGGTCGTCTTCGTGTAATACCATAGATGATAGAAGAACTATTCTATTTATAATCAATGGTACTACGGTAAATCTAACGTACAAACAAAGAATAGTGAAAAGGATTCATGGGTACAGAGCTATAAGGGGGCAATCCCCTCGATTGGAAAAGCTTTAAGATTAATGTAAAGGGTAATATTATAAAATTATTGGAAGCGAAAAATATTTTTTATCTAAAAAAAAGAATAAAGGGAGAAAAGTATAGTTCTGTAATTAGCGACTGGTGTTATGGTGATGGTCTGGCATGTTATCCCTTATTATATTCTCCATGTCGTGTGCAATGTAATGTTGTGTAATTTAAATGTTTATATGATTTGAAAATTTACTGTAACTGGTATATACCGTTAAAATTCAAGTAGGAGGTCTAAAATATTTAACATCAGTCAAAAGCCAAAAAGTGTGGTGACATCAGCGATTTATCACGGTTTTAAAGGTGTAGTCGTTGATCGTTTCAGTTTCAGCTGATAATCGCACCGTTTGACTTGAGACTAGACTGCATTCTCTGCCTCTAAGTCCAAGACATTCTACAAACAAAACAGTTGGTGAGGTTTTACCTCACTGCATTTTTCTTCTGTTCTCAGCCGCAATTCTGTTGTGTCGGTCTGCTTGTTTGCTATTGGTTTGTTAGTTTCAGGTGGTGTAGGTAGAAACATAAGAGATATGCTTCGTCTTCTCATTCACACTGTGATCAAGTGATTTTAACCATAGTTTAAAGAAGATATTGGGAAATAATTCCGGACATTTCATTTGACCATCCTCTGCTTCTACATTCAAACACTGTCTTGTTTGTTATCCATCGTAATTAGGTAAATGCCACTCTACTAATTACAGAAAAATCCCACCTGAGAATTATTCAAGATTTTAGGAAAAAGCTTCAATTATAGAGATCATCATTGTAGTTTTATAGTTGAGCTTAAATCACCATGAATTGTAATAAGTTATCCTTGTTTGTAATACGTTCTGTCCATTGTTTGATGTAAAACAGATGTTCTCATATTCATAACCTCTAAGAGTAAGCAGTAGATAGGCAACTAGAAGTTAGTTAATATAACATTATGAATTAAATTTTCCAAGTGTTTTTCTAATGTCAAATTAGTTATGGCATATTTAAATTCACATTTTGTTTTATGTGACCTAATTTTGTGTTATCAAGTCCATTAACTAAAGATTTTTATTTAATTACTTATACTTAATAGTAAGCTATCACCCATATCAATATTAAAGTTACTGTACATTTAATTCCCTTTTTAAAGAAAATAAAATTTTACTTTATCACCCCAAATTCTTGAGGTTATTTTTTGTTGACCATGGGTTTTTTAGAGAAACATGATTGAATATTCAAGCTTCATATAACTGTCTCAATGAAACATTCCTAAAGGGTAAAAGCATACTATGATGGTACGTAAACTTGATCTTACCACTATTGTCATAGGCCTATGAAAATTCAGACCATTTTTAGTAAACTAAAAACTACAATGATGGTATAATATTGTCAGTAAGGCATTCTTTCTATGACTATGACATTTGTGAGGTCAAACCAAACAATCCCATTTCAGCAAGATCAAAATTTTTTACCCTGATACATCAGGCAACACACAATCTATCCATCTAGGACGAAAAATATAATTTTAAAGGATTTAAAGAGAAATACCTAGGCGGGTAGGCCTACTTAATTGCTGTTGTAAGTTCATGTTTATGTGATCAAAACTAACCACTACAGATTTTCACTACCTATGTCACCGAAAACTTGGATAGTGAATTTATAGTAATAGGTTGCATAACCGATTACCATAATATAATAATTTTATATGATACCATATTATTACCATAGCATTGCTTAATATCACAATCTGTACCACCGTCATACAGCGTTTGTAGAGTTAAGTTAGGCTTTTTATTGATTGTAAAAAATATTTATAGTTTAAAACATGAACAATTAAGTAATCTAATTATTGAGAGCTGTATGTTGGTGATATATGTATTATGAAGTTTTGTAACCCTATCATTACTATAATTTCATCATCTGTGAGGTTTGTAACACTGACCAGCCTTCGTGGATCATTTTCAATTTTCACGTACGTTTATGTTATGTTTTTAAAATGATTTAACAGCCTGACCAAAGTACTCCAAAATATATTATGTTTGTAACACTATTGGACATGTTTGCATTAAAGTCTTCCATAGCACCCTTGTCTTGTTTTGCCCTGTCTAAGATCTAGTAGCAAATCTGGTGTTCAGGTTAACCTTTTGTTACATGCTATGCTTTTATCGACACGGCTGGTCTGTGTTACATATGCAACACACGATGAAGTTATGGTAATGACATCATACAATGTTACATAAGATCATAATACACGTCACTAACATACAGCTCTCTATAGAGTTAAAGTTAAATTAGTTATTGATATTTTTAACTTTAAATAATTTTTACAATCAATAAATAGCCTAACTTAACTCCACAATCGCTGTATGACGGTGATACAGATTGTGAAGTTGCATGTTTTCCTCACAACGCTCGTTTTACACCTTGTACTCTTCTAAAAGTATATGTATGTTTTTTGTAATACAGGTTTATTTACCTCATGCACGGAACATGCTAGTAATGAAAAATGTAATTGTACCATATACAATACAATGTTTGGATGCGGTTGGTATAATACGAAAGTACACTATATTTTATATAGTTCATGGGCATACTTGTGGTGCATTTCTAGATATTTTTGGCTTTGTTAACTGGATATTAATGGCAAGAGGCCTGTAACATAAAATATACGTCATAGATAGCCTAAACCTGATGTAAAATCCTAGCTTCATTCATAAAAATTCACTGCTAAAAAAAATTACAACACTTAGCAAAGCTGAAAAATTTTATTCGTGAAATTACTAACGTATGAAGTAGGAAATATGAAAACGCTCTTCCCATTGATCAACGTCCACCCAGTTCAGCAAAAATGACTTCATTGTTGAGCGGTCGCTATCTGCCTCTCATCGTCCAGGGATGGCCTAGCACAACTGCGCCACACCGTCCCCGGACGGTATAATAGTTATTATAACCTGTTATTATAAAAACAATAAAATAACCTAAATATATAGCATAAAACACAAAATAATTAATAACAAAGGACACGGAACGACTAAAATTATACTGTCCCACTCCCAAGGTCACATGAAACAGTGGTGCCTATTTTTCACGAAATACATTCAGTACATAACCTCAAATCGAAGAACAGTTATAATTATAGTTTATTTACATCATAGGGTTAATTTAGTTATAATATTATAATAAGTATAAACTGTATGACCTAAGGGCTTAAATTTGAGGGAAAATACTCAAACCCTGGTGAAAAAAATTACAGAGAGAGTGAACCGAAAACTGACACTGCTACGTTATAACATTGAGTAGTCAAACTGACTGACAATAGTCTTCCTCCGTCAAGAGCTAGGCCCACACTAACAGTTTTAGTTGCTAGTCAATGAGAGGGTGCCAGTGACCGTGCAGCGTCTGGAGATAGCCTCGGGCTGGACGCTGGCGACCGTGTCACTGTGAACGTGTTAACGACTATGACATTGTCATTATAGGTTTTCTTTAAATGTGAATACAATAAAACCCTTATAATCCGATTTCAGATGGTCTCTGTGGTTATTTCAACCATATTCAAGTCGGCGAGACTGTGCCGACTCGGTCAGTGACGTGACCCATGTCGAACCATTCTTTTTGGTTTGTCCCGCGAACTTGCTTACGCTTTAGTACTGTATCATATCTCATGCAATGTCAACATCCATTATTCTACATAGCAGTTTATCCTTTGTCAGGATTAAAATCCATCATTCTTTACTTTATTCCAAGTTCTCTACAGTACTTATTACATTCATTGTGTGTAAAGACAAATCCAAACTATTTTGGTTCGACCATGGTACAGATTCCGAAGGTGATGGATTATAGGGGTTCTACTGTAATCATAAAGATATAGTGACTAGATACTTGTTACTTATAAAGAATATTTCCTTTATTTTACAGTAGAACCTCGGTTATCCGAAATCGGGTTAACCGAAACTCGAGCTAACCGAAACGGTTTCATAAATAATAATAATTATATGTGACAAATACAATATGTGAACAGCGATCTTCTCTCTCTGCGTATGTGACTTTTTGGTGATGCGCAGCGCAGCCGATATTGAGTATTCCGTCGTTAAATAATGATTTCCGATTGTTTTGACCATTGAAAAAGCATTGTTTTTGAATTCAGATGTCTTCCTGTCATTATCATAATACTCGTATTTAGACAAAAAATTCATATAAATTATTATTTAGGTGGCTGTGGAAACTGTGTCATCCTGTGTGGTTACATTACGATGTCGTCTGCGTTTGACTCATTTCGTATTGGTTGCCGGTCACATTGTATGTTATCGTTGACTAACTAAATCAACTATTTAACTTAAGATTGATTAACTTAGTTAACTTTTTGTGTACTACCAGTTTTCTTAATAACAAAATGATTACAGTGAGTGATGACTTAACACACCATGGGAGAAATCGCAAGCTTCCTGCATTTGGGGGACATTGTTTCATTATTCGCTGAAGGAAATGTTTGCGGTTTTCTGAGCACTCTTGGGTAAGTACAGAATTACAAGTATTGTAGCTGAGGTGATCATAGAAAATAACTAGGTATGCAAATGGAAATTTCGTGGAAGGAATGGAAAGGAATGGATACAACTACCGGATAGAAAGGTGTAATGCAAGGGATGCCTTACACAACCAATTGAAAATTGGCAGGACTTGTCAGGGCCGTCGCGTGGGTGGGGCTTGGGTATCGCCACAGGTGACCCGACAAAAGTAATACAATATTACAAATTTTAAAAATCATTTAGGCCTAGATGTAGTAGGCTAAGAAAACTTATTTTTATTAAATAATAAAAAATATATAATTAAGTTTAATGCTCAAAGTATTTCAAACAAGTTAAATCTAATTAATGTTTTTTTTAGATGAGAACAATCCAGATATTGGTTGTATTTCAGAAACCTGGCTAAATAATGGTAATTTTGATTTAAAAATTTTTAAGGGGTACAATCTAGTTTCATTTGTTAATAGGCAGCCACATATTCATGGGGGGGGTTACTTTTTTCTTGAAGGTATGTTTTGAAGTTTAAGAAATTGATTATGTTAAAAATCTTTCGACTGAAATGCATATTGAATGGTGTTTCATTGTCAAACATCAACACAAATGTAGTTGTTCTGTACAGGCCACCCAGCGGAGACTTAAAACATTTTTAAATGTGATGTATGAAGTGCTAAGTTTTTTTTCAGGAATCTAAATTTAAAACTGTTATCTGTGGAGATTTTAATGTTCAGTTTCAGAACAAGTCTAATAGGGACACAACATCTCTGTGTGATCTTATTGGAGTGTTTAGATTATTCAGAATTAGAGTATTCAGATTAATAAACCAACGAGGGGCAATAACATTGTTATTCTTATTTTTAAAAATGGTAAAAGATTTGACCCAAACAACTACCAACCAATTTCTCTAATTCCTTCCAATAGCAAAAATTCTTGAACACATAATATTTAAACAACTGTATAATTTCTTTGATAGTAATAACTTTTTTAGTAAATGTCAATTTTGCTTTAGAAGAGGTAGTTTAACTTTAGATGACATCGACTCAATGGTAAAACATATTTTGTCAGGGTTTGAGGGTAATGACCATACTTGGGCCACGTTTAATGACCTAAGTAAGGCATTTGATTGCATAGTTCTGGATATATTATTTAAAAAGCTTGAGTATTATGTAATTAGTGACAATAACCTAAATATAATAAAAAGTTAAAAGAGGCAAACTGTGAGTGTACAGGGTGAGTGGTCGCCAGTCACCAATATCACATGTGGCATTCCTCAAGGGTCCATACTTGGTCCCTTACTTTTTTTTATCATTTATTAATGACCTGCCATCGAATATTATTTCTCACTCATTCATGTACGTGGATAACACTGCCCTGTTTGCAGTTCATTCCAACATATATGAGCTTGAAACATAGTAAAATCATCCCTAAAAAAAGCCTCTGTCTGGTTTAGTGCAAATAATTTTCTTTTGAACAGTGAAAAAATCAATATAGTAATT
This sequence comes from Nephotettix cincticeps, assembly GCA_023375725.1. Lineage (NCBI taxonomy): Eukaryota > Metazoa > Arthropoda > Insecta > Hemiptera > Cicadellidae > Nephotettix > Nephotettix cincticeps. The sequence goes on from CM041784.1 coordinate 40,310,339, forward strand.
TTCTCTTTAAAAAATGTCTCTGAGATAGCACCTGATCCTAAACCTGCAAAGTATTTGGGAATGGTGTTGGATCATAAGCTCAGTTTGGCACCACATGTTGATACGGTGACTAAAAAGATATCACGAGTCGTATTTTTACTGCAAAGATTGCTTGACTTTGTGCCGTTTAAGTATGTAATTTCCTCCTATTTTGCCTTTTTCCAGTCATAGGATATGGTTTAATTTTTTATGGTCACTCAAATAGAACAAAATACTACTTATGATTAAAAAAATCATTCGAATTTTAACGAATTCCCCAAAGGATTCACATTGCAGACCCTTTTCCATGACCTTAAAATCTTAACAGTTTGTAATCTTTATATTTTTCACTTAATTCTTTACATTTTCAAAAATATCGATAGTTTCAGGATAAGAGAAAACATTAATTCGTATTCCACAAGAAACCAGCTAAAAATCAATATTCCTTACTGCATAATATCAAAAACATAAAATATTCACATAATTTTAGGCATGAAACTATATAACAAGTTGCCTGCTTCAGCTCTATTTCTTTCATTGAATGTATTCAAAACCAGATTTTATAGCTGGCTGACTCAAAATCCTTTGTACTCCATTTCTGAATTTTTAAATTACAACACTAATAACATTGCTTTTTGAAGTTCAAGGCAGGGAACTCAATAAATTATACTTACAATATTTTAATATAGAATTTGTGACACTATACAGTTATTTATTGTTTTGTATTGTATTTATTGGATGATTTGTATGATCATTTAAGATACTCATTTACTTGGATTGTGTTGATGACAATAAATTATTGATTATTGTTGTCAAAGGTGTTCCCCAAGTTTCAATTCTTGGTCCCGTTTTGTTTTTACCGTTTATAAATTACCTCCCTGGTTTTTCAAAAAAGTCTGACTTAGTTATGTTTGCTGATGATTGCTCTTAGGGATTTCCTCGTTAAACTGGAGAACAAGTAATTTCTGATGTCAATAATCAACTTTCAAAATTTAACTTATGGTTTACGTTAAATAACTTGAGATTAAATATAAGCAAAACTAACTTCATCCATTTTTTTTGTGGAAAAAAATTCTGACGAAATAAATAACATTAGACAATAATAAATTAGCTGAATTCACCTCTCATAAATTTCTTGGACTGACCGACTGATGATTTCTTGGTTGACAGTGGATTGACCTGGTACTCCCACATGGTAGTGATGGGACTATCGACTACTTCTCACTATCGACTAGTGACTAGTCGACTACTTTTAAACATCGACTAGTCTAGTCGTAAAAACTAGTCGACCAGTTTTCATGTTGTGACTAGTGGCATTTGCTCTGCTCTACCCCCTCCGGCCCCTCCCCCGCTTCCGCTCACAATATAATATCAGTTTGATAGTTTGATCCATACAAACTACGATTTTTGTACTTTTTTTTAAAATAGATGTACTATAATCAACTTTGTGTTTTATATATGTTTAGTTCTTTTTCAAACAACAATAGTATTTTATTGTTTTCTTTTTTTACTACAAATCTAATCAGTTTGATATTTTGATCCATACAAACTACGATTTTTGTACTTTTTTATAAAAATATATATAATAAACTTTGTTATATATTAGTTTCTATATATGTATTCGTTCACTCCTTATTTGTGTGATAGTCGACTAGTTAATTATAACAATAAACAAATACTTCGTAAACCTTAGTAGTCGACTATTTGTATTCACTGACACAGCATTTAATCACCCTTAAGATTAATTTTTACTAGTCATACTTCCAATCGAATAGTAAAAACAACCGACTAGTCGACTAGATTGGTAAATAACTCACTGACGCATCGTTCATTGAAACTAGTCGTGCGGCTACTAGTCGACTAGTTAAAACAACCGACTAGTCGACTAGATTGGTAAATAACTCACTGACGCATCGTTCATTGAAACTAGTCGTGCGGCTACTAGTCGACTAGTTAAAACAACCGACTAGTCGACTAGATTGGTTACTAGTCGGTTGAATGACTAGTCGACTAGTCGACTACCCCATCACTACCACATGGACCACGTTTGCAATAGAATAAAGCCAATTTGTTATGCCATTGGCCATCTTGCTAAGGTTTGCAGTTTTGAGATCCTCCGTGTAGTTTGTTTTTCATATGTAGAATCAATTCTTAGATAGTGTGTTATATTTTGGGGTTTCTCGAGTATTCAAAATTTCCGAAGGGTTTTTGTTCTTCAAAAATGGTGTCTGAGTGGTTTAAGAAGATGGACTCTTGCCACCCACTATTTAAGAACTTCAAAATTTTAACTTTTGCCGGTCTTGTTAGAAGCGAGGTCTGTGTTTTTTTTAAACAGAACTGGTCGGTTTTTGTGACTAACGGACTCTTTCATCAGTAACCAACAAGATCAAGGGGCATGCTGTCAGTGACAAATCACAGCAAAGTATAAAAAGGGGAGCCTATTATACTTATCTAAAAATATATAATAAACTACACCTTCAAAGAAGAAAAATAAACAATATTAATTAATCCAAACAAAAAGTAAAAGAATACTTCCTGGAATCTGATGAAGTGATGTTGAGTGACCTCTCTCCCTCATATTTTATGTTAAATATTTTATTATGTTTATTTATTTTGTTTATTGTATTATTATATTGTTTGATGTATGACATTCTCAAATATTATTTGTATCTAGAACGAATAAAGATTACTTATGACTTAAATATTTTTCAAACTTTTTAAGTATTTTAGACTATTTTGAATCAGATGCAATAACAGGATAGTAAAATTTTTTTCTAATAGGCCTATTTTATTACATAGTAAATATTTTTCAGGCTGGTAGATGATAGAACAGTAGTATGTCCTGAGGCAGGGGATCTTAGCAACCCTCCCAAAAAGTTTAGAGGTAAGTTTGTAAAATAACTAAGTTCCGGTAATAAACTTTAATATACAGATGGAAAATATAAACTTGATTCTATTGAGTTATACAAGTATTTAGTCAAAACTTTCCAGCTATATTAATAAAAATCAGTATCTGCCTGGTCATACCCGAAATTCGAAGGCATTGACAGATTCAAACTTAAAATTAAACAAATCTATTCATTTTAATTGTGTGGTAATAAAATGACTTTTGTGAACATATCAGTTAGTGGTAAGGACATTGATGAATACCAGTGATGGATTATAGCTTCAGTAACAGAGAGGCAAACATCAGCATCTCCTGGTTGTAGTGGCAGTGGTTCCAATAAGAAAAAGTGTCAAATGCAGACAGTCTTTAGGTTGTAGTGGCGACTACTGATGCTATTTAAATTTGTAAGGAAATCATGGTTTAAAGAAAATCGGTTACTATACATTTTATCTTACATGGGTTCCATGAACAAAACTACAAATATGATAATATGTAGATAACAAAAAAAATTCTATTAATTTTTCAGACTGCCTGTTCAAGATATGTCCTATGAACAGATATTCAGCCCAGAAGCAATTCTGGAAGGCTGCAAAACAAAATGCAAGTTCTACAACAGATGCTGTACTTTTGAAACGTTTACATGTAAGTAACCATTGCATTTACAACCAAAAATATTCTATAGATGGAATTGTTGACCTTTTAACTGATTAAACCAGGCCCAGTAAAACTAATTTTTTAATTTTTGTGTGCATTGTGCAAACATTTTATAGTTCCAGATTAATAACAGAATATAATCATTACTCCATTGTTGATTACCCTGATTAAGTAAAGTTGATTACTATCAATCAATATGTGACATATTTTGTGTACTCATCTGAGTACAAAACACGTACATAACAAAAATTTATTTTTAAGTGAAACAATGAATTACACTTTTAATTACTCATCAGGCAATTGGAACAAGAAGAAAATTTACTACTACTAAACTAAAATTAACTAAATGTATAGACTATGTTGTCAATAAATAATCCACCTCATTGCATATTAACTAGACATAGTTGCAAGATTAAGATTTTTTAGAACTTGAAAATGACAATTTTTCAAAATTTAAAATGAAACATTTTTGAAATGAAAACATCAAAAGTTTTTAGATTCCAAAATTTGTAAAATGTTTCAATAAAAATATCAACTTTGGCCTACGTATATTTTTAAATTCTAGAAATTTTTAAAAATATTTAGAACAATGTTTTTAAAGTAGTGACTTATTTCACATTATTGATGTCAAATTTCCAGTTATACATTCAAAATTTTAATTTAAAAAGTCCTGCAGTTGGCAGATTCTATTAACACGTTTTCTGCTAAAATGCATGCAATGGGGAGTAGTATATGCTAAAAATTTCATGTTTTTACTCACCATTTGATGTCTTTTGATGGAAAACAGTGAAGAAATGTCATCCGGACCAAAAAAAATGGCTGTAAAATTTTTTTGCGAACACGATCCTGTAAACCCGTACCTGGGAACGTTCTTTTACCGAACCGCACACTTTTATTGTTCTAATATTTTTAAAAGTCACTGTTATAAGTCAAAAACACATTTATTTGATACACTAACGTAAAAATATACGATTTACAACTCCGCCAGCCCACCCTGATGCCTGATGTGTTATGTTCATTTGTTCCAATCGTCAAAACACATGGGGACACACAATCTCGGCTGGTCCTCGCACTCGGTGAATGTCTATCGACCCTTTTATTGATATTACTCATGCTTTATTCGTGGCACCTTTTATTTTTTACCCTTTTGCAGCAACTATCCTTTTCGGTGATTCTTGATGGGACGTGCAACACCCTCTTGCTTCAAAGGTCTAGGCGGCGCTGGAATATCTGGTAGCAGACTGTCAGCAAACATCAAAGAGGAAGTCAAACAATGACATTTTGCTTTGACCAGATGCAACTCGCATTTAATTGTAGAAATAGTGGGCGTTGGACTAAAGCGTTTGTAGGACACATACAAATATCTCTTTGTACCATGGTAACGTTTTTCTTTCAGAGGGTTAGTCCGACATCATCTGGTCAGACCTATCTACCCCTTTCATGAAATGTTTATACTGAAGGATTGGTAGAGATTTTATTCGTTTTAAATTGTCCCTGTTTATTGATGTCACTACTTTGTTGGTAAACTCCGTAGAGATGTATGAAACAATTCTTTTATCCCTCCAATTCCCACACACCACACCTTCTGTATATCGGGCAATTGTTTCCCCTTTTTTGAGTTTTGCTGACTTCACTTTGGGTGAAATGTATTTGAGACAAAATGTGCCAGTACAATAAATTGGTTCCTTTACGGAGCAAGAGGGCAGCCAACTGAAAACTATTGTAATAATTGTCCATAAACAGGTTATGGCCACAGTTGATCCTCCCTGCCTTCAATTTCATTACAACATTCCCGGCATGACTTTTGGCCCCCATGTCATTCAACACACCACAAAACATAAAAATCTTGATGATTAGTTCATGAAGGTCACAAAGGCTGAAGAGTTTTATTCCACAATTATTGCATTTGCCCTAGATATACTGCTAGGGTAATATACTTGCATCATCTTGATATTGAAGTAATCAATCAAGAATTGCACTTTGTTGTATATGGGCCGAAAAAAATCAAACACATTTTTTGCTGCGACAATTTCTTCCCAAAATCAATGTCCAAAGCAAATCGAAGAAACTCACTGGGGTTTTCCTCAAGCAGTGGCACACGGCACCAAAAAACTCTCTTCCTTAGTGAATGGGGTGACTCTAAGGCCTATGTTGTTGTGCAAGCTCCGTTGTAGTGGGTCGTTTGCAAAGTCAAGGTTTTCATCCTCTGATTTGTCGGTCTTGTGGGGTAATTCATCCAGATCTGGTTTTAGGGGTTATTTCCATTGTCCGAATCATAATTCTGCCCTTAACCACTAGAACCGAGAGTAAAATCCATTTTAATAACCTCACAAAACAGTATTTTCTGTTTACAAACACACAATCTTCACACAAATATATGTTTCCACAGCAACGTGTGAATCTAAAACTAACACCACCAAAAGTTAAAAAAATAATCTCGCTACAAGCACAATAACAAACACACACACCTGAGAAGTGCTAGTAACCCACTAACGTATCCAAGCAAAAACGAAATGGCGGCATTGATTGTGTTCACACGCACATGGGGAGAGGCTGGCGTGGCAACGATCAAGTACGCCCGTAGCAAATGTGTTAACCACAAACACTGGTCAACTGAGCTAAGCTATTTATGTTATAATGTAACTGCTATTGTTATTAGATCAGCTGGACCATCGGCTGTTCATCTGGAACAGTTTGAATAGCTGGTCCTGTATGCAGACTGTACATGTCCTCAGATATTGTACATTGAAAAAGTTTTATATTATACTAACATGATTATTATTATCAGCTGTATTTTACAAAAATGTGGTCAAATATATTTATTATATTTGTGATTAAAAAGTTGAACCCATGTATTTATTTCATTCTCCATACACTACTATTTAATCTTTTACTATGGTCTTTTAATGTATTAATTTATCACGTATGAAATCATTGGAGTTAACAGTCAAACATGATGCTCATATAAGTGATTGCAAATTTTCTAAAAAATGTTAGCATTGCCTTATATAAGCCAATTTAGAATATTCTTTTCTTTGCTGTAGCATGCCGCAGAGATTGAGAAAAAACAAAACGAATCTGAAAATAAAAAACTGCTTGGAATGGTTGTACAGTATGGCCATGTTATTCAGGTAAGTGAGCAGTATCTCTCATTTACTTATAATTACTATTTTAAGTAGGGGTGTGCGAGCCTGGAATTTTAAGTCGAGCCGAGCTTTTTAAAAATTCTTGAGCTCGAGCTTTTTCGAGCCGAGCTTTTACAAACCTTCACCTGATCTGAATAGGGGTGTGCGATGGAGTAAAAAATGTTTTATTTGACACAATGATGCGATTCAAAGAATTCCGATTTTAATCAATACGTGACAAAATTTCCTGTTAGACAAAAATCATGTAACTGAAGATAATAAAAAACCTTGAAATTAAAGCTAAGAATATATTAGACTATTCACCAAATTGTACGGTTCATAATTTAGTTTGATAATTTTTAGTTTGATAACTTTCAAGTTCTAAAGATTTTTAAAAATTAATTTTATCTATGTATATTATACAGTATCAACAAAGCAAAGTTCGCTTAAATAGTGAGGCATGCTCGCTACAAGAATAAAATAGAAAGATTTTTAATAACTTAGAATTTTTGTAGGTAGCTTGACAAGACTTAAAATTAAACCAAGAATTCTAAAAAAAAAAACGGTATGACTGCAAATAGTAAAAATATATTATATATCTTTTATAAACCACTCAAATAAATAACAAACTGTTTTAACTATTGTATAACAAAAATGTATATCTCTATTTTTAAAATTTTGATCAAATATCAAACCTCTTGTGTATAGGTTTAAAAATATTCATAAATTTAAAACATTGGGAAATAAGAAACACACATACTATTTCTAGATAGCATTGATTTATTATTGTGGTCTAAACCATAAATAAAAGATTCAAAGAGTAATAAAATAGGAAATATAACAGAAGCAATTTAAAAAGTAAGGCCCTGTTAAAAAAAAATCTTATTTTGGTATCATTTCAAATGGTTAGTTTTTAATAAAGTTCATATATATAAATAGAAAATAACATACAACTTTTAAAAATTAAATTAGTAACATTTACAGTATTTATTTAAAACTATTCAATCATTACTCTTTATTGCTTATTTACTCTATCCCCTCCGATTAATGATTATTAAAGAGAAAACATAAAATTAAATTTTTAACCAGATAATAATACATAGAGAAAATAAAGTATTTGACTGTAAAATTAAATAGTGAAGTTTCAGTCAGTTCAAAACGTCAGCAAACCCCTCTTCTCCTCCCTCTGAGCAAGGCTCAAGGTCGTATTTTTTGTTACCATTACGCTATTGTCTGCCCACATCTCTTATCACTAACAGCTTACACCCGGTTAAACTGAAAATCTCAAATGTAATGTTTTCATTTATGATTCTTCATACTGTTAAAATATTTAATATGATAGATGTCCATTGTAATGAACAATTTAAAATAATTGGTCATATACTCAAAGTTAATTTTTGGGAATAAATATTATTAAATAAAAAAACTATGGACCTAATTTTTTGCTGCATAAGGAAGGCAATGGAAGTTGACAGTTGATGACGAAAAGAAGCCATTATTAAAACTAAACTATTAACTAACTATGATTTAATTCAATCCTACTTAATTTTGATTATTAATATTTTTCTTTGAATGTACTCGTAAAGAATACTAAAATTAGTATGTTAGTAATTACTAAAATATGTTGTTGAAATTAGTTTGAAAATTACTCAATTGTAGACGATGATATTAAATAAAACATGGGTCTACTTTTTCCATATGCAATAAGTCCCAAGTGCCTGATTGTACTAGTCCATTAATTTATGTGTACTCTGTATTCATCTGGAAGTATATGACTCCAGATAATTTTGAATTGGCAGCGCTACAGCTGATTTCTTGGATAAGTTTCATCTGATTGAGAACAATTTCGTCAGTTTCGCTTCTTATTACGACATCTCCAAATACGTAACAACATTACTTCTTCCTTCTATCTGAATTCATCACGCTGACAGATGTAAACACTACCGTATGAATAGGGTTATTTAAAATTACAGGCCGTAAATTAAGATTGTTTTTACTTGGCAAAAGCTTGGCTCGAATTTCGAGCTTTTTCAAACTGTCTCGAGCCGAGCCGAGCTTTAAAAAGCTCGATGATTCGAGCCTTCGCACAGCCCTAATTTTAAGTGATATCCCAAGACTGTACTTAAAATGCTCAAATGTGCCTAGATTAGACTAAGTCCAAGTCCTAGGTAATGAACATTTTAAATCCCATAAACAATAGCTCAACACATTTAAAATTGACTAAGGCCATTACAAGGTGAGGTTTTTCAAGAAATGGCCGTATCAAATTTAAATAATTGGTTTTTTTATTTTTTAGCTTCTCCACCTCAAATCCAACAAATATTTAACAGTGAACAAGCGACTGCCAGCTCTCCTGGAGAAAAATGCAATGAGAGTGTACCTGGATGCCAACGGCAATGAGGGCTCATGGTTCTATATCCTGCCATACTACAAACTCAGGTCTAATGGAGACAATGTAGTTGTGGGGGACAAGGTTATCATGAACCCAGTCAATGCGGGGCAGCAGGTGCTGCACGTTGCAGCCAACTATGAGCTCCCTGACAACCCGGGATGTAAAGAGGTAAGCAACAATCTAATGGGCATAAACATTACCTATCTTGAAACTTCAACTCTGTTTTTGACCAGTTAAAATTCTTACAGTAGAACCTCGATTAACCGTCACCCTTTTAACCGTCAGTCTCTATTAACCGCCACCCCACTAGCACAAAAAGAATTATGCGTCAGCGCCGAGCCAGATCGTCTGTTGAGGCTCTATGATGAGTTGAGACAACTGTACTGCAACCTGTAATGTGCGTGAATCATAGGCGGCAAGGGTATTGACCCAGCTGGTTAATCCCTTACACTGTCTTCTGCATTCTACTGCTATTGTTTCATTTCAGTTCAGTATGGTGCGTGGCTTACTACAGTGAACTGAAGTTATTGCCGATTTCGAGTGCAGCTGTTTTTACGTAGTGCATTCTCTTCTGTTGTGGTTGAGAAACGGAAACGTGTAGTTTTGGGACTCGACAATAAACAATTAATTATTAAACGCTGGTGCTTCTTCTCGGGAAAATTAGGAACATGACCGCCTGAAAAGCTTGACGGGGATAGAAACAAAAGAAAATGACGGAATATTTTAAAAACTAAATACCGGTAACGGAAGTTTTGAGAGTAAAAGTACGTACATGTGCAATTGATATTTCATTGTTTTCTTAATAAAGTATTTTTTACTTGAACTGGCGCAGTTTTGTTTTTTCTCATTTAAAATTAATTCACATTAAGTACTGCGCAGTAATCATGAAAATTAATTAGGACTTACAATAGCGCCGTTATAAAATGCAAGGCAGTGAATTTCGATGTTGCCACGCCAAACACTGTCTAGGTGCTAAGTTGTATCGGCGCTATTATTATTTCTGTTATCCGTCTATTCGGTTATCCGTCATGGTCCCGGTCCCGAGGGTGACGGTTAATCGAGGTTCTACTGTACTTACTGGACTGGCTATACATACCCCAGTCGATACTTGGCCTCATCAACACAGCCTCTTCAATAGGTTTGGTCTACAGCATCCTTCTCGTTTAGCCCCAGCTTCCAAATGTCTCTCTGGACCTTTCCTCACCATCTTGTTTTTGGTATTCCGGCTGGTCCTCTGCCTTCAGGAACATTTCTCAATATTCAGTTTACTATTGATGATTCTTCTTTTTACCAGAGGTGTCCAGACCACGGTAACCTGCGGCTTTGATTTCTCCTACTATATCAGGGCCTTTTAAAAAATGCTGGATTTCAAGATTGTTTTTGATCCTTCAAACACTATCTTCAAAAGTAGGACTGAAGATCTTACTAAGGACCTTGTTTTCAAAGACAAGGGACAAGGATCTCCTTATCTTCATTCTTGTACGGGATTCAGGTTTCTGAGCCATACACCAGCACTGGTCTAATGAACGTTTAGTACAATCTCACTTTTCAAGATTGTGAGAGGAGTTTTGAGCCGAGTAGTTTATTGCATGCAAAGAATCTTTGATTTGGAAGTTCTTCTAAGTAATTGTCAGTAAGTTTCACTCGTAGGTATGTAAAATGTTCCACTTTTTCAAAATTATTGTTCATAAATTTTAGAGTTCAGTTATCTCTATCTGGGATCTGGATAAATTTTTTTCTTTTCATTTATTTTTAGTCCAACATATTCAGTCCCTTCAATAAAAACCTATATTAGGTATAATAAGTCATCTTTGTTTTGGTTATTATGACCACGTCGTCTGCTAAAGCCAGAATATTTACGTTCATCCCATTCTTGATTCCTTTAATTGAGCTGTTGACCTTTTCAATGCATCTTCAATGGCAATGCTAAATAAGTATAGGGACAGACCGTCTCCCTGTCGCACACCTGTGTTTACCTCAAAGCTTTGGTCGAATTTTCTTTACTTATCTTTCTTATCTTGCAAGTCTTATTAGTTTACTTGTTATCCCAAAGCGCTCCATTTTACACATTTAAAAAAATTATTTTTACCCAAATTATAAATTATATAAATATATGAAAACTATATTCATAGCTCCAAGCAGTAAGACGGACTGCCTTACATGACAATCCAGCAGCAATAATTAGATCTCTATAGAGTATGTAGATGACATTTTTTAAACCTTAAGTCATTTATATATTTTATTGGTAACAAGGATAAGCTGATATAGTTTGTAAACTGAACTTCTGAATTACTGATTTAATGACAAAACGAATGACCAAATTTCACCCAAAATTACGGTCATAGCAACCATCTCATCCCAGGACTGTACAGGTCATTGACTGGAGCCATTAAGTTCATTACTTCAGTAGTCATTACATCTAGTAGGGGGGCATTATCACATAGCAGTAAGCCTTTGGAGATTGGCGGGATTTGAACCAGGGACCAAAGTCCCACTCTCTACCCCTATAGACCTGTTTGTCCCCCTTACATCCCTATAGTAGGGCCTCTTATTAATATAAATTTTTAATCACTTATTGAGGTCTCTTAAGATTCAAGAGATGTTATACTCAGCCTCATTCCTTCACTCTACATTTTGTGTTCACTTTGTCTTTTCGATGATATCAATATCGAGAATCAATGAATATTTCTGTCGTCACATCTCAAATTTATGTGTGTGTTAAGTGAAGCCCCACCCTGCAAAAACATATGTAGCTGGAATAAACCCATCAATGAACTCAGAAAAATATTTTTTATGAATTTCTCTTTTTTTTATTATTCCTAGTGGACTTTCAATAATTACCTTTAGAAGTTATGTTATACTCGTTGAATATTAACCTAATTCAAGGGAACTTAGCGTGGAGATAGTTTGTAAGATACATACAAAACTTGTCATGAGTTGATCTTGACTGATTTGGATAGGTTTTGGCGTTCATAAGTGAGACTTGTGGCAGTGTGAAACGTTAATACTGTGCTACCGAAATAGTAATAGTCTAGTATTATGATAAACTTGAACCTAAAAACCATAGTGTAGGCCTACTGCATAACTTGGTAAATGTCACATATTATTACTACTTTTGGATACATTCTAATTTCAATGTTTTATCTGGAAGTTATACCAAGTGGCTATATTATAATCATTTTATTTCTGTTAAAGTTAACTATGGAAGTACCATTTAGCCATAATCAAATGTGTTACAGGTGAATGTTGTCAACACGAGTACACCATGGAAAGTAACATTATTTTTAGAGCACAAAGAAAATTCAGATGATATACTGAAAGGTGGTGATGTAGTGCGGTTGTTCCATGCTGAACAAGAAAAGTTTTTGACTATGGATGAACATAGGAAAAAGCAACATGTGTTTCTCCGAACAACTGGCCGAACCTCTGCTACTTCAGCCACCAGCAGCAAAGCCCTTTGGGAAGTTGAAGTAAGTTATCCTTAATTTTCTTTTTTCGTTAATACACTAAAACCTCGTTTATCCGGTACTTGCAAATCCGAAATTCCGGTTTATCCAAAATGGTAGACAAAAATAAAAAAGTTGCTGGAAATGTACAGCGCAATTTGCGACAACCACAACATAAACAGCGCAGACTGTATTCGGCCAGCTCTGCACAGCGAATTCAGCCGGTACTGCATGGTATAGAAAAAGCTGAAGGAGTTTATTTAGCTTATTTTTCCAAAAATCGGTAAAACGGTTTATCCGAAAATTCGCTTATTCGAAATGTCCCTGGTCCCATCAAAACCGGATAAACGGGGTTTTAGTGTAAAATTGTTTTCAGTTTTTCCTTCGGGTCGCAAACGCCAATCACATTGTCATTACTATTTCATGTTTTAAAGTTCTGAATGCTGAAGTGATCGTCATGGGCATTAAAATTGAAAAGTCCTGGCTGCCGATGTCATCGGCAACATTCAAAATCACAAAAAAATCCTTATAAGTCATCAGAAGGCGATCTGATGACTAGTACATTAAAGCACAAGTGACAATGTCATAGCTTGGAAATCGTTGATATGAAATAAACAGAGGAGGTGTGTCTCAGCCCATAGCTCCCAAAGTGATCTGGGCTACCTCAGATGAAAAGTGATCAAGTTTATTGGGACCCAAAGGTTTGAGTAGCTTTGGCGTCACTTTGGGAAATAGTCATGTATCGCTTACATTCAAATATTTATTATTGTGTTTCACTATTATGTGTTCACTTTGTTTAAATTTTCACTTAAGCATTTTTTATAATAATTTGTATCGTAGAATTTTAAATTCTAAAAACCTTGATTAATTATGTATTTTCTTATGTACATTTTCCCACTTTTTAAGGGATAAAGAGGTACTATATCAATGTTGGATTCTTAACATGTTCTTGACGTTGTGTATCCACGGGTTCATCAGTATTTCTTAAAATTGCGGGCGTATATCCGATGTGGTATACGCAACCCATTACTTAAGTGCATTTTGCATCAGGTATACGCTCTGAGTGTTTTCTAATGCTACACATGATCAACATAGCTGTATTTAATATTGTTTAAATGTTTGTCCGCACCTAGCAGAAGATCTTTAACCTTTTGGGGTCCATTTAGTTGTACCCGGAGAAGCCATTCAGGTCCAATTTAATATGCAATTAAAATTAAAGTTTTTGAAGTTGCTACATTTTATGGCTTTATATTGAATTAGATGTATTGCTGCTGGACATTTTATGTACTAATGATATATCCCATGATAGATTTGTGGATTGTAATAACTATGGAAACAAATATATAATTTTCAGACTTATATATATAATAATAAAAGTTGTAAAATATGGGGGTTTTTATTCAATTTTTCATTTATATCAGTCATTTTTTGCTTTTTATTGCTAATAATCTATGTCAAAACTTGTTAGACTCACTTGTGGGAAAATTCTAAAAATAAAAATATCAGAATAAATACATATAACACTTGTTATGATAAAAAATAAAGTAAGAAAAAAATATGAAAAATTGCTCACCATAGTTGATTGTTTCAGATGGTTAGGCCTACAGTGTGACTTATATAAAAAACTTTGTCTCTTTGGATTAGCTGATATATACTGAATCAATGCCATGTGTTGAGGTTCAATTTTAGTAGAAAAAATTGTTATAAATAATTATTACAAGTCATAAAATCAAAATGTTTGATAGAGCGAACTACAAAAAATTAATTTCAAATTTCACTATAAATAAAAACACTATTTACAAAACACTAAACACACAGTATGGTATTAGGCCTATTTTTTTATATCTTGTAGTCCTTTTTAGTGTGGTACCTATCAAAACACCCATTGGGATGAAGACTAGGCTTTTTGGGGCAAGTATCACAGAAGAAGGAGGTCTCTTTTTTTTTCCGCCAGCAACTTTTCTGTTCGAGCAAACAACACAGTCTTTTGTTTTTTTCCCCTCACTTACTTTGATTGAATGGTATAGACCATTCAATCTAATTGACGATTCACTGTCTAGTGATGTTGGACGTCCTCGCTTGGGATGAATATTTCTGACATCACTCACAAGCAACTTGATGAGCTCCTTGCGGTATGACATGTGTGTCACTGGACGAAGGTTCTTCCTGTCCCTTTCCATGTTGTACAAAATAAAACTATTTACAACTGAGACTTCTAGAATCCAGAAGTACAGCTTGCACCACCACTTTAGACTTTTTCTGGCAAAGCTATAGGAAGAGCAATAGTGATCGCTGCGATCAACACCTCCCATTTTGGCAGTGTATTCAGAAATAACAATAGGTTTTGGGATGACTTGAACTATATTGTTTTTTCCTGTCCTCCTTATTTCTTCAACACTAGCATTGTGGCAAGTGCTTATCATACTGACAACTCGCTTGTCTTTCCAAGCTAATGCCAATAAATTTGAATTTTTGTTGCGGAAAGCAACTACATCATGGGTTGGAAGGCGTTTTAGGTTTAGTTTTTTCATTTTCTTGGGCAGGCCAGATCTATTCAAAATTACAGTTCCTGTAAAGTGGAAGCCTATGACTCTCAATTCGTTGGCTAATTGTACACTGCTGTAAAATCTGTCTGTGTATAAAAAGTAACCAGATTGTTGGGTCACATTCTGTAGTTTTGTTACTAGGTGTAAAATGACACGGGAGGTAAATGGTAAGTCAGGGCGGATCAAACTATTGGTAGTGAAAGAGCCATAGTATGGAATGAGAACACTTACATATCCATTCGTGGAATCTGCCAGAACATACAGCCGTAATCCCCACTTTGTAGGTTTTTGTGGGTTATACATTTTAAAAACTACACGGCCTTTGAAGCTTACTGTCGATTCGTCTGCTGATAAATACTTTGATGGCCTATAAACTTCTAAAAACTTTGAACCAACATAGTCAACAATGTTTTTCACTTTACTGGCTCTTGAGTGCATTGATCTATCAGGAGCATCATGGTTAGGTGGTGAGACATGAAGGGCCCAAAACAGCTGACAAAATCTCTTGCGAGAGAAAATGTTCTTCGAAAAATCGGAAGAATCTAGCCAATCGTTTGAAAAAAAATCCTTCATAGATTTTTTTATTTGTCTGCCCATGTTTAGGAGCACACCATGAAATGCTATCATTTCCTTCACTGTTACATCAGTCCACTGCCACCAAATCGAATGTTTACGAAGAGGAGTAATTTTTGAAATTTTTTCTCTAGCATACCGGTTTGTTTCTGCCACAATTTCATGAAAAAGAGCCAGTGAAAAAAACAGATGAAAAAAATCTAGAGGTGATTCTGGCCTAGGCTCATTTATTGGAGGAACAAATCCACATTTGTTCTCATCAAATGGCATCATATTGAAATCAGGACTTTCTTCTGTCCACTCCTCCCAATCACTATCTTCATCAGGTGTTCGATCAATATTAGGTGTAGGCCTACCTCTTTGTGGTACATCTTCATTTTCTACTGCAGATTCCTGGTCATCAGACTGTTCACTTCTTTCAACAATACTTTCATCTTCTGACAAATCAAAGTCTGGATCTATGTCAGAGTCATCTACTGCTTCAAATAAAGCTTCTTCAATTTCTTTGTCCAATAAAATAGTGGCATCACCGCCACCTTTACTTGTTGAAGCCATTTTTCAAATCAAAACACAACTAAACAAATAATAATAATGAAAATGAATATTGTAATAATATAAACAATAATAATGTTAACCAAAATAGACACTTTGTTTGTAAACACAGACGACAGATCGTACACAAACCAATAACAATTACGAAATGTTGCACCGGCTCAGCTAACCTCACAGCTGCTGTGACAGCACTTGAGAAAATATTCAAAGACCACTAAATATTTTGAATTAACCAATCAAAGTATATATATTTAGTTTCTACACATATCACCGAATACTATGATATCGAAATCACACATTTAAAACAAGTTTATCGTGACGTACGATCGCTTTAAAACAGTTGTCGGACTCAGTTCGCCGCCGGACCAGAACGGCAAATACGAGATGTCGGACTGAGTTCGCCATTGGACCGCAAAAGGTTAATAAGTTTGTACCTGATTGGATGCTCGATTGCATCAAATTTTGTTATTAGTCGCCATCGGGTTCACCTATTATAAATATAAAAAATAATAATTTTGTTCTCATCCATAAGACCAACATGCTTTTGTAATCAATACAAAGAGAACTAAAAAAATAGTTTTATATTTGTTTTATGAAAATTGACCGGTGACTAATGCAAAAATCAGCATTTTCATCGCCATCGCGAACATGTTAAACTTGTTTCATTCATATAAATCAGTTGTCATGTGTTCAAAATTGAGTCTCTGATAATGGTTGAAAATATCACTGGTAGTATTGAAATTCCTCTATCAAATTTTTTTTGTATGCATTTTATATTATTATAGAATACATGGAAACTTTTGTAGAAATGTTGTGCAATTTAAATGAATCAAATTAATGTAAATTTTTTTCATATCAAAATCTCAGAATGGGGTTGCCCGCCGCACCAAAAAGTAATGCGTTGAAGGGTTAAATATTTATTTTTGAAAATGAGAAAGTTTGGTTCATTTCTTCAAGTGGTTGGTAATTTTCAAAGAAATACTGAGCCACTATAAGTTGTTTTTTTTTAATTCAAGTTTATGATGTTGATATACAGTATACTCCTTAAGCCTAGTATTATAACTGTGACACAATTAGTATTTATTTAGTGTTTGATTCTTTAGCTAAACATGATGTTTCCAGAATGTATTCCCCACAAGCTGTTTAAATATTTAAGCTTTTAAAATGTAATTTTACTAAATCAATCAGGGCTCTTTTATGAACTTTTAATATTTAATCTAAATTTTGATTTGACGTAGCACCATACAGTGATATACCATAGTTTATGTAGGCATGGATGTAAGCAAAATAATTTTTTTAAGTGTATCTAAATTGCATAAGAAAGACATCTTCTTTAATGTATACTATCCAGAATTAAGTTTCTTTAACAGTTTTCCAATATTATAATTCCAGTTTAAATGCTGGTCAATAAGTATGGCCTAAAACCTTTGTTTCCTAAGTTTGTTCCAATGGTGTTGAATCAATATTTATATATGGTTCAAGTTGATTTATGTTTTGTCTGGTTGCATAGGTCACGAAAATTTTTTTGTATTAAGAATAAGGTGGTTTTCTTTTAAAAAATTGGTGTACTGTATATTGCATAGTTGTATATTCAAGTGATAGAAAAATTTCCATACTTTTTAAAGTTCTCTCAGATACTTTTAAATTTGAGTCATCAGCATACAGTCATAATTTATTGTTTTGGGGGTCTATAATACTTTTAGGCATTTCTCTTGTATAACTTAAACATAAAATTAATACAAACGTCACTATCATCACATAAACATGTGTGTTTGACATGTTTTCTTTGTCCAAGCTCGTTTGTAAAGATTAAGTACATTAAATACTCTGTCACATCTATTCTGGTTATTTTATACTTTGAAATAATAACTCATAGATCAATTTAACCAATTCATAAATTAGTTCAAAAATTCAAAAAAAGGAAATTCTTATTTTCAAAAAAAATTGTAAAAATTAAAAGTGAATGCTAGACCGTTCAAATGATGATGAGAAAATTGTAGCAAAAATTTCCAATGTGATAGAGATTATAAGAGAGAGAGACAAAACAACCTATATCATAGTGTAATAAACATTTTAAACTGTGTAATGTTTAATCTGATGTAAAGTAATGTAAAATGAGGGTGCCAATCGCAAATTCTGTAAAATTATTGAACGACTAATAAATTATGTACACCAGAGTCCCGGTAATCCGAACTAATAGGGACCAAACCCTGTTTGAATTATCTTGTTGTTCAGATTATCTAGAAATGCATTAAAAATACCAATGAAATCCGCTATTTTAGACCCAAACTGCGTATTTAGATCAATTAACTTACGTATTAAAAGTTCATATATAGGTTTGTCCACTACATGTTTTGTCTGAACGAAATCAAGTGTTCCTGCAGAGACATTCTATCCTTTATGAACTTGGCATTAGAAATATTAAACACGACACACACATTGATTAATAATTAGGAACAATGATAAAACACTTAGGTCTACTACGAACATGTCTATAGGTCTATTTTTTACACGGTCACAATCATTGCTGGAGATGAACTCAAATGTTCGAAAATTAGTTTGCCTAAGCGATGATAAATAGTCGGACCGTGTGAATCAAGTCTTATTTTAATGTTCTGTGAGGGTACGTAGACATCGCCCTACACTATCTCAAGCAATATTGTACTGCTACATCTGTACATTTGATGTTTATGAGACGATGGAGCAAATTGCATTGGCTAACAGGATTTCTTTGTTAGGTGAAAAGACGATAACTGAATTCTTATGTTCCAAAAAGTGAGTAATTGTATTTAATTAACATTGAGTACGTAGCACTGTATAATTAGTGATACTGAGCTATAAATTAAAGTGTTATAATTCAATAATTCAGATTAAATTGCTTAGTTTTTAATTTAAACTCAGTAACCTTTTTCTCCATAAGGCTGTTTGGATTAGCTGGACATTCGGATTACTGGGGTTTGGATTACCAGAACTTTGGTGTATTGTCATACGCTTCAGGAACTGGAATCTGATCACATTCTCAGAAGACCTTAAACATAGAACATAACAAGATTAGTATGCAATTCATACTATGCCGGTACAAAGCTACATTCAAAATTTAGCAAAAACAAAATTATATACAATACCAAGCAAAGGTCATTACGAAGGAGCACAACTATTTGCCTCAGGAGCTCAGGCAGCAAAGAAGGTGAAGACTAAGAGCCTAGGTTTGTTTAAGAGCTTTTTAGATTAAAGTACGGTTTATTTTTCTTTGAGTCCCAAGTTTTAGACCTGTGCCTCTAATCTTTAAAAGTTGTTGGCAGACTTGTTATCCCCAGTCACTTTTGTAGGTGGTGCAGCATGACCCATGCAGGGGCGGAGCAGGCCACTGGAACTCGCTCTTCCGCTTCAAACATCTTGCTACAGGTCACTATCTGGCTGCTGAAGTAGATGATGACAACACCATCGATCAGATGCGCTCCAAGCTCAGAGGTGAGTACAAATGCTGAGTAAAGACATCATTAAAAGATGATTCAAGAGCTGGTAAGACAGTAATGATTTTAGATTGTGTCGGAGAAGTGAAAGTTCAAATCTAATATTTTCAGCAGATTAATTTTGAGTTTAAGTTAAAACATGTACATGATGATTGGTTAAAATTATATTTTTCTTGTAAAATCTGATTGTGATGCTAACTGTTGGATGATTGGTTAACTATTTTGAACTGATACTATTTGAAGTCTGTTTTCCATGAAATGGGTGACCTTTTACTGCAATTTTTGAATAAGAAGTGGGTGTGACAAACAGAGAGATTCTCTATAAACTGGAGTGAGTGGAATGTTCTAACCTGGTTTTTTGTTCCATTGTGTTTTTGATCAATTTTTTTGTTTTCAGATTGTATTCTCTGTCAGAATATGAATGACCTCAGTAATTTATTACTGACATTTTAGACAAATCATACAGTACTTCATAATTACTTTTTAGTGTTAGTTTCCAGTCAAAATATTAACTGCTGCTGTTAGTTTATTCATGTTTTGGGTTAGATATAAGGTACAATATTTTAATTTTATTTTTTTAATAATTATCTCTTCACACTTTGGTAAAAAGAATAATGTTTGCAGGGTCCCTGAAACCAAAACTAACTACTTTTTTTTTTAAATCCCTGTAAAAAGAGGACACATATAGGAAAAACACACCACACCAGGGTACAGTATGTGTAAAAATATTCCCAGCTTGAAGGGTTAAATTGTTTGTAAATTGCTCATAAATTGTTGCTGCCTGAATTACACAAAGGGGCGGAACAGTTTTTCTATAGGACGTCAGCCATATGGCTTTTTGCGCACCCCTGTTGTTGAATGTCTCATGGACCTTCCAGGCTTAACCCTCCAACGGTTCACTATTTGACCCCTTGAGGTTCACCTCTTTTTGGCACTTACTAAAAAAGACAGGCTTTTACTAAAAAATTCACATAAAACAGTAAAAATATAGTAACTATAACATATTATACACAATTTTAATCTACATTAAATTATCTATAAGATAATAGTAATAATATATTTTATTTTTACCTTGGTTTTGATTGGTGTATCCAATAGAAATTGATAAAAAAAATTTTCAAAAGATTTCTCAAAGTTTGCTTCCCCACAAAACACAGCAAATAAATACCAGTCAAAAATTGAAGATAGCCAAGTTTTTCATAATTTAAAAATAAAAATAAAAATATATAGTTTTATACACTTAAGTCACTGCTATCAATTTTAAAATTGTGAAATTAACATAACACCATACAAACGTGACGAGAACATTTAACGCAACCATTGTAAACAAAGTGACATAAACGTGCAACTGAAGACCGATGTTTTAACTAACAAAGAACTTTGACGCATAGAGTCAGCAAAACGAAACATACCTCGGTGGAAAGCATTTAATCTGTAGAAAACAACGATACTATATTCAATGTAGTTTTAACCGAAAATGTATTCACACCATTGCTTTTTGTAAAAGCTTACCTACCGTCGATTAATCGACGGTAAAACCTTTTGAGGGTTAAAAGCCTGATGAAATGCCGTAGTCTCCCGACCAGCTCCTCCCGGGGAATGTGACGACCCCTCTTCATAACACCGAGAGTGGCAGCCCTTACCTCGGCAAGCTCAGTTCAGTCATACAGCAGATGGTCGGCAGTCTCCTCAGACAGCCCACACTTCCTGCAGATTGGTTCTCCAAAAAAGAATCCCATGCGAGCAAGATGTTTCCTCATATGTCCGTGTCCCGTGATGAGACCTGCAATGAGTCTGAGTTCGGACCTACCTAACCGTAGAAGGTCCTCTGCGATCCTCGAGGAGGGAGAACTGAAGGACAGTTTGCTTACTCTCAGGAGGGGAAGCTCCGCCCATCCTCTGCGGTGACACTCACGTGCTCTCGTGTTGATCTCTCAATCCACACGTGCCCTGGAGATGCTGCAAAAGGCTTGTGGGCCCACGAATGGTATCAAAGCGCCATCGTTGGCCAGACGATCCGCTGTTTCATTGCCCATAATACCTGAGTTTCCTGGGACCTAGCAAAGGGTAACGTTGTTATGACTGCCAAGAGAAGACACCGCTTTGCGGCATTCCCACACTATCTTGGAGTTGAAGCCTTGAGTTCAGAGGCTTGAGAGTGGCTTGACTATCTGAGAAATTGGTGATGTTCCTGTTCCTGACACCTCTGTTGAGATTGAACAGAGCACATTCCATGATGGCTGCCACTTCTGCCTGGAACACTGTGGGGAAATCCCCCATGGGAACGCAGAGCTTTACCTTATCTTGCATCCCCAGTATCCCAGCTCCAGTTCCCTTGCTTCCCTTAGAGCCTTCCGTGTACCATTCTGACTCACAGGAATGAAGAGGTCTGCCGCCATCTTACTAGTCAATCCTTGGTGGAATCACCACTGAAAAAACTTACCAAAATTGTATCTAGTGTGAAGGTGGTCTGAAGGCATGTCTAAGACCTCACATCTGACTACCTGCTATATTTTGGTATAACCAACCGAGGGTATTTTGAAAGTCATCCAGAGAGTCTCACATTGGAGGCAATATGCACATTTCCTAGCAACCTTTATGATGTAAACATCTATGGTCAGGATATTGAACATGCAGCCCAAGGATGCTCCAGGGCAGGAACTCACGGCCCCAGAAATCATGAGGCAAGCCAACATCTTAACCGCCGCAAGCCCCCGCGCTGCAGCAACGAATTTCGTCTTTGGCCAACAATTAAGTGAACCATAGGTCATGGTCGGCCTCACCACAGCAACATACAGCCGGTACAAAAGCCTAGGGTGCAGTCCCCATGTAATACCAACCATTCGTCTGCAAGTCATGAGGGATCACTTACCTCGGTCAATTACCCTTTCCAGCTGTGGCTCCCACCTCAGTGTCTTATCAAGTACCACACCCAAGTACTTGACCTCGTCCTGCAGATTTACCTCTGTGCCCTGCGGGTTCAAAGGTCCCAGCCCAAGCAGGTTCCTTCTTCTTGTGAATGATACCGCCACTACCTTAGAGGGGTTGATGGCAAGACCCACCTCCTTGCACCAGTCCCACACCAGGTGCAGTGCTCCGTTCATAAGTTCTCTGATTGTGTTGACGAACTTACAAATAACCAGAATAGCAATGTCGTCAGCATAGCCCAGAGCTAGGACACCAGATTCATTGAGATGCTTGATGAGATCATCGGCTACAAGGTTCCACAGCAGGAGATAACCCTCCTTGGGGCAACCTGTTGTGGTCAGAGCGACTAATTCCTCACCTTGAAGTGAGAGAACGACTTTCCTGCTGCTCAGTAATGCCTCAGTCCAGCCGTAAATGACTATGCTGAGCCCATGGGCTCTAGCGGTGTGCACCACTGCAGTCGTAGAGATGTTGTCGAAGGCCCCTTGGTTGTTCAGGAAAGCACCCGGTGCTATCTTTCCATCCTCCAGTGTCTTCTCTATCCTGCCCATAAGGCGATGGAGGGTAGACTCACATCACTTACCAGGAATGTAGGCATGCTGGTTCCTATGTAGCAGGTGATGCCTGAGAGCACCATCCCATAAAGCAGAGCACCTTAGGATAAACTTCTCTAGGGTCTTCAACAAGAATGAAGACAGAGAGATTGGACAGATTTTGGCTATGTTTTGGGATCATAACACTGGGCTACGTTTTCTGTATTAAGGTATGTGTTGACTAGATGTTCAAGGGGGTCCAGTGTACCACCTGGTGTCCGTGCCTCACTCCAATGAGATCTCGTCCCTGTTCGAGCTGGACCCCACAACTCTGACCCGGGGTGACTCATTGGTACCGCAATCATCGTACGTTCGGCTCCATCACCTATGCACCAACACCTGGGTCCACAGCACCTCTATACCTATCGACAAGGATGAGGAGAAACCTGTCATGTCAAAGGTAATTAAAATCAATAATTATGATTTATTCTATAATGATTAATATCTAATGTATGGCTTTCATAAATTAACATTGTTTCATAGAAGTTTCATGAAACATTTTGTTTCTAGTATACCTTTACTAACTTCCCAAAAATTTGTATTATGGTTTATAGACAAATTAATAAATATATTTCCAATAGTAATAAATTTTGCAAAAAATAATAATTTTTTTCTGTCCACCAACAAACCAACTTACCAACCTGTATTGGTATTGACGATTGACTCTCGATAACTATACCAATATCCAAGATCAGGTGATTTTGAGAATCCCTTATTTCATCCCTAATTATGTTTGAACTTCAAATTCACATTAGGACCGTGCTAACATAAGTTCAATGCACACTTATTTTTGTGCATTCTTCGTTGAAATTCACCCTAACGAAATTGACAGGGTATTATAAGAGTTGATGAAGTTAAAAAAAAGTCAAGTTACCGTAGCAACATTAATTAGTGTTAATTGTGAATGATCCAAAAAGAACTTGCCTGCTATTGGAACCAAAAATAACGGATCTACTGGTCTTTGATAGTTTAAACTGAAACAATGACACAGAATTGGTTGTCAATTTTTGATTAAAATATCTGTGTGGGGTTGCCAATTAACACATTCGCTGCGGCGTCTGAAACCCCCCGTTCCTCGCACGTAGCGGCCAGTGTAATTTAAAATCAACCACTAGGAAAATTCCAAGTGACCAATACAGAAATAGATACTGCGTTATAACAAAGCTGGTCGTAGTTCTCTTAGATCCCAACAGGTGGCATCACAATCTACATCGCCAAATCCACCATCTTGATTTTAACCTAATTGTCACCACGTGGATCCGAGTGGTCCGCTGCAAACATATTAAGACGATTATGAACTGTTACGCCTAAAAATATACATGTTTCTGCTGAAGTTATTTTCTGACTATTTTAAAAAGATGTTGTTTTTTGAGAGGGTTTAAAATTCATAAAGACAGTTTTTTATTAATTTTTAGATTATTTTCCTGACATACTGTGGATGTATTAAATGTTTCTTCTGTTATTTTATTTATGTCTTGTTTTTGTTTGATAGGTCTGATTAGCGTGGTATCATCCGCGAACATAGCACAGGTTTCCTGTGGCAATCATTTTTCTGATAGACGTTTATATACATTATAAAATATATCGGTCCCAATGTTGAGTCTTGAAGGATTCCCTGTTTTACCTTTCTGAATGACGACCTTGTTTGGTTTCAATTCAATTGTCGGTTAAGTTCATCTCAACTGCTTGCATTCTCTCTGATAGATAATTCTTGACCCAGGCTAGAGCTTGACCTTGGATGTTAAGAGCTTTTAGTTTTTGAAAAGAATTTCCCAATTGAGACAGTCACAAAGGCTTTATGTAGATCCAGAAACAGCCCTGAAGTGTGATTGTTATTTTCCCATTTGCTTTGTATGGTTTCACAGACCTATGTATTTGTTGACGTTCCTGATTTTTGGTTTCTAAATCCATGTTGGCTTGGTGATAACAACTATTGTGTTCTAGATAATGGACAAGTTGTTTGGCTATAACTTTTTCTAAGTTATTTAGATTTTTATTGTGAACATTTTCCATCACGATTTTTTGCAAAACAAAGTTTCACAACGTTTTAGGATTTGGAATCTGATCTCGTCCTCAGGTGAACTAATATCTAAAACATAATATTTTCTCCTTAGTATTTGGATAAGGTGGGAAGTTAGATATTGACCTGTAATTTTCTATATGTTTCTTCTGTCCTTTTTTGAAAATTGGGTTGATTATTGGTATTTTCATTTTTTTGGTATAGTATTTTGTTTTAATAATGTGTTTGAGTTAATAATGTCAAGAAGTGGCAATGATAGTTCATCTATGCACAATTTATTTTTTTTATTTGGGATAGTATCCATTCCAGAAGTCAGTTTTGGGCTGGAGTTGTAAATGCAGACAAAACGGTTGGCCCAGGTCGAATATTGTTCTTTGTTTATATATACTGCATCACTCTCCCTAATTTCATTGCCTTCACCTACCTCAGCAAAATATTTGTTAAATTTATAGCAGATATAGTAAGGATCGGTTATAATTATTTGACTCAATACTGACATTCTCTCCTGCAGGCTTTATCAGCTTGTTACTGATATAATGTCTTGTCTGTTTTGAAATATGAAGACAAGCCATTTGTTCTTATATTTTTTCAATATTCAGGTCGGTTGTGCTCCAATTAAGGAAGACAAAGAAGCTTTTGCTCTGATTCCTGTATCTCCGACTGAAGTAAGGGACTTGGATTTTGCTAACGATGCTTGCAAAGTTTTAGCTGCTAATTCTTCCAAACTTGAGAAGGGGACAATCTCTCATAATGAAAGAAGGTATGTGGATTTTAATAAACAGATGTTCCTCGAATGATCCATTCTAATATATAATACAGTGCAACTTGGTTTTTGCGACCTCGGCTTTAACGTCAACTCGGATATAACGTCATTTATTTTTAGGTCCCGCCAAACTATAGGTATTTACATAGGTAAAATCTCGGATATATCGTCAGTAAATTCTAAAACCTCATATATAATGTCAAGAAAATCGGGCTGAGATGAAGGCAACATATAGCTAAGTAGAGAAAGTTCGGTCGGTGGTGCAACGTGAGGGCTGCGGCTATTGTTTAGCTACATTCTATTTTTAGAAATGGCATTTTATTGCTGTCTTACCGCTAACCACCCCAACCCCCTCCCACTACCCTATATCAAGGTCAGTGTCAGTGACTCACGTCGCGTCAAAGCACTGTGATGCCGTTCGTACGTACCTACATTTCGTGCAGCTATCGTTAGTTCAGTGTACGTCTTTTACAATTTGTTTTTCGTTATTTTAATTTATGAATACAGTCTTGAAAAATAATGGCAAGTGTTAAGAGAAAGGATTTGCCGAAGAAAAGGTGTGAGCTATAAGAGCATGTGAGGAGGGATGTAAGATAGCAGACGTGTGTTCGGGCTTGTTTTTTAAAATCGAACCAACATTTGAATTCACGAATTCACCATGCCGTACTTCATTGCAATATTTTCAAATTCGATTTTTTATATAGTATAGAGTAGTTCAGTCAGTCATAAACATAAACTATTTCAAAATACCTTCATTAAATGTCTTAACTTCATGTAAAAAATGTGTTTCTCTATTTTTCCTCGGTTTTAAATTAAAATTATGTAACCTCTTTTATAGTGTCACTCTGATATAGCGTCATTAATTGTGTGGTCCCTTCAATGACGTTATAACCAAGTTCCACTGTATATTAATAGTTATATTATTATGATAATAATAACTAATTTGATTGGTTATAGTGATATTTATTTAGATTTTTCCCTGGCAATTATTTTAACTGGATTTTAAAATCAAGATTAAATCCTTTTTACATGGTTTATTGTTTGGTCCCCAAAGCAGAACAACATGCAACAGTACAACATTGGTCCAGAACAGGAAATAGCCCTGAAGAAAATACAGATCGCAGAAACTGATTTTTTTAAATGAAAAAGGCTTGCAATGAACATTTATTTACTGTATGAAAAGGAATAATTAAAAATACTGGGAGAAACTTTCTATGTCATGTGGTGTGTGTTGATACTGCAGATCTCTGTATAACTTCTTGGTCAAGAATGCTAGGCCCGGGCGAGTAGACAGCAAAACTATGTGCGCTGTAACAGTGTGCACCCCTCTCTCTTCCAGAGTGAGAACATATTCCATATTGTTGCCTCCTAACAATGCAGTCATATACTTCTCATCACGTATCAGACGATTTGCTTATTCTCACCATCATATTGTTTTACAAGTTGCAATACTGTATTTGAAATTTATTGTTCCTCATATTATTATTACTTACTTGCATCACTACTTACTCATTTTCTGCATCACTACTTATTCATTTTCTGAACAGTTTGTCAAACGAGGTTATATGAGACATCTGGTTCTATCGTAGAATAGTTGACACTGGCTAAAAATAAAATGAAATATGACGATTCTACAAAAGCAATCCAACACTGTATCGGATAAGAAATTCAAGAGCAATCAAGTGGAAAAATATGTTGAAATAGAAGCATACAACACTGAGGAAGTACAGCAACTGCAGTGCATATTGTCAAGTCATCTGGTACTGTTAGCGGTGGATGTACATAGTCCGACAGGAATGGATTGAAATTTTTTTTATATACAATTTTAAATAAAAGGACTAAACTAAATTTAAATAATTAGGAAACCTTAGAATCATGATCAAGAAAATTAAATACTTGCTGAATGATTTTGGGGCAGTTGCAGTAAGACCAAGAAAATTCTGCTTTGAAGGTGTTATTATAGTTCCACGAAGTTGCCATTAGTACTCGTATATTATGACCTAATTTATATTCAGCCATCATACCGCAATTCTTTGTACATAGTAATTTTACCTGTAATTAAAGGTTCCTTCAACGATTTTACTAGAGTGTTTTTTTAAATTTAAGTAAATCATGAAGTAACAGATCTAACGTAAATAGGTTGGTCAAAACATTCATGTTATTGGCTCATTTCTGTTTGTTACAGCCCTTAGTATGGTAAAGTTGATTTTTGTTTGCTTAAATTGCATGTTTATTTCATGGATTTAAAGTGTTCACTTTATTTTATTTTTATGTATAAGTTATATTTTATTTTATTATTTTGATAGGTATAAGTATAAGTATAGTTTTGTTTCAGTTTGTATTCCTGTTCATGTAATTTTTTTTTAAATATTTTCAAGCTTCCCCTATAATTGGGCAATAGTGCCTGTTGGGGCGGCATTTGTAGTCATAGTGTGTAAGACAATGAAATGTATGTCATTAACTATTTTATTTTGGCTGCAATAAAGGTATTTATTATCTATTTATCCTTATAGGGCAGTTACAAGTTTGCTTCAAGACATCGTTTACTTCATCGCTGGACTGGAAAATGAACAGAACAAA
The DNA here is from genome assembly GCA_023375725.1 of Nephotettix cincticeps. Lineage (NCBI taxonomy): Eukaryota > Metazoa > Arthropoda > Insecta > Hemiptera > Cicadellidae > Nephotettix > Nephotettix cincticeps. Next base: position 40,338,889 of record CM041784.1, read on the forward strand.
TCAGAGGCTCTGGAGCTGAGTGTTTCCAACCCTAACAGGTTCATTTGATTATATCTTTACTATAGGTGTGCGGATAGTGAATTTTTTTTCAGGTTGGATTCAGATCTAATAGCTCAAGTTCGGATCAGATTGAGATCGGATAGTGAGGGTTCGGATTGGATAATTTTTGTATTCAAATACTCACAGTAACAGCTGGATCATATATCTCAAATAAACTCCAATTTTTACTATATGTAAAACATGCCATGTACAGTAGTAGCTTATTTTCTGTTAAGAAATATGCCAATCCACAAGATTCCATCCTTATCACAAAAGATTAATAAAAAATGTATCTAGAATTTTAGGCAAAGTAGCTTACATAATTCTGACCCTTAAACCACACTTATACAATTAAAAAAATGAAATAGAACAGGTTTAGGCCTTCAAAGTGACAATTCAAGGTTATTTTTCTGAAACCAAATACATGTTATAAATAATCAACAAATTTGACACGATTAGTCATAACGAGGTAGAACAACAAAATTTAATTCTCACATAAGTTTTATTGTATTTAAAAAGAACATGTTTTCAGATCCAGTGTCGAATTAACAAAATTCATATTATTTATTCATAGATTAAATAAGCAGGCTTAAACAAAAACTAATCATAAAACATATTGAAAAACTTAAAAATTACAAATAAATTTTATTTAATATAGAATTGTCATATTAACCTAATTACTATTTCAACTAAGTAGAGAAAGATAAAGTATGAAACCACAATCAGAAGTCGAGAGATGACTGACAAGTCATTGACATTGGCCTCATAACCGGCCTCGCTTTTCCCGGTCCTCGGAATATCCGGCTGCTTCCTAGAAGAGATATCACTCGACCTCTTTCGCGGTTTTTGGTGTTTACTACTCAGTTGAGCTACTACTTTGAAAGGCCGGAATTTCACCAAAAACTAAAAATGCCGAACTAATCTAAAGAGGTTATTCGGGGGAGCGCGCTGGTCTAGAGGTAGAGTGAGGGGCTTTGGTGCCCAAGGTCACGGGTTCAAATCCCACCAATCACCAATGGCTTTTCGCTATGTGATAATGCCGCAACCCACACAGGGGTGCGCAAAAAGCCGCTACGGCTGAAGTGCCTTGGGAGTAATCTGCCCTTTCCAATAAAAAATAGAGGTTATACTATAAGTTTTCTATGTATACTACTAGTTACATGATAAGTGATCACATTATACTGTTGGTAATCGAGAGCTACACATTACTTTTAATCCTGCTGGAAAGAGCGTCTGTATTTTTTGCATTCAACTACGACAAATATTTTTTCCACCAAAATAGTCAAACTCCTTTATTAAATTGTTCATAAAAGTTCTTTCTTCATAAAGACTGGACTATTTTTTGTGTTGTGTTAACTCGTTCACGTCAGCCCAATGTTATGACAGTTCATTACCACCTCAATTTTTTTATCAAGAGTTTAGTGTTCAGTGCTGCAGTATCGATTTACTAACTGAATGTAAGACAGTAGTAGTAGTGTACAAAAAAATTAGTGCGTCAAAACGAAAACGTAACATGGTGATAGTCAATCAAAAGCTTAACGTGATTGAACGTATTGATAAAGACGAATCTATGATTAAAATTTGTCATAAACTAAATGTGGGAAAAAGTACTGTAAATGACTGACATTGAAATCAAAAACCCTAGATTAACTTTTGTAGAGACATAGAGAGTGAAAACTTTCTATTCAATCTACGATACTTGAGAAAACCTTCCAATGAGATAGTTGATGATGCTTTGTATTGATTTTATAAATGTGTGTATTTTTTCCAATAATAATCACAGAAGAGATTTAAACCCTCATTATGATTATATTTATCAACTACACAATGTTATTAGGTATAACTTATAGTTTTCAAAATAGGTTGGTTTATCCGGCCAAATCGCCAAGGTAGCCAGCCGTATATGTGAGGTATATCCACTTTACTGCGGTTCAATAATAACACCCATGAAATTATGGTGCTGGTCTTGTGTAAGTTTTGGTAATCTATTTTATAACTTATTTATTTGAAAACATGCTATTTATTAAACTTTCGAAGCATAAAAGTATCAATCAATCTTAAAATTTTGAGTTAAAACAAGTAGGAATAATGTTAGCAAAGTCAACAACAGGACGACGAAAATGACCAAATGTCATGCATTTGACATCCCTGTTTCGCATGACTGAAAACCATTGAATTTGTGAATGCGATTGAGGAAATGGTCTGTATATCAAAATAATCGAACCATAAGTGTAGATGACATAATTGACATATTAAATAATTTCCTTATTCACTAAAATTACATCACCAAAATGAGTTATTATGGCACATGAGTATATTTTTCTGTCGAATTACAGATTCACATTTAAAGTTTCTATTTGAATCACATTTTTAATGTAATAATAAATAACTATATTACAACACTATTACAGAGACGAAACACTTTGTATTTCAAAATTTAATGTAGCTTTGACGTTATCGGTACCTGAAATAAGAATGAATTAATATCAGACCAGCCAATGATGTTCTTGCATTTTTAAAAGAAATGAATTTCGTCATTTTGCCATCTAGTACAACAATTTCACTTTCAAGCAATGATCCGTTTTGCCAATATAATCTGAAACGCCAAGTTTGGGGTTTTTGGTTTGAATGCTCATTTTATCCGAAAATTCAGATATTTATCAGATTTTACCGGACACTTGCAACACCTACAGATATCAGATAGATACCGAGACGGATATCTGATTCGATCCGAATCCGTTCCAACTTTTCAGATATCCGCTCACCTGTAAACTGTATCCCTTAGATTCATCAGAAACATTTATATCCTGTCATCTAAAAATATTTTTTACAACTGAAGGTTAAAGTTCAAGTCCTTTTTAAAACTGCAGTTTATGATCCAAGAAACATTCTAAAAAGTTACTTCATTATTATTACTGTAGAATAATAGTAATTAACTATGATTCAGAACCGACCCGAATTTTAACTATTGTATAAGGTTTTTCCCAGATAATTTGAAATCTCAATGATATGGACCCAGTTAAACTAGACTTCTTTGTGGGTATTTTCCACGGCATTCATATTTGAATTTCATCATAAATTGAAATTTTTTAAAGTAAATGAAAAATAAAGATTTAAAAGTTTTTATTGAATCCGCAAATAGCTTGGTTTTGAATAAAAACTTTACACAATTTGTAGTTCAATAAGTCATGGATCCTTTGTTTGTCTACACTGTGCACTGGATAGGTGACATTGAGATAGTATTTTGCAAATAACAAATGAAAAATAGTTAATAATGTAACTTCAAAATCTTCTCTTGTATGATTAAAATAAAGTGTTCTTGGCAGATGACAGAAGAGAACATAACACAGCTTAGTCTCTGTTCCTCAAAGGGTTAATTTTAAATACTAAATTGATAAAAGGAGATCATAGAATAAAACAATATTTCCCTGTGAGTGGAAATTTGGGCTGAACCTGCCATGCACGATTGAGTTATATTTGCATTTTAATTTTTTTAAATCCAAGTTTTATTTGTATATAGTAACATATAGCTATATAAGATTAAGAAGTTACATAAAGCTGAAATAGCATTGGGTAAACCTTTCGAGACCAATTTGTATTCATATGTTTAATTGTTATTGATTAAAGTCACAGACCTTAGTCAAATCAATTACATTTAAAACTAACTTATATTAAGGGTAATTAACTTAATTATACTTAAAATAGCTCAAATGTAAGTTTCAATTTTAGTATTAGTTTTACATTGCCTCATGCCTTATGTAAATCTTTCGTTGAATTTTTTATCCCAAAAAGTTAAAAAAATAACATTATTCTAAAAAATGAACTACCCAACTGATTCAGACTCCAAAACCATTATTTGACTTTGATATATTCTCCTTATTAAATTTTAATTGTCCCCCTTTAGGGATAGGCAAAAGTTGTTAAGAGAACAGTACATCCTGAAGCAGCTTTTTAAAATTCTTCAAGCTCCATTTCTAGAAACAACAGAAGGCGAGGGTCCATTTTTACGGATTGAGGAGTTAAGTGACCCTCGGCATGCACCTTACAAGTACATGTTCCGACTATGCTATCGAATCCTCCGTCTTAGTCAGCAGGATTATCGAAAGAACCAGGTAATGAATGATTAAAAAATACCTACATGATAAGCTATTTATTAACACATTCGCTGCGGCGCCCGAAACCCCCATTCCTCACACGGAGCGGCCAGTGTAGTTTAAAATCAACCAATAAGAAAATTCAGATCCCAACAGGTGGCAGCACAATCTACATCGCCAGATCCACCATCTTGATTTTAACCTAAATGTCACCACTCGGACACGAGTGGTCCGCTCCACGCGCTAAGACAGTACCACTTGAATCCAAGTGGTCCGCAGCAAACGTGTTAATTGTTAAATATTCAATATTATTTTATTTTTCTCATTGTTAAGTAAAACATAACATATTATGCTTTTTAACTTATTAATTTGTTCTTGATTGATTATGAATGATAAGAGTCTTAATTAGAAATATTTCTAAGTAAAACCAAGAAGTATTTCTAAGTAAGTTATTTCACATACTAAGAGTTTTTTATTTAATTGTTGATGTACTTAGTTAATTAAATTAGATGATGAATTTTGTTTTATCTGTTAAATAATAGTCAATAGCTGTTCAAGACTTTCCCCCCTGATATGTATAAATTAAATTCCTCATAGTTATTCAGGGTTTTATAATTTCCTAATCATAATTTTTTAATTTCTAATCAAATTTTCTTGAGTACATTGAAACAAAAGGCTATTTTTTTCAGGAATACATCGCAAAACATTTTGGCTTCATGCAAAAACAAATTGGATATGATATTTTAGCTGAAGACACAATCACTGCTCTCTTGCACAATAACAGAAAACTTCTGGAAAAACACATTACAGCCGCAGAAATAGAAACTTTTGTTGGCCTTGTTCGCAAAAACATGCACAACTGGGAGTCCCGTTTTCTAGACTATCTCTCTGACTTGTGCATATCAAACAAAAAGGCAATTGCTATCACCCAGGAGCTCATCTGCAAGAGTGTTCTCAGCACCAAGAACTCAGACATTCTCATTGAAACCAGGTACAGAATGAATACCAACATAATTTATTACAAAAGTATTCTGATACTGTAACCTAGGATGGTCTGCTCCATGTTTTTTTGTTGTTTTTTCATTTTTTTGTTTACTTTTTGGCTAACTATTCATTTATTTTCATACCAGTTAGCTCAATGATCATTATGCATAGACTACTGTTGAAAATGGATTGTGTTTGGGTGGTGTTGTGTTTTGTCAAAATACTTAAAATAGTTTGGGTAGAAATTAAGCTACTATTTTGGTCTTGTTCTGTGCTTTTTCTATATTTTTTCATAATAATTTGGTTTAGAAACAATAAATTCATGATTTATATCTTTAATAATTAATCGTATCATGCTGACTTAAGAAATAAATAAATTAATGTTCTTGATTTAAGTCAAACTGCATAGAGCCCTTTTTTGCAAGCAAATTTGAATAGACAATGAAAAGTGGACATTCTCAAATTCATTAAACAGCAATGGCTGTTGTAAAAGACGGACGACAGTGGATAAATATTCACATTTGTGCCAATGTATTTATAAACATCCGCTTTTTTATCGCCGTACGAAAATGAATGCATAAAAGGGGTCATAAAAGTTGAATTGCGATTTTACGTTATTAAATAGTTTAGCAGGTTTCTTCTTTTGCTCTCTCAAATATTTATTTTGAGTTTATAATTTTGAAAGGAGTGTTGTAATAATTAATAAAATCACTTAAGTAATGCAGTTTTCAGAACATCTTATAAGTCCACTAATTTAGAGCTAAGATTTGAGATTTAGAACCATTCTCATGTTATACGTTCTTGAATAACTTCACTAATCTGATGATTAATGTTCTATTTTAGAGCGCTGAAAATCCGAACCAATTGGGACCTTAGGTAGTTCAGATTACTGATTTGTTGAAATGAAATTATTTATTGACACAAAGAGAACGTTACAAAAGTTGCTACATAAGCCGTAATAGGTGTCATGTCATTAGAGAACATTCTAGTCTATAATTAATTTTATTTCACGAAGTAGAACTTACTAAAATACAAAAGATAGGTACAAAAATAATAATTACCCCCGTCACAGCAGACCTGCGTACTCAGCAAATTTCCAAATCAATAATTTAATATATGACAAGTTTTATAAAAATATGTCCATAAACATGAGAATTATTTGCCTATTCTCCATAAGATTAACTTAGGAAAGAGTGTGCAGGTTAGCTGCTGTGAGGAACACTAAAAGAAGTCATTTCTACCATGAATAATTTTTATCTTAACATTTATACCAACTTTCACAACATCTGTCCATAAATAAAGGAGTTTGCCTATTCCCTATATGATTAATATGGGAAAAGAGTATGCAGGTTTGCTGCCATGATAAACACATAAACTATGATTTTTAAGCATAAATGGATAGAATCTCAACCACATTAAGCTAAATATGAAGTTTTATCCAAAAATATTGATTAATTTGGGAAATATTAATTTTTCCCTTTTTTCCATAAGATTAACATTGGAGCCCCACAATACAACGTACTGTGTTTAGATTTTTTAATATGTCAGTAACCGTTGGAGATAGAGAAAAACTTTAAGGAGCTTAATTGTGTAGTTTTTGAAGCTGATTCCAATGGTGGAATATAAAATTAGAAATTTTAAAAAATTACATGTGAAAAACGCAAAAAACCCCATTTTGGGGTACAAAACCCCCCCAAACTACCCGTTCCCATTGACCGATATGTCTGGTTTACAAACTCGTCCGAGCATTTGTAGGAATACACGTCTCTACCAAATTTGGTCTCGATCGGACCATTTTTACGAGAGTTATCGTGCTAACAGACACATATATATATAAATTTTAACGACTATTGTTTTTGGACTCTGGGCACCTAAAGAAGAAAAAATAACATGGTCCCGGGCTTAAGTCTCACCATGAGACCTACGGTAATAGCTTCTTCCCTATGGGAAATTCGCTAAAAGGTCTAAACTACAGCTCTGGTATTTTAAATCTCAAATTATTGATCAGACTTTCATTGTTCGGATTTTCAAACATGACCTATAAATGTCTCTTGCTCACGTCAGGACTGCAAAGTTAAAAATAGTGTTCTAGAATATAGTACATGATATATAAACAATTTTTTGTACTTAAGTATAACATTTACTCTATTTAAGTTTGTTTCTTGAAAAAATATGCATGAAAACAAACAAAATGCCGATAACATGTAACAGTACACCAAAAGAATTATACTCAGAGAATTGCTCTTCATAATATACATGAATGACCTGGCTGGAAATCTTCCATTGTCCAAATCTATATTTTATGCTGAAGATACGACATTGTTATTTGGGGGTCCATAAGTTATTTTTCAAGATGGAGTCGAGGAATCAGTTAAATCCCTAATAAACTGGTTGCGATTTGGCTGTGGATAGTGGTTTGACATAGTCATGACATATTACCCGACTTTGTAGCCGGTTGAGCCGTATTTGCTACACTCTCAGAGCACTGCAACCTTCTGGATCCCAGTGTGTTGCTCATGGTTTATTATGGTTGTTTCTTTTTCACCATGGCATATGGAATTGAGGTTTCGGGTGGTTTTCCAAATGTACATGAAGTTTTGCTGGTGCAAAAGAGAGCAATGATTCTCATTTGTGGCCTACCTCCTCTACAGTCATGTAGAGGGATTTTTCGGACCCTCAATTACCTCACCTTGCCTTCGGTTTTTATATCAAGATCAATCATGTCTTCTATATCGACTTTGAAGTCCATTCCAACTGTTGGAGAGAATCATCGCTATCCAACTAGGCACGGAAGTAACTTGCGCACTCCCAGTCATCGCCTTACACTATCTCAGAGGAACTCTTGATTTCACTGGTCCATATTTTTTCAATAGCCTTCCAACAGAGTTGAAGAGGTGTTGTGGGCTGGGTCCTAAAAGGTTCAAAAAGTTATTAAAAGAATTTTTAATTAAAGGGGAGTTTTACTCTGTGCAGAGGAGTTCCTATCCAAATTTTAGAATCCCCAGATTGGTAATTTAAAGTATTTATAAGAAAATAAGGCAATTTTTTTATTAAATAATTTGATGATGGCTGAGATGTAAAAACTGTAATATACTTTCATTCAGAAATAAATATGTCTATGTCTACCCTAAATATAAATACAAAATCACTTATAGTAAATAGTAATTATTCAATTTTTTAGAAAAAAGCGCCATTATTTGGTTGTGTTAGCTTCGATAAAAGTTTTCTGTCAGCCTAGCCCTTCATTCGCTTAAGCAGCAAGATCTGATCTTGATTACAGTCAGGCTATGTTTCGTACCAAGACATCACTGTTTCTAACGCTGTAAAAGCTTCAGAATGACACGGGACAAAGTCTTTGTCTGCTGGATCTTCTACATTACTGTTTTTGCGTTCATTATCTTTTGTCTCTTGAATTGATGTAGCAATAACGTTGTCATCCAGGATCTCGTATCTATCGCTCTATGTTGTTAACTCATTCCCTGCCATACACCAGCAGTTCCTCCCGCGAAATTAAAAACCAAACAACTGTCGTTTCAGTGCTAATTCAGTATACGTATTTAAAAAATCCTATGGAGTGGTTCGGATTTTTAACGGTTCAAAGTTTTGGCATTTATATTTTCGACGCTCTACTGTATTTCTCTTAGTCTGTTACCATTCATATGCCAGCATTTTAAATTGTAAATCATCTGTGTTTTAATTTTTAGTTGCTTGATTATATAGTTGAAACTTTTTTCCCTCTGGTTGACAAAAAATAATTTTTTTTTTATTAAACTTTCTTGCGTTTTTTGACCTTATAGTTAAATCAATCAATAACTATGCATGTAGATTTTATTTGAATATTAGTATTTCCACTGCAATCTGATTTAAAGTTTAATCTATTAATCTATGTTATCGAGGATATTAATATGTGTAGCAGTTGTTCTATGACCAATATATTACTGTGAAAGTCATAATATTCCTATTTTTTCTTCATTTAAATCATGGTTTGCTGACAGAATGATGAAGACGCACTTGGAGATAGAACATGACGGAGATGCTTCAGATGGGGATGGAGAAGACACTCAGGAAGTAGAAGAAGTCATCCTGTTATGGGCAAACAGACAGGCATGTAATAAGTTTGGTCATATACGGGGTTGTTACAAAAAATGTTCCTTGGCTTCACATGACTTACTCTTTATATAAAATAAACCAAACATTCTTTATTCTGTTTAGTAAAGCTCCATCTGCTTTTTTATTTATTCAAGTTTTAAAAAATATTACTTTCTGTCAATATCTGGTTCTCTGATGGATACTTATATTGAGTTCTTAAAAGACATATGACTTCCTCGTATAAATTTAAATTCAATTTTTAACTCCCTGAATTGCATACGCTAGATTTTATGAGCGAGTAAGACCGGGCGGTCAGTATCTGGATGGCAAATTTGACTTGTTTTTATTATTTTATATGTGCATTTCAATCAACAACGATTTTCATATTAATGTTCAAGTACCATACAATAATATTCTAAACCATAAAATGTTTATTTTGCAAATAATATATTTTATATGGAGATATAAAACGTATACAGCTGTCAGCTGCTTGGCGTTAATGATGAAACATCTGCTGTGCAGTTGTTTACGTGCACTAAAGGTCGTCAGTACTCACAGTGCATTGAGCTTATAATAATTTTTTTATGGTATATAAATGTATAATGTAAAAAATATTTTATTTACCTCCCTGTGGGAATTTTGTTAGATTATGGATATATCTTAAGGGAATGTTTTCAGTTCATCCAAACAGCTGTTCTTACAACCAATAATTAATATATCACTAACCATATGATGCTACTAACCAAATAACGTCACTGTTTCGATTTTTGGTCATGCAAATTGGCAACATTCCCCCCAGAGCTAATACATATCTATGCCAAAAATGTATATAATGTTAATAATAATAGATGTATAGTATATTAAAAATGTATGAGTGTATAAATGCTATTGTTTATTTCTGTAAAACGACAATAATGTACCTATAATTTCATAAATATTTCACCAAATATATTGAAATTTTTAACACATGTCTCTAACGATAATTAGAACTAAAAAAAATTTTTCCCACGGCAAAAATATTTTTGATTTTTTTTATATATTATGTTTAATATGTATATTTGTATGAAAAATAATATCAAATATATATTAATTTTTTTCCTAATTTTTAAGTTTTGTAATTTTTAAATTTCTTGCATATTAGTGTAGAACAATTAATTCCTGACAATCTGATGGAAAATCATGTTGTTAGTGTAAAAAATATGGAAGATATAAATTTTTTTTGATCCTTCAAAAAACAGCCATTATTTGGAGCGTGCAGTTTTGGGAGACTCAAAAAAATTTGGTTGCATTTTTTTGGACATACTTTTTTTGCCCTGTCCTCAATGGGTTAAATATTTTTTAACACCAACATAGGTAATTTGTATTATAGTATATGGTAAGAACTAGGAGTCATCAGTTGAATAATCAACAGAATTCAAACAAAGAATAACAGTATTTGGGCCTTTTATGACCAAATCGTAGACTTTAAAATTGACTTGTTAAACCTTATTGAAGTCATGTTATTGTATGTGTATGTATACATGTTATATCATCTACATCGATCAGCCAAAATATGAAAGTTAATCTATCAGAGTTTATTATATAATATATGTTAATTTCATTAAAATAATCAGTAGCTGGTACCTTATTTGGCAGCAGGAGTTAGAGCATTTAGCTAAATTACTCTTCTCATACCAGATCTGACTAAGCCATTTCCCGGAACTGTTTTACACATTACTTTAGGTTATTTACACCTTTTAGTTTGTGATATTTTCACGCAGTGTAGAGCCATTGCGGTTAGCGGGGTTTGATTCTGGGACAATGGGGACTCAAATTTTGCACTTTACCACGAAACCAGTGTGTTCCCTCGATTACTGTGTAATATTAATTACTTTTTATTTTCAATTTTAAAGTAAACTTTATAAGTAGAAACTTATAATAACTTTTCTGGTGAAATCCCTGTAATCAGAGTGGAGGTTATCACAACAACCAAGGGTTTGAACAGCCGTTTGCAGCCAGATCACACTGAATAGTAAATTTGTAAGGAGAATTGAGGTTTAAAACTTTTTATCGTACTAGAATGTAACGACAATTTTTCTTTATTCCTTCTTTAGACTTTTAGTTATATTATAATTGATTGTTGTTAGAAGTCACGAGCTCTGGTTTTGCTGTCTCGAGATGCTAAGGCGAACAATGGCCAGGACCAAGCCTTATTAGACTATTATCGTCATCAACTGGACCTCTTCTCTAACATGTGCCTGAACAGGCAGTATCTTGCTCTCAACAACCTCTCGCCTCATCTGGACATAGATCTCATACTCAAGTGAGGGCCATCTTTATTAAGTTAAACTGCATTGATTGCATTTGCAAAACTGTAATTCTAGTTTATTTACAAATATTGGTTTTGATGTTCATGGTTCATTCATTGTAAAGTATTAAAAATTTCAGAACTCATTTGAAGTACAGTGGAACGTGGGTAATTCGAACTTCTGTAATTTGAAAACTTCTTTATTTCGAAGTTTTGACTTGGTCCCTAAAGTTTTATATAAAAACAATGTTAAAATATCCTGGTTAATTCGAATAGTTTTTTGGATAATTCGAATTTTTTGCAGTGTAAATCTATAGAGAGAACAAGTCATTGTGTGCGATTTTCCCGGAAACGACATTCGGGCTTCCTATCCGTAGACTATTTTTAGCTAGATCAACGCGCCCACCCCCCCGCCAACCCTTCTCACAGCACACACACCTGCTGTTGACTGGTCACATGATACCTTTCCCCCTCACCAGTCCACTACTGCTCATAAATCACAACATTGACATCTCTAGCCTGTCACTACATGGTGCCGGCGCAGTTCTTTAGCGTGTGTATCATTGATGGTGGTTTGTTCCGATATTCGTCGTCTTTGTTTCGTGTTGGCATTTGTAATTTCGTCTGCGTTCATGTTAACACGTCGTGTGTATGAACTGGTTCGCTTCGTATTAGCAAACTACAAATCTTGGACGTCGCAAGAATAAATAGCGGCAATTCCTCCAAACATATTATCAATATTTAACAAAAATTAGGATTTTTAATCAATGATATCTTTAATAACCTAACTTTTTTTAATATACAGTGTTAAAACATGATGTTTTATTGTTTATTTCAACCACTTGCAAAAACTTTTCTAATTCAAATTTTTGGATAGTTCGAATTTTTTTCTGGTCCCTTGAGGTTCGAACTGTCCAAGTTCTACTGTATCATACATTGATGTTCAAAACAAAAAATTCAGTTGAATATGAAATTATTACCTCTACATCCTTTCGTTCTCCTTCCTTGTGCCTTTCTGAAGTTTCCTCTGCACATGTAACAACATACACATTACACATACATATGTTGCGTATATGCGTTACAAGTTTTTTAACCCTTAAAGCGCTACTGAAAATCACTGTCCCTGCACATTTAGTGTAAAACAATCTAAATATTATTTTCCCAAATATTCTTTTGGATTTAGGTAGCTTTAATAAAGTAGAGAACAGAATTTTGCTTCATTTTTAATTATTGAAATTTTAAGACTATTTTTAATTATTTAAAAAAAGTATTTTTTCTGGATGAGTTATTTCAGTGAATAATAACAATTAGTTAATAAATCCTATACAGTAAAAACATTCACACAATAAACACTATTTATTGCTAAAATGCAATGAAAATAAACGCACATCGACAAAATGTCAACAAACAAGGTTAGCAAAAGTGAAAAGCCGTTAAAAGCAGACGGGAGCACACTCATACTGGCCAAAGTCGCACAACAACTAAATTCAGTCACTAAATATTTCATGAAAGCCGCCATATTGGTTTTGTGAGTGTATAGAAGCTAAAGCAACATCACCATGCACTCTATAGTTTTTTTTAGTGAACTACAGCACAGTAAATGTAGCAAAATGATTGATTGTGAGTAAACTCGTTTACCGCGCCGTGTGACCCTACTGCACTGTGAGAAAAGTCGTCAGCCACCCAATAAGGGTTAAATCATGAGAATAAGATTTTGAAGAAGTTGGAAACAAAGTATAAAGCAATCACATAAGTTGAGCTGGAAATCATTTATCAACTGTTACTCTGTGTTATCATTTACTCTTATTTTCCTCCTTCCTCTCTGTATCCTCACCCACACAGAATACTTAGTTTCTTCTGCACATAGCAATTCATGGTTAACGTTAAATGTTCAATCACAAGACAAACGTAACTTCATCATCACAGATAAAACCAAACATACAGTACTGTGTTTTCATTCAGATCAGATGGTTGAATGAATAGAGACAGCGCAGTGAGTGACCAATTGAGCTGGGATGCTTGGATATTATGCTGATATTTAGTTGGTTGTTTCTATTCAACAACACCATAATTTGATAAAAACTAAATTTGTTCATAAAAAATAAACTGGAAAATTAAATTGATGTAATAAGTTTTTGACCCTGGTTGATCCACCACCTGGTTAACTGGTTAAACCGCACCCTGTATAACCAAGGTTCTACTGCCTATCATGTTATGTTGGATAAAAATGTCATTAGTCAACATAAATCTTGTGCACTATCATATAAACAAAATCCATCACCTACACATCTCTGCCCTTTGCCTTTAACAGCAATTCTTTGCTTTCAAGCAAAGAATTGTTTTTGTAGCACTAAATGTTGAAATTCAATATAAATCCAGTCCATCAATCAACAATCATTTCAAAATTGATTGGAAGATATAGTTTTTATTTTTATGCCACCATTTCTGCTCAATATACTTAGTAGCCGTAATTTTACACACACATCTTACAGCACCAGTGATAAGTAAGATTTATGTAGAAAATTTGTTTACTATGACTTAATTAATATCTATTATGTTTTGACTAGTTCATGCTTTTTTGCTTGTTCATATACAGGTAGTGTTTTAATAATATTATATTTAAAAAATTACATGACCATCACTAAGATGTATGTTTGGATCGATGGCTGCTAAGTTTCTGGTACTTGTCTGATATAAACGTTATAACGTATTTGCCACTTAAGTAATAGCTTTGTATGAACATTGAATAGTGAAACCGTAACCATAAAACATTACCCATTTGTGTATGATGACGGAATATTTGCATTTGCCAACCAGGTGTATGGCAGATGAGAATGTTCCATATGAGTTGCGAGCGTCGTTTTGCCGTCTAATGTTGCACCTGCATGTGGATCGTGATCCCCAAGAGCCCGTCACTCCAGTCAAGTATGCTCGCCTCTGGTCCGAGATACCTTCCAAAATGTCAATTAATGAGTAAGTAACAGATATTTATAGTTTAAGATTTTCTCCCATCGATTTAAAATGGCTGGTTAGCTGAGTGGTTATAGTGCCTACCTTTAAAACTGAATGTCGCTGAAGTCTGAGACAAAGTTTTTTTTGTTTCAGTTACGATAACAACAGAACTCCAGACCCGAACAAAGAAGCAGTGAGAGCTAAATTCAGTTCAACAATACTTTTTGTGGAAGATTACTTGTGCAATGTTGTTGCTAAGATGTGGACATTCGCAAACCAGTACCAGAATAAGCTCACTTTTGAAGTTAGTTCAGGCAAATATAATTTGTTTTAATTAAATCACTACAATCATATTTTACATGTTTAAACATGAATTGAAATAATTAATAATTAGAGACTTTTTCCAGTAAAATCCATTTCACCAAGCATTCCCTAAGTTTAACTAAGTCTTTAATATATTTCAATTTCATCGTAGTTGTCAAAATCATATAAAGGTTTTTCACTGATCGTTTCCAATTTGGGTAGTTTATACATATTGTCACTTTAGTTTTAATTAGAATTTAATTTAAATTCTAAAATGTTGAAACTCGCCTCACCTTTTATTGTTGATGTACTAGCTTATTTGATAAATTTGTGTATTGATTGTTGTAATTTTCCTCAATGTTTAAAGTTCTCCAAAGTTGTACCAGTGTATAAGAAGGGTTTGAAATCCGAGTATAACAATTATCGCCCTGTGTCCATAATCCCCATACTATCTAAGGTTTTTGAAATGTTACTAAATAGTAGGGGTCTGCGGTACACCGAAAAAATCGGTACGGTACGGTTCCAGCCTTGTACCGAACCTCGGTACGGTACAAGAATTTATTCGGTACAAGTTCGGTACGGTACAAATAAGGAAAAATTAAGTCACTATCCAGTCTAGGTTGCCATCAAATATAACTATAAAACATTTCCTGCCGAAAACATTGAATAAAACCCGACCGTTAAAGGCTTTTTACTCTACAAGTAATATAGAATTACAACACTGCCCAGATGTACGACAAATACTGAACGTAAGACTGACTCATAGCGTGTTGGTGAATGATCATTTAAAATAAAACAATTTCACCAGGACTTCAGGAAAATCGGGCAACCAGCCATCTCCCTGCCGGATCTAAATTATTGTGCATTCCCGGTTTATTATCGTATCCACGTGTAGCAGCTTACGCGATCAGGGAACTGTTCCTCCTTTTGACGCAACAAAATAGTCGTACCAGTATGAAGCTCGTATTAGTCGTGTTTCAAATAGCGATGGGAATACTTGTGATTTTTCAATCACGATGAAAATCTTTTAAACTGTGATTCATGATTCCTTAAATTGATTCGTTCTTCTTCCTCTGACAGCCTGTTGACGATGTTAAATGACCAATACAGAACTGTGATTTGCCGTATTGATCTCGCTCTTTCGGGATTTTCACTCAAATAAAATAAAAAATCATAATGTTAAGGATAAAATTGAATAAAGGAAATAAATAACTTTTATTTTTTTAACAATATGTTCTGTATTTCCTCATTAGTGGAACCCCTCAAATCCGAACTAATTGGGACTGAAGCCTGTTCTTCCAGAGAAATAAATACTACACACTTATTTCGTCACTGTATTCGCGCGATAACCGACGGGTTATACAGGCTGTGCATTCATAAGGGAAGTGACCTTGGCGGGTCGAGCCTGTGCTAAAAATAAACCATTCTCCCCCTACCCTTACTAACAGGGATGCGTATCGCGCCTGTCTACTGTCTGTGTCTAGTTTAGTGAGCGTTTACCTGCTGATAATTGCGTATCTATAACAACCGACGTGGCTTGGAATTACGGTCGTGTGAAGATTTTCTTCATTTCAACAGTTAAAGCACTGATTTTATAATTACGAAGTATGTAAATTCAATGGTTAAAGATAACAGACTTTAAGCGAAAACTCCTGACTTTTTTAAACCTTCAAAAATAAGCTTATGTGATTAATTTTTTTTACTTTCCATATATTTCTTTTTTTCATTTCCCGAGAACATGTTTAGGTATGAGGATTCCACTGTAATTTTAAAATATTAACCACTTTTTACTAAAATAACTATTTTAGTCTAAAGAGCCCTTTGACATTTTATGAAAATGTTTGATTTAATTTGAACAATTATTGTGATTGGTTGAATTAAAAATAATAAACCAGGAAAATATAAAACAGGTCTTGGCTAGGGGGTATTGTCTCAGTATATTTTCTGTATTTTTTGTTCTGCAATAAAATACAATATAGTTTTTTATTTGGTTTGTTCATCCTTAGTTTTATACAGACTTGAGATTATTTCCTTATTAATTAGTTACAACATAAATTATAATGTTTAAATAATTATTAATATGTTTAATGTGATATGTTTTTTAAAGAATGGATTTAAAAATCATATTACAGTTTGAAAATTAGTACAGTAAAATATTTCTTTTGACATTGTATATCTTTTTTTAAATTCCTTTCTCAATGTTTTCACTAATTAAGTTCTGGAAAATACTTATGAATAAAAGGATGAGATCAGTCAATGTTACTAGTGGCATTATTCTCGTGTACCGTACCGTACCGAATTTGTACCGAGAACTGAGGTACAACAATTTGTACCGAACCGTACCGTACCGACCTCATAATTTCCTGTACCGCAGACCCCTACTAAATAGGCAGATAGTTAATCATTTTGAAAGTAACAACCTGTTCTCAAGTAGTCAGTTTGGTTTTAGATCAAATAGAGGTACTGGCCCTGCAGTTACTGAGTTTATGAAAAAATGTTTATATAATTTAGATTATAAATATAGAGTCACTGGAAGATTTTTTGATATGTCTAAGGCCTTCGACACCATTTCTCACTCTGTTTTATTGGAGAAGTTAAGATTTTATGGTTTTGATCAGCAGGCTATACAATTAGTCAAGTCTTATTTGTCAAACAGATTCCAAGCAGTATGTTGTAATGGTGTTTTGTCTCCATACTTGCCTGTGAACACAGGAATACCTCAGGGATCTATTTTAGGTCCTACAATGTTCATTATTTACATTAATGACTTACCTGTTTCTGTTAATAATAGCTTTTTATATTCTTTTATGTACGCAGATGACTTAGCTGTACAAATTGTTTGTAAGAACCATGTTGAAATGAAAAATCAGGTCACAAAATGTGACTCTTTAGTTGATGACTGGGCTGCAGCCAATATCTTGTGCCTAACTAAATAAGGATAAAACCCAAACCTTGGAATTTAGTTAGTAATTTTAAGAATAATGTCAATCATGTTAAATTTCTTGGTGTTTTTCTGCAGTCAAATGTTAAATGGAATGTACATATATAATCTGTTTGCAAAAAAGTCTCCTCTGCCATCTTTTTACTTAGGAAATTAAAATGTACTGTAACAATGGACGTACTGATGTCTGTCTATTATGCTTATGTTCAGAGTCATCTCATGTATGGTGTTTTTGTCTGGGGAAATGACAGTAGTGTTAAAAAACTTATGATTCTGCAAAAAAGAGCGATGAGAGTAATTGCAGGGGTCCAGCCTAGAGAACATTGTAAACCATTATTTAAGAAATTTAATGTGCTCACTATTCCTTCTTTGTTCATTTTAGAATGCATACTATATGTAAACCTTAATTTAAATACAATTCCAACTAATGACCTAATTCATAATTATTTTACGAGAAATCATGACCACCTTAGATTAACTCAATGTAACTTTCAAAGTACTATTCGTAGCTCTTTTGAATTGAGTATTAGGCTGTACAATATGTTACCATGTAATTTTAAGAAACTTAATGTGTCAGATCTTAAAAAACAATTGAAAATTATGCTTCTTGACTTAAGTGTGTATTCTGTGAAAGAATTCATTGAACATTTCAAGAACTGACTTGTCTGTGATGTATTGTCTTTCTTAATATGACGTTGTCTTGCACTGTAATATTGTGTGTTGCGACAATAAATGATTTGATCTGATCTGATTTCAGTTGTTTTTATATATCACCATTTTCATGATATAAATATAATTTTTACAGGTAGTGAAGCTAGCAAGAGACCTCATCTACTTTGGCTTCTACAGCTTCAGTGACCTGCTACGCCTGACCAAGACTCTTCTCTCTATTCTTGACTGTGTTTCTGAGAATGACTTCGTGAAGGGCAAGATCCCTACCGGCGAGATCCATTGTAAGTATCTCTACACAAAATGAAACACTTTAAACTTGCCTTTAGTGATAGATTCATTAACCATACTTAATCAGAGGGTTTGAATATTTTGTTCAGTAACTTTTGCTGGAAGTTTCATGCATAATCTTACTTATAACACCATAATATTGTATAAGCCTTGACACCTTATATGTATCTCTATAACTTTTCTAGTCGGTAAGTTATAGAGACTCATTATTGTAAATATGATCCTTTAAGTTTGATTGATTTTTTAATTATTCAATAATAACAGAATTTTTGCAATATGTAATACCCAATAACCTTTATTTTAAAGGTTATACAGATATAGAAATAGATTTTTGAGAATATTGTTTGGGGTAACAATATTTAGCAAATTTTATTTGTGTGAGGTTTGGATTTTAAATAAGTACCGTTTGGAAATTATTCCTCTGAAGCACTCCCAAAATTTTTTTTCGGAAAACCAGACAGATTTTCAGA
Organism: Nephotettix cincticeps; assembly: GCA_023375725.1. NCBI lineage: Eukaryota > Metazoa > Arthropoda > Insecta > Hemiptera > Cicadellidae > Nephotettix > Nephotettix cincticeps. Next base: position 40,358,008 of record CM041784.1, read on the forward strand.
AAAAATTTCTGGTAATTATGATTGAGAGTTGAAAGTTCATTTTTCAGTGATTGATTCTGACAATTGACAATAAATAAGATTTTGACAACCTTTTCTTCTAGACAATACTTAAAGAAACTCTTCATATAACGGTAAATCAAAAACTGACCAGTCCCTCTTAACATTTTCATCGACTTTACCCACTAAATCATCTGTAACAACAGATGATTACACCGAGCACTGTGTTCCTCATCATAGTCCGTTGTTGGGCCATCTTTAAATACTCAATCTAATTTTTGTAAAAAACTAAAGGTTTTTGCCGTAAGCTTAGTAAATCTGTATATGAATTGCAATAGTTTCAATAGTTGACTGTGCACTCTTCACAGTTGGCAGGAATCTCGATCAGCAAGCAATTTCAGCCGTAATTTCCGTTCAGGTGGTGAATGCCTAGACAGAGGCAACAGTTGTGTGGAATGAGCTTGGCACAGCAGTGTACCTACTTAAAAAAAGTGTACTTAATTAAAAAACACTTCTTATTATAATCAAAATAATTCCACTTAGTTATTTATAATTATTAATGATATCCTAATGTTTATATTAATTAATAATCATGTGTTATAGCACCCATTGACTTAGATGTAGAGGAGACTACTGGTAACTTATTACCTGAGTTTTTGAAGTTGTCTTTTCACAATTCTTTTAAACCTTTGAATGTCAAGGAAAACCACCGTAATACTTTCTTCTGCCAAAAAATGTTTGCATAATTTGTATCCAATAATTAAATGTTAACAACTCTACTAGAATAAACTAATCTTATCTTATTGAGTTTAAAGTTTTTCGGTTCTAATTTAGTGTGTAAAGCGAGTCTTTACTCAATTTTCATATTGAATCCAAATTTAATGGGTATGGACGGATCCATAAAGGTTGCAGGACATTTTTAGAAAACAAAATAATAGATTTGATTTATTTTGGGTTAAAGTTTGATAAGTAAAATTGTACATCTGAAATTGATAAGGTGAATGGTTTTGATCATAAATAGAATATTAATGATGGATAGGCCCTAAAATCTGGTAATTTATGGAGGCCTACTTTGGGGAAGTAGGTCTGGCCTATTACCATTTTATTCTTAAAACCCTTTCTACCTTTTCTGAAAATTTTAGAGAGTTGAAATGTACTTTTACTACGTTTATTTTGTACTACGTTTATTTTGTAAATTTATAGTACTTATATTTTATTTTTACAATAAATACCAAATAAATTCATTTTTCCTGGTCTGAATTTTAAAACACAAGTATTAAACCTGACCCATCACATCTATTTCTATTATTTAATATAATCTATATTGAAATAGAATAAAGACAATATTTAGTTTGCTATTGCATATTCAATTTTGGGATGTTGCTCAAGGACACAGTTTTTTGGCCCAAATTATCTCTGTAGCATATGAAACTTTAGTGTCAGCCCCTTACAGCAAGTCGGCAAAATCTCAAACTTGACAATCTAAGGGTTAAAAATTTGTTTCACTTTGATGTCTGTGGCTGAAGTATCAGTATTGCATGCAAGGATGAGTCAGGAATCAGTAGTTTTAATGCATGAATTGCAAGAACCAATTAAATGTTATATCAATTTTCATTTGAACAGGTAAAGGTTAAAGTTGATCCTCTTAATGTCTTAATAAAATAATGATGATGTGTGAATAAAATTATATTTATAAATATTTTATATGTTGTAATATTTTGAATTGGGGAGATAAGAGACATTGGATTTATGAAAGGTGGCATATATAACGAGGATGTTATAAAATAATGTTCTCCTTGAATTTGAGTCCACATCCATATCTCCATCTATCATTAATGAATCAATTTAGTTACTTTGGAAAATCCTGGATCCGTTAAACTAAATTAAATTTCTCAGAATAATTTCTATCCGACAATGAAAACCATAATGAATCAGTATTTGAGACTTTACTGAAACAGCCAAGTCAAATGAATGTTGAAATAATTATTTCTGGCCTACATTCTGAATTTAAAGCATTGTACTTCAACCCTTGGTGTCCCAGAATGACTAGCAGTTTACATTTTTCTTAGCCTTTTCTAATTAAATTAATAATTGGAATTAATAATAACGATACCGTTGTTTTAGCCATCCATGTTTGTTATAGAATGTACGAAGTGTTTCATACATGCCCAATAAATGTGAACTAGTCAAGGTATATCAGGCAATCCTTCGGCAAAGACCAGTGTCGTGTTAAGGAACTGGTTTAACCTTTCTATTCATTATGCATCTTGTGTTTGACACTTTACATCTGCCATCAATACACAGCACATGTTTTTACTTCTACAGGTGTAGTAGTATTATTAATTTTTTTGCACATTGGTGTTTTAGTGGCTAGTTTGTTGCTGTTAATTATTTTCGTGAATATGGCGGTAGTCGGTCTTGAAGTAATAATTACTCAAGTGCAAGAATAGCTTTTCTTATGGAAAAATAAAGGAGGATTACAAAGATTCAAGGCAAGAAGACTTTGGGCTGAAGATTTATTAATAAAAAAAACCTTTTACTTTGTCTTTAAATATGTTTTCTTATGTGTATACGTTAAAACACATGTTGAATGAATCACACCGCTGTAAGTTCTGGTGTCAGATGTTGGATAAATGTGAACAATCAGCTCACTTTGGTGTTAGGTATGAATCGGGTTAATGACATGCTGGGAAATGTAAAATTGGCCTTATCTGTCCATTGGACTGCCTTATTTTTATTTTCACCCCTTAAGCCCACTAATAATTCAGTGTACTTTAATATCCTTTATTGCATGAGTGTATGTCAAATGTTCATCTCTTTTCATTTCGTAAAATCATAAAATATTTTTAACCGTTCTAAATTTTCGGATAATCCAAACTGCCAATCAGTAAAATAAGTTAAATTTTTAAGCTTGTATATCGTCCTAAAAATTAAGGCTATTATTGTTAGTGTGGCTGTTATTGCTATATAATTAAGGCCTAAATTATTGTTTCAGAACAATATTTTAAAACGCCAAGTGTTGTGACTGTTTTATTGGGTCATAGTCTAATCTATCGGATGCGGCTTTTTAGCATTGGCATCAGATCATTCGAAACATCAACAATCTGTCAGTGTTTTGCTGTGGCGCTGGAAATATATAATAGAAAGTTTTTAAAATATACTTAAATTAAGAAATATACTTGCATTGTTTAAATGGATTAATCGATGTTTTATTAAATATAAATAACCCCAAAGTTATCAAATATAATAACTCACAAACATCTTTTAATTTATTATCAATTGTTCCTTTTTGAAAACAACTGATCGGTTAATCCAAATTATCGACAATCCTGAAACTCAGGCGAAGTGTTGCTATGTTAGTGGGTTCGTCATGTAGCTTACCAGCTATTAGATGGTAAGCCACATGACGAACCCATTAAGTATCAGTAAAAGAAATATGGGTCAATGACCCCAAGGTTATATAGTAACCATGATATTCATTTACTGTTTACCTGGATATCTGTAGACATTTGAAAGCAGCAGTGTAATTAGTTCATTGCTGTATAATTTGTTGGAATATTGTGTGGAATATTCTTAATACCCCTCTTAATATAATCTTAATGTATTAGGCTGTCTTGATCCGAGACGTTCGGAACTCAAGTTACAGTAATGGCATGTCTCAAATTGAGACGCTTGGCACTCAAAGGGTTAATTCCTAAGATTCCTAGAAGGATAAAAATTTACCAAAAAAATCCGTAGTAAGAATCCCTGGTCTAGATAGTTATTGGTTGCCAGTAAACTTGGTCTATTAATATATTTTTTTTATATATCATAATTTATTTATATATGAAGTAGTCAGTGACGAAGAGATAGTTGGGTGAAAGAGAAAATGGCAGAAAATGGCAAGGAAGGAGGGAAGAAGGAAGAGGAATCAACAAATGCCCCAAAATAATCTCACACTTGACACTTTTTTTTAATATGACACTATTCTTAAAGTAATTTAAATATTTGTAATTTTATACAAAGTTGATAGTTTTATCATATCAGTAATACTGAATTGCAGATGATTTTTGCATGATTATTTTTGTACCAACCAGCAAATTAGCCGTCTTTCTCTGTTATCTTTGGCTGTATATTTATTAGTTGTGTGTAATATTTGTAGCGGAAGGCGGTGTGCTGCGTAGTATAGGGGACATGGGAGCGGTCGTCACGGGACTCACCCTTGGCGCCACGGGCATCAACCGTGCCTCTATACCCAATACCGTGCAGAACAAGTCGAGCCAACTCAAGAAAGAGTTCCCTCTTGTAATGGACACTAAATTGAAAATCATTGAAATTTTACAGGTAATTTGAATTATTTTGGTTTATTTGATCAATTTATGTTATTTAAATTGTTATTGCAGACATTTTGCATCACAATGTGTAAAACAAAGTTTCTTGATGTTTATGGATTTCGAATCTAATCCTATCCTCATGTGAGCTAGAACCTAGAACATGACTAAATTAGTACACAATCCATACTAGGCTGGTAAAAAGCTAAAATGACAAAATATAGTGAACCAGATAAAGTATGATTATTGTAATATATTTGAGAAAATCTTTTTTATTTTGTTTTATAAAATCACTGATTAGATTCCATTGAGCTTTGTAATAATCAGGAACTTTCAAAGCAACCTTTTATTTTCTGATATTAAACATTCAATTTTTTCAGTAGACATTGTGATAGCTAACAATCAAATAGTTTCTGATACAGAAGTGATAATAAAATTCAATCTATTCCTAATTTTTATGTTTGTATAGAAATATCCTACCATTTCCAGAGAAATAGGTTTTTCTTTAAGTTTTTAATTAAAATTGACCGTTTCAGATGCAGTTGTAAGTTGTACTGTTATTCACTTTCCCTATTGATTCATTAACTGTTGATTTAAGACCGAAACTCATGAAATATGTTCAATCATAACAGACAGAATCAAGAGAGTTAGGTAAATATCTCTCTCCGACTAAAGCTATTTTCCAAACAATTGAAAAAACAATGAAAAACTGTTGAAAAAGTAATTGTAAAACATTGAAATTTAGTAGAGAGAACGACAATCAGCCTAAGGGAGTATTTTAATCAACTCTTCAACCCCTTAGAAATATACATATTTAGGTAACAAGACTCAAGACAATAATTATAAAGGAAATCTACATTCATGTCGAATGAATTACAGTTTATCCTGGATGTGCGACTGGATTACCGTATTAGTTGTCTTCTCTCCATATTCAAACGTGAGTTTGATGGTACAGACAAATCATCCGGGGAAGTCAATATGGGGCAGAAGGCAATTGATCTTGAGTTGATTGGCACCCAAGCAGAAGGAATATTTGGAAACAGGTACGTCATTATTGCACAGTAGATATTCAATCGAGTGATGGATGCTTGCTTGGTTTATTCATCATTTTGTTATTCAAGTTAACAACCAACCTAGAAACAACGACTTCATTATGTATGGCAAATTACTCAACGGCCACCGCACTGCCGACTGGGACAGGTATGTGTGCAGCTGTTTCAGGACTGAGCTGGGGACGGGCTGTTGAGTAATTACCAATCACTCTGCCCTTCCGATAAACCCACTAGAGGCATAACGATGATGGGAAGGTCATTTTCCTTCCGTTAGCTAGCACAAGAAGTCATAGTTGATGAGCTCCTGAAAAATTTTTCTGTGGTTTGGGCTAAGATCTCTAAATCCCAGTAATCGTTGGCTAGAAGATTTAAAAAACCATCATATAACTACTGTATGTTCACAAAGTAGAGAAATAGGAAAATTTACATACATTTCTTTCTGATACTATTTATGTTTATAAATAATGCTCATTTGACAGTGATGAGTGTGCTGCCCTGGACTTAGATGGGCATGGTGGTCGAACATTCCTGCGAGTCCTGCTGCATCTGACCATGCATGACTACCCTCCGCTCGTGTCTGGTGCTCTCCACCTACTCTTTCGCCACTTCAGTCAGCGCCAGGAGGTCCTGCAGGCATTCAAACAGGTACTGTTACTACTTGGTATGCACTAAGACCGGCATGGGGGTTTGTTGAGACGTAATAATAATAATAATAATAATAACAATAATAATAATTCCTTTATTGCCATTGTACAATATTACATAATTGCATAGCAAACGTCATTAGATACAAAGTTGACATAATTTTGAATTATAATAATAAAACATAATAATACACAACCTATGAACCCCCAGTGACACCTCCAGGGGCACAGTCACCCTACCATGTGTGGTCCATAAACTTGCCCACATGGTAAAACTCTCCCTGAACCAAGAAGCGCCTAAGGCGACGCCTGAATCTCCTTGAGTTTCCCTCCACTAGGCCAAAATATACCATTTTTAGGATGTCATCAGGACAATGCTTTGACAGTAATCTCAAAGCATAAGTCCCTGAAGACATCCTGGCACAAATACCATCAAGGTGAGGATGCCATGTAAGCCCACAATCAAGAATAATTCCTAGGAATTTCGTGGACTCGACCTGTTCAATGACAGTATACTCATAGTCATAGTCATAGTCATATTTCTTTATTCATTTCTATGTACAAATGGTACAAGTAATAGTGTCAGCATATAAATACAAAATACAGACCTACCATAGACAGAAACAAAATCAAAACAGAACACAAAATGTTTTGTCAATCCTGTATCACATTCATATAAAATAATGTTAAAAATAATACAAAACAATCATCTTGACATATGAAAGCACTGTAACACTGAAACGATAGTGACTAAAAAATAAATAAATTAATGAATAAATAATTTGTTTACAATTTTTTTATTTGTTTTTATTAAAGGGAGGTAGAAAGTTCTTCAAGAGAATAAAAGACTTTGTTTATCAAATAGTCTTTTAGACTTCTGACAAATTTAGTCTCACTGGGGATTAATTTGATATTTATAGGGACGTACTTCAAAAATTTATTCCCCATGTAGTTTGGGGTTTTTTCAAAAAATTTAAGTCTGTGTGTGCTAATAGTTTCATTTTTTCTTCGTGTAAAATAGGAGTATCATTGACCATTACAGTCAGGTCTTGTACTTGGGTCCCTCGCCTCGGGTGGCATATCCAATTGGTTTTCTGAGGATTTATTTACAAAATGTTTTCTGAAAAATACTGAACACACGAGTTAAGTTGAATAAAAGTCTCAATTTCCAATTTTGAACTTGAATTTGCGTTAGAGCAGAGAGTTGTGTCATCTGCATATTGAACCAATTTGCCAGATGTTGAAGCAGATGACAAATTGTTACTTATACTAAAAAGAGAACTGGTCCAAGTATTGATGCGGGACACCATACCTAATGACCTCTTTGTTTGAAAATTGATTTGAAATCTGGACTTTTTGTGATCTGTTTGCAAGGTATGTGTTGATCCACTGCAGTGGAACCCCACGAATACCACGCTGAGGGAGCTTTGAAATCAAAAGGCTGTGATCAACACAGTCAAATGCCTTGAATAGGTCAAGGAAGACACTCAGGGTTCTGTGTTGTCTGTCAAGGTTCTCCACAATCTCTGTGACAAGACTGCATCAACTGTGGACCAACCTTGCCTGAACCCGAACTGATCCTCGGAAAGGATGTTGTGTAGTTCAAGGAACTCAATCAAATGCTTTAAGAAAATTTTTCAAAAATTTTGCTGAGAATTGGTAGGAGGGAAATCGGGCGATAACTGATTTACGATTACGCTTGTTTACAATTTATTTACGTTTGTAAATAAATTGGTTAATACTTATTCCTCTGGGCATAAGCACAAAATTTACAAATTCGAAAAATCAAATGGGCTGGCCTTTTGGGTACATGTATGCCTATACACAATTATAATACTAGGCATCAAAGAGTAACTGACAATATTTCAAGAAAAAAAATCTTCTTACGATAAAATGAAAAATATTACAGATCAGATGACATTTAAGAAAGCACTTGAGTCCCACAACAAACTAGTTTATACATTTGATGAGTTTATGTGTACTCATACAGCAAATGAATAACGATATATGGCTAGGGCTATACAATAAAATTCATCTATTTTTTTGTGTATAATATAAAACTCATCACACTTCTTAGATAGTTCGTGCCTGTGTTGTATTAACTACTACAACTGAACCTTTCCCAATATAGAGGATAATATATTTCTTTAAATATGAATTTATGTCTGATAGCGAGGACTTTCACATAAGACTGAGGGTTATGTAATGGAAATATGTCAAAACAATCAATTTTTCAATTTTTTTAACTGTTATGTAACCTAATGATTTTTTTGATACCACTAGAATCAAAGGTAGCAAGAAATTCAGAATCAGAATTGGTCCATTCATAGTTTTATATTTTGTAAAGTGCTAAATAAATATCAAAATCAAATAGAAAAAATACATTATAGAATAATCACTATTATTGTGTTTTAGTAGAAAATCTTCAGCTTTGATACTACTTTAGCAGACTTCACTTTTAATTTGCCGGTCTTTAAATATTCGGTTGGAACATCAAACTTTTATGGAAGTCTTGAGAAAAGGTTCAGATTTTTAGTAATTGCACACCCTGAAATATCACTGGTTAAATTTGTTGTGCTACATCGATAACATATTTGAATGTACTGTTGCATTAATAAAATATATTTTATTATCTATCAAGACACCATGAATGTCATCACCTACTTACTCAAGATTGTTTATTTGCTATAAGAGTTTTTAAAACTTCTTGACCTTTGACTTAAGAATGATAAAAACTAGTTTTAAATAGAAAATTATCTACAATTATACAATAAACATATTTTGCAGGTCCAGCTTTTGGTGTCTGACAGCGATGTTGAATCTTATAAGCAGATCAAGTCAGATCTTGATGTTTTGCGTCAGTCGGTAGAGAAGAGCGAGTTGTGGGTCTACAAGTCCCGCAGCAGCGAGGACGCAGGCAAGAAGATGACCAAGGAGGACGATGATGAGGGCGGAGGGGAGGTCAAGAGTTCTGCTCCTAACCTCTCGCAGGTTAGTTAAAGACACATATTCAATATTCAATAATCTTTATTCATGAATATACAAAATACATAAGAATAGTTTTCACAGATAAATTCATAATATTATAATATCATTGTTAAATATATTCAGTGTTCATAAATTTTAATGAGGAAGGTATGTTGAAAAACTTAAAGAGTCTTCAAGTGAGTAAATTGCCCCATCAATCAAGTACTCCTTAATTCCTTAATATTTTTTATTTAATTAAATTTTCATCATTTTAGCGAATTTCCCATAGGGAAGAAGCTATTACCGTAGGTCTCATGGAAAGAGTTAAGCCTGGGACCATGTTATTTTTTCTTCTTTAGATACCCAGAGAAAAAAGCAGCAGCTAACCTGCATACTCTTTTCCCATGTTAATCATATAGAAAATAGGAAAGCTCCTATGTTTATGAACAGACGTTGATGAACATTTGTACAAATTGTCAAAATAAAAATTTTTTATGCTATAAATGCTTACTTTCAGTGTTCCTCACATCGACAAACCTATATATTCTTTCCCATGTTAATCTTAGGAAGAATAGGCAAATAACTAACTCATATATTTATCGACAGATATTTATAAAACTTGACATATAATATTATTATTACATTGTTTATTTGGAAATTCTCTGAGTACGCAGGTCTGCTGTGACAAGGGTATTTTATTTGGTCTGGAATAAATTCATGAAACTTATTCCCAGCTTATGAGGGTCTTTTTTTTAAATGTTAATCTATGTTGAATTTACCTTATTGTAATCATGAATTACTTGTTGAGGAGTATTGAGTAATTTGTTTTTGGCGTATAAAATAGTGTCAAGAATGTATTGGATGTAAGGATGTAACAGTTAATATTTTAAGCTGTTTGAAATGGTCTTAAGCCGAATCATGCTTCAGTTTCAGCATTATTCTTTTTGTCCTTTTTTGCTGTTTTAAATTCTAAACAAAGAAATGTCAAAAGAAATATGGGAATGTATGTAAGCAAAGTGTATATTTTTAAAGTGTTCAAGTCACTGTCAAAACATATTTTTGAAAGTACATAAATGCCAGAATTTATTTTTGTTAGTATTTTACTCACATGGTCATTCCAATCAAGATTTTGATCTATGGTTAGGCCAAGAAAACTTATGCTTGACTCTTTCTTAATAACTTGAGAGTCAAATACTATTACCAGTTCAGTTTGTTTCTTATTTTGAATTTAATAAAATTTGTTTTTTATCATTTTGATATATTAAGGGCCGGTTGACGAGCTCGGGGTTTCTTAGTCCGGGGTTATCGTTGGTCTCGGCCAAATTTAACCCCGGACTAAAAATCGGATTGACGAGACAGAGATTAAAATGCATTTGGTCGAGAGCAAGCTTAGGGATGGCATTGCAGGGTGGGGTTTTTAATAAATAAAAGCGTAAACACACACACATGTGTAATATAATATTAATGTAACTTATTTATAGACAAACAAAAATTATATTATAAAATAAGTAATCATATATGAATGCTTTTTCGTTTGACTAAATTTTTGACATGGATATGTCTTAGCTCTGAGGGGGGGCCGTTAGTGATTTTTAAGATGAAAAATATGTAACATGTTTCCATAGAAACTACCAGGCCAGTTATTGAATTCATTGGATTTTTAGTATAAAATAAACGGTATCAGTGGACTGACACACACTTTCTCCCTTAAGTAAATTTAAAAAAGAAAACCTGTAATAAAACTACCATGTTCTTCAAAGTTTATCTAAATATCATTTAATAATTTATTGTTTCAAAAATAATCATCCCATTTCTGAAAATAAAAACAAGAGAGTTAAAGTTAAATTAATTGTTTGAATTGTAAGGGGGGAACCCACCCCTGGTAATACCAAGCTTTTTTGAGTTGATTTTGCTGGGTGATTTGACCTAACGCTTCATACCAAGTTTCATGGAAAACGGTTGGAAAATAAAGAAGATATTGATTTTCTTAATATTCTCCATAAGAATAACATTGGGACAACGTACGTCAGACAACGTAATGCGTTTATCATGGACAGTAAATTTAATTTTTCTCTGGAACCGTTAGTCGTAGACAAATAATTCAAAATACTAATTAGTTTAGTTTTTTAAGCTGGTTTCAATGGTGCCAGTCAAGTTATACTTTACTTTTATTGTTTTTTTTTTCTGAAAATTTAAAAATTTGATTTTTTTTTTACATTTAACAGCCAATAACTTTAAAATATTTCCTTTAGACATATCCATGATCTAAACTATTTCCCCCAGGGAAGTAAATAGAAATATTTAACAGCAGATAGCCTGCCCTTATTGCCATCGTACCATTTCAGATTAAATATTCGTCGTTTTTATCCTATTCTTTTCTGCACAAAATTACGATGCTTTGGATTCCTGGTGGAGTTTTTCTTAGGTATCTGTTTAAACTATGAGTAAAAGTATTAATTTACCTTGTTATTTAAAAGTATACTGTACTAGGTAATTATTATTTAAATTTACCTATGTTTAGCACTTTTTTAACAATCGGTAATGAAAAAATCAAATAAAATTAAAAAATTTTAAGGGTAGTAAAATTGTTCAAAATTTAATGAGGATTTCGAATTTAACATTATTTTTAATTAAAAAAAAAATAAACGAGCAAATGAGATAATCCCGACATGATGTTCTGTTAACCCTGGCCCCCCCTGGGGTTAAGTCCGAGTCTAAAACCATTGTTCTTTTAACCGAGACCAAGCTCTTTGCGCTAGAACTTGACTCGTGAAGCTGACAGTTTATCTTTTTTAGTCCGGGGTTATCTATAATTGGACTGTCAAGCGAACTTTTTAAGCCCGGGTTTATCCCTGCCATAATTGCTGGAGTCTAACTGTTTGCGCTCGGGCGTAGCTAACCCTGAGCTTGTCAAGCCGATTTTTAAGCCGCGGCTCAAAAAACCAGTTATAACTGGATTTTGCGCATGGACTTAAGATAACCCCGAGCTCGTCAACCGGCCCTAAGTAATTTCCTAAATTACCCAGCTCTATGAAAGCAGCCAGTTCTATTTGTTTTATTGTTGGTGATACCTAGCTGCTCATACCCATGGGCAACTAGGTAGCTGGTAATAGCTTTCAGTCTCAGTGAAGATTTTAGATCAGGAAATTTCTTGTATAATGTTTTTCTCATACCAAGACAAAATTTGTAATTGTACTTAGTTTCACCTGTTTCAAGCCTAAAGGAAGGTTTTTTCAATTTAAATCAGATAAGAACTATCTGACAGTAAAAAGATATTGTGATGTCTAAGTTTACTCATTTGTTTGTAAGATCACCATTACCACTATAATTTTCTTGCAGGTTGGGAAACAAAATTCGGCAGTAGATTTGGACTTGGGACCTCCGTTGCACAGTGATCAGGCTGAAGAGTACAGGAAAATTCAGCAGGTACAAAACAATTAAAAACTCCAAGTGTGACCAATATTATTTCCGTAATCTGTACAATAGATATACTTGTATATTATAAAAAACACTCTATGCTGTGGAGTTTGAAAAGTGTAGTAAGTAATTATCAAACAAAATTAATAAATTTAAATTTATAAACAGTACAAGCTCTCTCAACCAACCCCTACAATCGGCCATGTTCGGATAATGGAAAAGGTTTGTTAAACCGAATAATATTTGAAATAGCAGCAAGCGGTGTTTAAATCAATAACAAAGTGGAAAATTATAATTATATATATATATATTAAATTATATAAATTATAATTATATTGCACCATAAACGTTGAAATGTAGCTATCACTTACCCAATATTCCTTCCGATCAATCCCTTTTTAATTAAGATGTTGTAATAAGTAATAAGAATCTTAAGAAGTACAAGTACAAATACAATTTTCATAAGAAGCTAATATGGAATACAGTACATTTAACTCACTTTTATAACCCCTCAGAAACATTATTTAATTTAATTTATATTATTTAAACATTATATAATTTAAATAAGCAGAACAAACAACAAAATAGTCAGTAATTTTCTCCTGTTTTTGTCTTTAATTGCCATTTTGAAAGCATAGTCTCTACTTTTTTTATAAACATGACATCAAAGCTGTAGGAGTTTGTAGCTGTTCAATGTACAGTGCAGCCAAGTGTTATATATTTCTAGCTTGTATACATGAGAAATGTTTTGTTCTTCGAGAAAAGTTTGGTTCTTCTTCGTCATTTTCTTCCTTCTCAAGAGTTTCTCCCTCATCCAGCTCTTTAATAATTATATTCTGGACAATTTCTTCATCTGTCAGAAATTCAGTAACCCATCAACTGGTGACTGTCGCTTTTGCGATGGTCACCAGTTGTTGAGAGTGATAGACCTTTATAGGCATATAGATGTGTAAAAGTCAATCAAACAGTATATTTTTTAAAACTAGATAAAATATATGACAGTTTGTATATTTTGGAAATAAAATTTATACCATATTAACTATTTTGGGGGGATGGTCTCCCCCCCTTCACTTTAAAAAAATGTTTTTTCACTTATAAATTACAAAGTTAAAAATATCATCATAAAATATATTTTATTCTAAAGTAAGGTAAATTATGAAGAAAATGATATATTATAATATAGAATTTGACCATATTTACTGATTTTTATGATTTTTTAAAAATATCCTTGCAAATCATCAAATTATGGCCTGCCAATACAGGCAGTTTTAATTGCCAGTTGATGGGTTAAACTACAACGTTAGATAAATTAAAAACTATAAAATTAATTAAAACTGTGAAAAAAGTTTGAAAGCAGTCAGTAAAGTAAACACTACCCGCACAAAATATTGAGTGCAACTGACTGAATCTGACTTGCTATGGAAGTATATGATTAATCTGTTTTAACATAAAAAATTGTTTGAATCGTCATCGGAACTTTGGCTGCTGCGGCGGAAGTTTGCTCATTTTGGGAAGTAGTCGGTTAATGTGACGGGCAGTTGATCCGCGGTCGGTTAAGAGAGCTTCCACTGTAAATATAAAATATCTAGTTAAATAAATTATTTGGTTATAGCTAAATGGCTATAACCAGCTAAAAAGCGTGAAGTGTCTATATTATTTGACAATCATGTCCTTCAGTTCTAGAATTGAGTAATATTCAACAATTTCTAAAACAATATAATCTCTATCTAAATACTTCTAAAACTAATGTTATGGTATTCTCAATAAAAAAAAAGAATAAAAATAAACCAAATTTAATATTTTATTCAAATTCATTAGAAAACATCTTAGAGACTAAATTTCTAGGATTATACCTGAATGAAAATTTAAATTGAAACTTTCACATTGAAAAACTGTTAAAATTGCTTTACTCAGAATTATATGTTTAAAAAGGTTTTTTTTGCAATATAGACACACTGAAAAGATATACTTAACCGCAATTCATTATAAATACCATTAAAAAATTAAATGATATTAACTATATCATGTAGTCAACAATACCATACTTATCTATCATGCACAACACAAAAACTATATTGAAAACAGAACAAATAACCACAACACTCCGCCTCTTAGTGGGGCATCAGTAATTTATGATATTTATTGAATTCTACTGGCTATTTGTTACACTTTTGTGTTGGAGCCGGTTATACGATTGCTTTTTTAAGAAATAATGGTTTTTATTTACGCAGCTACGACAATTTACTGAATGTGCACGATCATTTTGAGTTGGCAAGGTGATGATGGTTTCCTGATCCGAGTTTTATCGAAACAATGACGATTGTTTCTTAATAACACATCGTGACTAGGAAAATAAACATAATTCTTTCCAAACTTATCACATGATCATATGATTTAAAAAAGGCTTTTGAATAAACTAGAATAATTTAAATGAACAGTGAAAATTTTACACGTTGTTTCAACTCCGCTTGAAAAACACGGCTCGAACCTCAAGCTTTTTCAAAACACCTCAAGCCGAGCCAAGCCTTAAAAAAGGTAATAAAACAAAGCTCGATGTCTCGAGCTTAACCCCCTAACTGTTGATGAATAATTTTTTTTATGTGAGAAAGAGGAAAGAGAGAGAAAATAACATTTATCGTTTATTACCACACAAAATACTCAACATGAACAACAAAAGCCTGGAATCGATAGGATTGGAATTGACTTCAGAAAATCATTTTTCAATTTCAATTCCAACTCCAACTCAATTTCCAACTGAGAATGGGTGGAATCGAGAATCGTTGTTTGAATTCGACTCAACTCTAGTTTTAACTCCACATTTCAAATTACAGAGTTATGAATTTCTCTAAAATTTTTGAAGATTTTATAACTTGTCATATCTAGTATTTTCAACGTTGCACATGTCTGAACAGATTCTAATCCGTATGAACAAGTTGTGTGTAACGCCTGGAGGGCCAGGCCAACTGCCAAAGCCTCGCAAGCATGAACAGCGCTTACTCCGCAACGTAGGTATGTAACTTGTCATGATTAGATACATTTTTTATAGAAAAACAAGTTATTGCTTGGACAAGTTACAAGCATAAACAAGTATGCTTGTACTTAAAAAGTGCCATAGTCTGTGTGAAATGCTCGTTTGTATAATTAATACCAATAAGGAAATCATTTTTGAACATATAACGAGCATGAATAGTTTTAGGAATGCTCATAGGCCGATTTGAAACATATATTAGTATTTAATTCTAATAGATGTAATTCAATCATGTTGTTAGAGTCCAAAGTAAAACTTACAATTAATTCCTGTCTATATAAATATTTGACATGCTTAAAGATATATCATGCCAATTTATGATAAAGATATCAATGCTATTCAACCAAGTATTGGGTATTATATTCTTTCCAAAATTTCTCTTTCAAGTAAAAGATCATGTTATGGAAGCAAAAATTAAGCAGCCTTTAAAACTTTACATGATCAGTGCAGCTTCTGATTTGTTGGGGTGATTTATGATAGATTTTTATTATTGGCAGGTTACTCCTGTCAGATGATTGGTGGTCACCTCTGGCTAGCATATGTGACTAACAAAAATCGCTATTGTACCTCAGCTTATCTTTTTGTTCTTTGTTCTGTGTTTGTGTTGCTAATATAATCTGAAAGGATTTTTTTTTATTTTAGTGCTCATTTTATACTGTTTATCCAGTAAATTTGGTTATTTATTTATGGAAATTTAACTGATAATTGTTACAGCTGGTAATTAAAGTGGTTAGCATTTACAAAGTGTTTCTTACGGTCGATAGGTGTGCACACGGTGGTCCTAGACTTGCTACAAGTTCCCTATGATGTCAAAGAAGATGTCCGAATGAACAAACTCATGGCACTTGCTCATGAGTTTCTTCAGAACTTCTGTCTCGGCAATCAACAGAATCAAGTGTTACTTCATAAGCAGCTTGATCTTTTCCTAAATCCCGGAGTAAGTAAACCTTGTTTGCATCATTTTATCTAATTACTATATAAATTAGATACAGTGTTTTAATACAATGGTGTTGGTATATTATCATTGAAGTGTTATTAATAGAGCCTTGATGTCTTATTGTTACAGTGAAAAACTTACAGTACCACAATATTATTTTTTGTTAGCGGAATATAAATTTTTGTTTATATTTCCTTATTGGCCATTTAATTTTTACATTTATACAACTGGTTGTTGCCGTTGTTGGTAAATAGTGATTTTTGGGTTCAAGCTTAATCAATTATTTATTCTTGTCCTTACACTACTAATCCAAGTATCTTATACTTATGTATTGAATTTAAACATTAGCATTTATTTGCGAGCTGTAAATTATAACATAATATTCTTTACATGTCCCAGTTTAAAAGCAAGATTATTAGTTGCTTTAAGCATTAAATTTGCATTATTTATATTTCTAGGATAGGCTACAATTATTTCTAGATTTTAGCAATTGAAATAAAGCATTTACAATTATTATTTTCGTTATTATATATTTTTAAAATATTTTTCCTGTATCAATTAATTTAATCTTAAATTTAAATGTGCCTCGATACTGTTAACATAGAGTACATGTTAAATCGAGTGTGTTATCAAACGAGTACCCGTTGTCGGATTATAATATGCATATAACGTAAACATTTAGTTTTGGATTGATACTTGTGTTAACTCTATAGATAACACAACTACAGCAAAGCTTCAAACATTTACACCCCAAAAACATTTGAATTCACTGTTGAATGATAACGCCTCTCTTGTTGTGGCCAGACCGCCGTTATGGCGTACACATCACAGAGCGCTGTCAGTCAATACAGGAATAGTTTTAATGATATTTTAACGCTACAAGTATTCTTTTAAATATCAAGTGGTGTTTTCCCTCTGTAAAAATGTACTAAAATGGACTGTGTATTGTGTCAGCAATTAATTAATGAAGGAGACAAAAAACTTTTATGCTGTGAGTGTGACAGGAATTATCTAACATTTCAGTATTAGAACATGATTTTATAGTTAATGCTCCTGTCAATTCTTGGAGGTGCGTATTATGTAAGAGGGGAAAAAGTTAAACGAGGTGACAACACTCCGTTAACTCCTCTGAGAATCTCAGGCCTCAGACTCAGAACCATCGGAATCAGACACGGGAGTTAAACCTAAATTGTGTAGAAAAGGTTTTTTGTACAATGCTCATAGAGCAATATGCAATAAATGCAAATTGATTTTTCATTTTAAATGTGTTGCGATGACAAAGGAAGAGTATCAAGCTAAATATGGAAAAACTCAGGATTGGTTATGTCGAAATTGTTGTTCAACATTGGGCCTAGGTCAACAATTGAGTACTAAGCAGGTCCAAAAAGATAAGCATCAGTTGTGGCCCAGCTGATAACGCCTGGCTATAAAGCAAGCCCAGCTGTTGCCTCTACAGTTGCGGATATTTTACGAGATATTAATAATGAAATGAAATCAATAAGGTCCGAGGTGGCACATACACATCGGGATCTATCTGAAAACATGACTAAACATTCAGAGTGGGTAGGAGAACTAAGTCAGAAAATAGATGATGTTTCTAAGTTCACCGATTTTACTAATGAACTGAGTTTATTGAAGCAGGAAAATTTAAATTTAAAGAAACAAGTTGTAGATATCAATGGTCAAGTGAATAATTTAGAACAAGAGTCAAGGGAAAATATTCTTGAAATTAAAGGTGTGGCATTTGATAAATATCATGGATTTTATGTCTAGAATTTTGCACGCTGTTTCATTTGAATTTGAAGAAAATATGATTGATAAATGTTATCGTTTAAGAGCTATGCAAAATGATTTATTTTAATTGATTTATTTATTTATTATTATTAATATTAATATTTTGGAATGTTTATCATGTTATTAATAAAGTTTGACCATAACCTATATAAAATGTGTATTTTTATTCCTGTCCTAGGAAGCGTAGACCTCTGGTCCAATATAGGGCAGGATAAATATAACAAATGTCAAATGTCCCTCTCCCTCTCACTCTCTCTCTCTCTCTCTCCCCCTCTCCCTCTTTGTAATGTCACGTCAGGTATTTGGAGTACCCGATTGCTTTCGGGTAGTAGGTACCCTCCCGACCCGACGTCTAAAAAAAGCCCACCCGAATAAACCTGAGACGCGCTGAATTACCCAAAGTTACCCAATTTTTTAGGTATCCACAGACCTCTAAAATAGTGTACTTACTTTTACACCACTTCAGTATACATCACTTTTCAATTTGCCAATCTTTAATTATTAAAATAATCAAAACATTTTGGGAAAATCTTCTTTTAACATGTTATGAAATTTGAATACTTTCACACCCCTAATCTCCACTCTTCCCCTGAAATGTTGGTCAGCTGATGTGAAACCAATAAGGTTTCACCCTTTGGACTTAAACATGTACTTGAAAATATTTTACTTTTTTGTTGTACTTTACAGATAAGGGAAGCTCAGACAGTATGCAGTATATTTCAAGATAATTCAACTCTTTGCAACGAAGTTAATGAAAAAGTGATCCAGCATTTCATCCATTGTATTGAGACCCATGGACGCCATGTGCAATATTTGAAGTTCTTCCAGACAATCGTTAAAGCAGAAAATCAGTTCATCCGCAGATGTCAAGATATGGTGATGCAAGAGGTATGGCTGACTGAAATGGTTTTGTACTTAAGTTTTGTCAAGTTTTTTTTTTTTTTTTGTATTTGAGATCCAAGCATTTGATGGTTTAATTTTTGGAGTTTTATAGTGAGTTACCTTTAGATTAACATAGATTATTGAATTTTACCATTCTCTCACCATGTTGTTAAAGAATATTGTCATCAGTAACAATTGATTATGATGAGCAAGCATTACATCCTCATTTAATATTAATTGTCCTGAATTTCTTTATTCTGATTCTAAAATTGGATTTTGATTCTTTATTACAGGTTTGATATAAATTTATAGCAAAGCATAGTGTAAAGGGAAAAATTCACAAGAAACTCAATTTACATTAATTTATCTTTATCCAACCCTTCATTTGGTTACTAGAATTTTCTATAATGGTAAGCCCTTTTTTACTGTTTGAACATGGTTTCATTAGAGCCATATACATCGTGTTGTAATGTATTAAACCATAAACTATTATATATTTTATGTTCCCTAGGAGATTACTAGGGAACATCAATGTGACATTTATTGGTAAAAAATTTTTAGCTACATACATTTACAATACAAAAAATTGGTAATTTTTTAAATTTGTGTCCTTGAAAACATACTGAATAATTTTATATAAGAAATCCAAGATATGTAAAATTAGAAAATACTTTTTACGTCGCTTATCTATGACCATTGCAAAAAGTATCAATAAAGATACTGCAAGAAACATTATTAAGGGGCTCATTATTAAACGGAAATTGAAAACTGTTGCATTATGAGTTGATAACGATACAGATTCTAAATCAATCAGAGCTCAGCATTCGACAAAAGTAATGTCATTATGGATGTATAGAAATGCAAAATCAACTGATTTATCCATAAAGATAGTGCGTTTTAGTGGCTAACCGACTAACCTCAAATGTGAGTTTTGAACCATTCACAAAATAAGAACAATGTAATTCTTAAATGCACATCAGCTGATTACTCCAAAAATGAAATACACACCAAATATTTTTTGATACTATGAATATTACAATGGTCGTAGATAAATGAAATATACAACTCTTGTTTTTTTTTTGTTGGTCGTAGATAAAATAGTGTATGGGAGCATTTCATAACTACAAGGTTTCATATCTATAAGGTTCCTAAAAGTTAAATAAATATTTTCAATATCATTACTAAGAAAATTCACTTCTACAAGGTCTATTTAAAATAATAAGTAAATCAAAAGATATCAAATCTAAAAGGTTTCAGAACTACAAGGTCTTCTAAATAATTTAAATTGAGCGCATCTCTTCTATAAGGTTCACAACTAAAAGGTTTACAGCCTGGGACAAGAGAGGATGTTCACAACACGGATTGCCTAGTACACATTGCAGGCACTTCTGCGAACGCATCCAACTCACACTTGCGGCGGTAATCAAATCATCGTACATCACCTTCTTGGCTTTAAACAAAAACTTGTGTTGTATAAATTTAATTAGTATATTTATTATTACTATCTCCAAGCGTGTTAATAATTCAAATTTGTATTAATAGGGATCCATTAAATCGTGCGTGATAACAATCGTGCTATGGCATTTTCTCATTATTCCTCCATGTTTTCTCTTTAAAAATACATTATTGCTAACCTATAGAAATCAAGAAGATGGAGAAAATAAATAAAATATATTTTGGATTTTTTTTACTGGCTAAAGCCGCAAATACATGTTAACTTTAACATTGACCATGTTCTGAAGTCTATGACTTCATTGTGAAATATTAGATATTCTTGGTCGCGGCATAATTAATAACAATTCAGAAATGATAAGACATTCCAACATTATTTTTCCTAGATTTAGAATTGAATTAAGTTAAATTGCTATGTCAATGGTAATGGGAGATTCTAAGCTATAACTCTAAACAAAAACGTTTGTATTTACTTCCCTGTGCGAAATAGGTTAGATCATGGATATATCTAAAGGGAATGTTTTCAGTTCATCTAAACAGCTGTTATTATTCTTTTATATTAAAAACTAGCTGACCTGAAAACTTTGTAACGCCTAACAGTGAATAAGTGAAAGAAGGGGGCTCGAGCACGATTGTACCCTACTCTGGCTTATTAATACTTTCCCCCCAGTCCCTAACTTAGATTTAAAATCTGCCATTTTTTAATTACAATAAGAAACTTTGCACTTTTATTTATTGCTCTTAACACCACTCTGACACACACCACTTGTACAACCGACGTTTGACAACTGACTGATAGTTGTCACAATAGTATTGTCTCCCATAGGTCATCGTTTTGGCCTTTCCGCCCCTAACCCCATGAGTCAGTGGCAGAATTTTCGCAGAAAGGTCTTTGCCGGGGTTCCAACTACCCCTGCCTACACTGCCGCGAAAGGCCCAAGTGTCACCTTAGCTGTATCAGCTGTAAATTGGCAATCGATTTTGTCCAATCACACCAGACATCATCTGACGATGTTGGGCCTTTAAATATATGCATATAACCTTTGACTATCCATTATTAATCGACGTATCATTCATGGTTAAATGTTGTCGTTAACAAAATTTCGGAAGGCCCAGTCCAATGCTGACTATGTAGTGCTGCTTCTTAGTGGCTACGGCTGGAAGCTCACTTGCCCCGCCCTGAGGAATGGGCGCACACTCGTAGTAACTTTTGGGAGTGAATGTCTTGACGTAGGCGACGCGCACATCCCTCTCCCGGCCTTTGAGCTACAACTGTGCTGATGCTGCCAATGTATCTACCCTGGCAGGGTGGACCCTGTACTAGTGGATGTAAGTGTTACCCCATGTGGCATAGGTGTTTGTTACATTTCACATATTCCTTGTTTTTTAGTAGCTTTTGGTTTCTTAACCTAGTTGTTTGAGGTCGACAATGCCTCACGTGCTTGACACTACCGTTTGGCATCTTTAAGCAGTGTTTACACTATATAACATAACACTGCTATTTAACAATGTTATGTAACTTTTTCAATGGAATGCAGCTTTCAATAATCTACAAAGTTATAACAAAATTATAATAACATTGTTACATAACCAGGAGCGTATTTACCTGGGGAGACGAAGGGGACGGACCCCCCAGAGGAGAGGAAAAACAAGAGAAGAAAGAAAAGTAGAGTGAAAACAGGAAGAAATAGATCAGTTAATTTTTTTAAACTATACAACATGTTAATAATAATTTTAGTTGTTTATTGATATGAATATTTATTTATTTTACGCATAAACAGAGGATTTTTTAAATATTAATTTCTCATTATTATAAACTATTCCACCCTTTGACTGGGAGGTGTCAACCTTGTCTTTATGAAGTACAATGCCAGAATTCCCTCGGCAGGTTGCGGTCGGGCTCGAGCGGAAGTAAGATCTTGCTCTTTCAGTCTACGGCAGGATGGTGTTAAGAGTAGTAGTATGTGCAGGGCTGGTCCCAGAGCAGCAGATTTTTAGGGGTGTCTATAAGTTCGGCAATCGCTCAAGGAAGGGATAGAGCGTTGAAGTGAACAATTACACAGGATGTATTGGCGGGAGGTCGCCGATTCCACCGAGGGCGGAAAAGTACTGTATTGTACTGAAAGTACAGGCTGTGCCTGGGTAGGTGTTCATTTCATTTTTTTTTTTTTTAGGTGGTCATTTCCCCGGGGCGGGGAAATGCCATCCCCTCCTAAAGTCTTACCCATCCCCCTCTATTTAAAAATAGACTACTGTACTCCAGTTGTCGGCTGCGGCAAGGGGCTAGCTAGACAGCTACTATACCCGTAATATAACAATTAACAATACATAAACAAATACAGATATAAAATTTGAACTCCATATCTTTTATGGTTTCTTAGAAAAATAACACATTTAACATGGCGGAGATTAGGCCTCCCCACTCCCCTTAATTAATTCAGTACACCCCTGCTAATAATAAGATCAGAACAATACTGATAAAAAGATTAACTCATTTTTAGCACGTTGGAAATAATTATTTCTTTATATATATATACGTTCATTAAAATATAAATTAACATTTGTAAAAGGTAAGGTTAATTTAATACATTTTAATTAATAGACAAGCACAAAGCAAGTACCATGAATTCTTTCGATTTGCTTGGCTTCGCACGTCGACGGAGCTCAAATGTTTGCGATTGGCAAGTGGCTATCTGCTCAACAACTTTAGGAACTGACAATACCTTGTAGATATGCAACCTCGGAGTTATGATGCACACGTTATTATTTAATTTTAGAGACCTTGTAGTTCTGACATCTTGGAGTTTTGAAACCTTGCAGTTATGATTTGATTATAATTTTTAAAAAGACCTTGTAGTAGTGATGTTGTTAATATTTATTAATTTTTTGAGACCTTGTAGAGGTGAAACCTTGTAGTTATGAACCCCACCCTAGTGTATGCAACGAGTTTATGCAACGCGGCTTTAAGGCATTCATAATACAATCATTGCATAAACTACTATTAAGTATAGCTATCCTTATCCTTAAAATTTTAATAGACTAGAGCCTAATAAGAAAATAAAAATGTATTATAATATTTTTAAATTACAGGAGGTTTCTCTCCACACTCAAGTAGTTTACAAATAAACTGAACACAGTTTTATTCTTTTTATTTTCAGCAAATTATGTCAGAGTAAAAAATAGATCTAATAACTTATATAAATATCACCTAGTAAATCATTTGCTCATACTGTAATTGAAAAGTGAAAAGTTGATAGACCCTATCAAGTTAATATAAAAATATATCATATGTATACAGACTCTAGAGATACTTCATTTTTTCATTTTCTCCTCAGTAGGAATATGATTAGATTTAAAAAATATAAATGTGTTTACTAATTAAAGAGATGATGTTTCAATAATAACATAAAAGTTTTTTTTAATTGGCTAATAGAGTGAAATGAAAGCCTCTAAAATAAATATAAATTTAAAAATCCTTACAAAACTATTAATTATGATTCTCTTTTTATGATGAATTCACCAAAGTTAACTTTAATCCAATGGAAGATAAGAAGTAAAAAGAAACATTTTAAAATTTTGATACTAAGGGTACTGAGATTGGGAACCAAGAACCAATTTTAGATCATACTACTGTACAGCTTTTATGATACTGACGAACAAATTTAGTTTTACCGAACTATAACAATTACTGTGTTAATACTTATCACCCATTGAGGAAGTAGTTAAATGGAACATGGACAGACCCTCAAGTAACAATTAAAATTACCCATTTTGTAGAGTTTTAAGGAAAGTTGCATGAAATTGCTTGTGTATGAGATAATTGGATTTTTTTATTTGCTGGCATTGTGTGAGGGCATAGTATTATTTTATTTTTATTTTTCAAAAACGATTTTTATTAAATGTAAAAAATGTTTGAACTGTTTAGTTCAAACATATCAAACAGTTTTTTTGTTATTGTTTAATAACAAAAAAACTGTATTTTTAAAAGTATATTTTTATTGAAATATTCTTTAAAACTACCGGAATCATACATTTTCTTAAACTTCAAGGTATTTTTTATGTAGGATATAAAAACCATTCATTTATATCAACAAATGTATTCTAGAAAAATTAAAATAAAAAATACTCACACCTCACGAAACGGTAAACTACCGCTGTGAGTATCGGCTGAAAAATAAAAACAATGCGGAAAAACAACTCAAAAGGTTGGCCAACCGAGCAAACAATATTTTATAAATGTTTTCTAAAGGACATAGCAACATCATCTATCGGGAAAGTTTGAACTATGTGGAGAAATACTGCGTATTTACCGATCACGTGTCAGACTTGTGGTCTGACACTCAGTCCGACTCTTGTGTGTATCCCAATCGTTTAATAGTTATTTGTATTAGTTTAGTTATTTGTAATATCTGCCTGACACTATTGATAATCATATAGATTCAATTGCTCTTGGTAGGCATTCTAAAGTCAGATTTAACAGCAGGGCAATTAATATATTGTCATATCAAGTCCATGTCCAGTTGAATTTTAGAGAATATCAAGTTTTTGAGTGTAAAATTTAAGAGTTTCGACTGTATTTCTGTGGAGCTACATTCGGAAAGTATGTTCAGTCTTTCTAATTCTAATTGGCAACTTAAAAACAATGGTTAACTGCATCAGTGGCAGATAGTTGGTGTCAAGCAGGACAAATGACACTAAATCTCTGAAACTTTCCTTTATGGGAATAATACAATTTAGCTTGATAAGTAAATGGGTAAGTATTACTTTGTGACTTGTGTGCTTCTGAACTTTGTGTACTTTTGTTTGCATACTAGCTAGTGAATGCGGGTGAAGATGTGTTGGTTTTTTACAATGATAAGTCTTCCTTCTCTCACTTTGTATCCATGATGAGGTCGGAACGTCATCGTATGGATGAGAGCAGTGCCCTCAGGTATGTGAATCAAGCCACTTGTGAATTACCTTGTCTATTTCAGAGATTCAGGTCTTCTGATTTCAAGAAGATTTTAATTAATTTTACATCTACTATTTTTTGAGGAAAATGTAGTTCTCGTTAAATTTTGGCCAATATATAGAAACTGATCTACAGTTAAAAGGGGAATTTTAATTTTTAGGTTAGATTTTTTTATGTTTTAGCCAGTTATTTCCTTTATTCGTTCATTACATCGTGTCCTCCCTTAGTTTTGTATTATTTATAGGAAGAGATGGTTATTTGGAAATAAATGTAACACAAATTAATAGTAGAGTTTGAAACTAGATATATAATAGTATTAGTCCTCTCAGTTCAGATGGTTGATTGTTTACTTGAATTATTTGTAGAATTAAAAAAAAAATAACTGAGCCATCAGACTTTGATTCCCTGGATAAATTTTTCTTTGATTACATTATCTGTAAATTATTATACATTGCATACGGATATTGTTATTATCCTATTTATTTGTGCACTGAGCCACTTAGTCATTTTTTGTGACTGAGCAAGCTCAATAAAAACCAATATTTTTAATTTTAAATACTCTTATGTTAGAGAAGAGCCGAATTCAATTCATGATTTCTGGTTCCTTCAGTTTTGGTCGCATCAAGGAATTACCAATTATAGAAACCAGGTCTGTGGACTCTATACCAATTAATTCCAAGAATAATTTTAATGTATTGACCTTATAACATTGTATGTTCTGTGTTTATAGTTTGTACATTTATTTATTTATTAATACAGAAATAACAATTTGAAACATAGCTGTCAGGGTATCTAAATTGGCAAAAAAACCAGCGGTAATCCTACTTGGGGTATAGCGGGATTAATCACATAGGCTAACCAGCTACAATGACAACAACACAATCATGAAACAAACAATCACAATCTGACAGAAGTTGCCTACCAGGGTTTTGTACCAGGCGGGTTTGACTCTCCTCTTCCTTTCTACACCAGCGTTCTTGTTAACCCTCCATCAGGTGCATAGCGGAGATTACCTCCGCACTTACATATATTTTGCTTAAAAATATGGAAAACGTTTGTTTTGAAGTCGTCGCTTGACCGTACCTCACCTCTTTCCAGGAACAGAGAAATGTCTGGTTTTACCTGCTTTGTCTTTCTGCATCAGTGTGGGGTTGAGTTTTGTCAGTGTGTGTGGAGGTAACCTCCGAGTGCACCCTATAATGTGGCTGTCAATGTGGAGGCAACTTCTGTGCATGCTTGATCAAGTTTCATAATTAGATCATTCATTTGGTTTACAAGAATTGTGGAGTGTGTGTAAGATTTTATTAGATTTTTAGACTTTAATTGTTATTATATTGATTTCTGATTTATGATTTCTTGGCCTAGAAATCATAAACTTTTTACTGATAATGGAAGAGAAGAAAAGCGTGAGGCTGCATCTGTTAAATATTGTTTTAACTGATGTTAAATTTATATGTTTTATTCTTCTTTATATTTTATTCCTAAGATAAAATTTAATCCATTTGAGATAATTTCAACCTCATGGTTTAATTTTTTACTTTTTTATTCACCATTACATTCAATTCAATTCAATTTCAATTCAATTCATTTATTTTCATATACATATTTGATTTACAATGCAGTTATATTTAATCTCTCTAGCCACATGGCTAATTGAGAGATCAGCTATTTCTATAAGTAATGTATAATACCAGGATTACAAGATTTAATATTCAAATAAATTTACTTACAGTACTATATGTTATTTGTAAAAATTTGTATACATTGCTACTCCATTCAATAATTTGGGGTTCAAATATTTTGTATATGAGTTAAAAGAAAGGTTGTTGAACATTTATGGTATAAAACTATGATTGTAATAGTAAATAATATCTTTACCAGTACTTACTTTTATTTATTTTAATGCGGAAGTAACCTCCACATGCTCCTAATGGCGTTTCAAAATTAGTACGTCTTATGAAGGGTCTCCTGTATATTCCTGTATTCTCTTGATCCCTGCATCCACCAGTTCAATGGCAATGTCCCTCTCCTTAAAAAAAACACATGCCATGGTCCTTGCGATTTGATACGCTGTAGAAATTGTGCCCCCAAGGCACTGGGGAGAGTCTTGGCCTGGATTTTGAACTAGTGACGTGTCAGGTTGTTACTTCTCAGAACGGAGAATAATGGTCTGGGTTGGGTTGAAGCCCTGTAGAAAACTACTGTTTCCATAAGTTTTTATTTGGTTTGATGGGGAGCAGCCGTAAATCATAACTGGCGTAACATACAGTGAAGGTGGGACTAAAATGGTAGAAATCGGGTATACCCTCAGAGGAAACAATGACCTCTGTTCCCGGGGCCTGATATTTGTGATATTTGCTGGGTCTGCTGAACATATTTTATGATTAATTTTGCTAATTAAGGTGCTTATAATAAGAAAGATGATCTGTTTATAAATAAAAAGGAAACATTAGTGATGATTAATTTTTTTACATTTTGTTCTCTTTTGACTTTATTTTCAATTTTTTTATTTAATCCATTTATCATTTTTGACTGAAATACTAATAAGAACACTAAATACTTATAATTGGTAGTTATTGATAGGAAAAATAACCTATTGAGATGATTTTTTACTTTTATGTATAGAAAAATGCCACTGTTGGTAATAATGAATAGGGTCGAAATTTTATTTGCCCTTCACTGAACATTGTGAGTTATTGTATTGGAATCACCGTAGAATTGATAATTGGGAATCAAAACAAAAATTTCAGAATCTTAATCGAGAATAGGCCCATCTCTACTTAAGTTTTTGAACTCTCTAAGAACTAAAAACATGATCTTCATGTTACTTATAATTATAATACAGGTTACATAAATTTAAAATATTTACATAAATTATAGTTAAATCCCGATTATTAGCAGAATTGATTGGTGCGAAAAGTGAAAATCAGATAATCCGTAAAACTACTGGAAAAAGGTAATTTGAAACAAAACAGTAATTTTAACTGTAAAACAATCGTATTTATTTCCCATAAAACACAAACTAATCAGCAATATTAAACAAAGATGAACGTTTTACTGCAATACATATTTTACTTAACAATTAGTCTACTCATTTTACTTTTGTTTTATAAAGTAAAAAGTGATATGTACTTCAAAGGTAAAAAGGATACATAAACACATTTGTTTCCTTGAAGTGACGTTTTCTATTTTACAAATCATTTCCAGTCTTTGCACAATATTCAACACAACCTCTTTCCGCTTTTCAGCCATTTTAAATCGGCAAAAGAGGCCAAACCAGCTAACTAAAGCACTAAACACTAACACAAGATACAAAACAAAAAACCTTGACCGGTCAACAATCACTCTCAGTAGCAACTGGATCTGTTGTTACGTTACGAGTAGTGAAAATAAAGCAGAGGTGTCTGGTGCCATTGGACATTGGATTGCTCGCCAGCTCACTATGTGAAATCTGAGAAGGGACACAGGCGTTTTATATTCAAAAACGTTATCATACTTATTTTCTCACATTCCTTAGCAAGCACGGATCATCCGCCCACAATTGGAGTTATGGAGTTTACTGTAATTATAAAGGTTGTATTTCATCTGATATAGGTACCATATTGAGCTGGTAAAGCTACTTGCTTGCTGTACCATGGGGAAAAACGTTTACACCGAAATCAAGTGCCATAGCCTTTTGCCATTGGATGATATTGTAGTCATGGTTTCACATCCTGATTGCATACCAGAGGTAACTGATTCAGAATAGGTTCAATTAAATTTATTTTTGAAAAGCTTTATATTATTAATATACAGGGTGTTCATTAAAGTTGGGGACAAACTTCGAGGGGTGATAGTCCTCATCAAAATCAACAAAAAATTTCTAATAAACATATGTCGAAAAATCCTTCGTTTAGCCGCTAGCCGCCATTTTGTATTTTATACAAAAAACGTTATATATAAATAATTATTTAAGATACAGAAACCAATGTTTTAATTTAAACAACAAAAAACCATTAACTTTAATAACCGCCGCCATTTTGAAAATATAAAAGCAAACTTAATGATACTTTGAGAATATTTTTCTCTTTGGTCAATAAATATGTGTGCAAATTTTGGTTTCTGTATCTTAAGTAATTCTTTATATATAAAGGTTTTTATATAAAATACAAAATGGCGGCTAGCGGCTAAACGAAGGATTTTTCGACATATGTTTATAGGAAATTTTTTGTTTATTTTGATGAGTACTATCACCCCTCGAAGTTTGTTCCCAACTTTAATGAACACCCTGTATACTACGGAGAACTAAAAAGGGATAAATTAAGAAATAACTTACAAATATGGTAAATTATACCATAATGTCATCTACACCTAATACTCAATTAGATGAGTACTTTCTATCTGGTGGTACAATAAATTATCAATGAATTAGTGAAATTTTTCTGTATAAATAAGGTGAGTATAATTGAAAGTAAAGCTTGACCAGCAGTGTAATGGATTTGAACTTGAATTGGGCCAATTTCAGGAGGGATGTATAAATGAATCGTGTAGTTTCTTTTAAAATTTCCTAAAATGTTTGATAACAGTTCAAAAATATGAAATACAAATAATAATATGTTTTATAAATATTTATCTAGATCATTGTTTAAAAAGTTCTCTGCTAACATAAAAAATTACTCATTAACGTAACATTAATATTGTTTCGTTATTTTAAGCAAAACGTGTTTAGTTTGGTTATTTTTATAATATTATGTATTAGTTCTAATAATAGTATAATTTAAAGAATAATATGTGTTAATACTGTAATTATGTGTTTATAATTTTTAATAGTATCTTTATTACTTAAATCCAAACTAAATACTACAATACCAGGATCTGAATTGGAGGTAGTAATTTATTTCTTCAATAGAGGATAGTCTATCTTTATTATTCATAATAAATACAATGCACTGCATTTGGATAGCGACATAAGTTTATTTTATAATTAATTCCAAGCTGTTACATTTTTTACTCTTTTTTCCTTATTCTTACCTCAATGAGGGAAATGGAATACCTATTTGTGTAACTAGAGCGCAAATGATGTCATATCGCACGAGAAGTTCATATGATAGCACGTGTTGCCAGAACTTCGAGGGCGGCCATGAGAGTTTGCACTCATATTAGACACAAGATTTTTTTCTACAATAAAAAAGTCATTTAGGTTATGTTAGATTTTCCCGTTGGTATAAATGTAAACATAACTTTTAGGTTTCCGGTAACCTCAGTTTCATTGCGCAAAACCGGAAGTTAGTGTTGTAGGAACGTCTAGGTGGATATGAGATCATATCCACCCTAGTGTGGATATGTACTGCTTATACTTTCTGCCAACAGTGTGAAATTACCCTATGGCCGTCTTCCTGTGTTAGTATTACACAGTGGAGCCTTAAGGTCAAATTATACATTATTCTTGGTTCCAAGGATCAGTGTTCCTGAGCCAAATAAATAAATACCAATTAAAAAATGGTTAATTCTTTCCCATTTCTCCATGGGTTTCCACTCCTTGTTTTGGCTTTTTGAGGATTTGGTTGTTACTCATTTTAAATTATGTATTTCAGGTGAAAGAGGCTTACATAAACTTTCTGAATCATTGCTACATAGATACAGAGGTAGAGATGAAAGAGATCTACACATCCAACCACATGTGGAGTTTGTTTGAGAAGAGTTTCTTAGTGGACATGGGCATGGTTGCGAACGTGACCCATGATCGTAAACATGCAGACCTGGCTATGGAGAACTATGTGACCAACAGTGTGATGCAGATCATTAACACATTCTTTAACAGTCCATTCTCTGACCAGAGTACTACAGTTCAGGTACATCAAACCTGACTTAATCTTACAACATAGAATAGATAGTCTGCCAACTCTTCAATTTATACCATAATGGTTTTGATATAATAAATATCATTTATTTTATGAATATTTTAAAGGGAAGAAAGATTTACCGATAGTAAAGTCTAGTTTGTAGAGTTCAAAATAAGAACTATTTCTGAAAGTTGTGTTACATCTATTTAAGAACATTTATTATTGTAAACTTTAAATTCTTTGGAACTGATAAGACTTACAGTAAATATATTCTTGTTTAGTTTAACATTTAATCACTATTTCCTGCAGACTAGGCAGCCCATCTTTGTCCAACTTCTTCAAGCAGCTTTCAGGGTTTCTCAATGCAGTTGGCTCAATGCTTCACAACGTTTCAATGTGGAGAATTGTATAAGGACACTGTCTGAAGTAGGTGTGTATCATATTTTCAATCTACAATTAATTTATTTTCCTACAACCGCACGATATAACAGGCACATTTCGCACTGTTACACGAATAGCTATATAACAATAAATGTTGTACATGTATTTTTACAGTATTGAAATTTAGTGGTCATGTAGTAACTCCTTTGCATTTTTTTAGGGGTCTGCGGTACAGGAAATTATGAGGTCGGTATGGTATACAAGAAAAATGCCGCTAGTAACTTTGACTGAGCTTATCCTTTTATTCATAAGTATTTTCCAGAACTTAATTAGTTAAAACATAGAGAAAGGAGTTTAAAAAAGATATACAATGTCAAAAGAAATATTTTACTGTACTTATTTCCAAACTGTAATGATTTATTTAAATCCATTCTTTAAAAAACATATCACATTACACATATTAATAATTAATTAAACATTATAGTTTATGTTGTAACTAATTAATAAGGGGAAATAATCTTCTCAAGTCTATATGAAACTAAGGATGAACAAACAAAATAAAAAACTATAATGTATTTTATTGCAGAACAAAAAATACAGAAAATATATTGAGTCAATACCCTTAGCCAAGGGTTCATTAGACCTATGGTCCTATTGTCCTGGTTTATTATTTTTAATTCAACCAATCACAATCATACGCATCCCAGTAAGGGTGGGGGTAGGGGGAGAGTGATTAATTTTTAGCACAGGCTCGACTAGAAACAATGGCATGTCATGGGATGTACATCCACCCACCAAGGTCACTGCCCTCATGAACTTGTTGAGTCACGCACAGCCTGTTTAACCCCAATCACTGCGTCTCCCGTTGCTTACATACAGTTTGAAATACAGTGACAAAATAAGTGGGGTCATATAACATCATCAACAGGCTGTCAGAGCAAAAAGAAAGAATCACTTGAAAAAAATCAAGAATATAAGTTTAAAAGGTTTTTACTGTGATTGAAAAATTACAGGTAAATCCTTCACTATTTGAAACACGATAAATACGAGCTTCATATTGGTACAACTATATTTTGCGTCAAAGGGAAGAACGTCTCCCTGATCGCGTAAGCTGCTATACGTGGATACGATAATAAGCTGCGAATGCACAATAATTTAGAGCCGGCAGGGAGACAGCTGGTTGCCTGATTTTTCTGAAGTCCTGGTGACAGTGAGGTTGTTTTAAATTATCATTCTCCAACACGCTATGAGTCAGTCTTGCGTTCAGTATTTGCCGTACATCTGGGCAGAGTTGTAATTCTATATTACTTGTAGAGTATAAAGCCTTTAACGGTCGGGTTTTATTCAATGTTTTTGGCAGGAGATGTTCCATGGTTATATTTTATGGCAACCTAGACTGGATAGTGACTTAATTTTTACTTATTTTTGAAACATAGAACTTGTACCGTACCGAAGTTCGGTACAAGGCTTGGAACCGTACCGTACTGGTTTTTTCGGTGCACCGCAAACCCCTACATTTTTTCGAAACAAGAGTGCGTGTATGATACCCATATGTCCATGGCAGTTGATGCCTTGCTGTATGTAGGAAATAAAATAAAAATACAAGTTAAGTATAAAATTAATTAATTATAGATTTTTGAGAATTACCATGTGCGGCAAAAGTCAGCCTACCATTTACCATTGTGGGCTGGTGAGTGTCATTGTTTATCTCTTTCATTATTATTATCTCTCAGGGTCACTCTTTGAATGATCACTTTGAGGAATGGATAGGAATAAGAGAAACTATTGATTGATCCCGGATTTTTTTTTTATTGGAAGGAGCGGATTACTCCCAAGGCACATCAGCTGTAATGGCTTTTTGCGCACCCGTGTGTGGGTTGCGGCATTATCACATAGCGAAAAGCCATTGGTGATTGGCGGGATTTGAACCCGGGACATTGGGCACCAAAGCCCTGCACTCTACCCCTAGACCAGCACGCTCCCATTGACCCCGGATGTCCCTGGACCAAACTCATTGTGATTTTAGTACAGTCGACTCCTTCTAGTCCGGACTCGGAACGGTTCGGACGCCGGATGGTCTGGACAACTTCTTGGAAATGAGTCATCAGCATGCGGTCCGTTTCTCATGGCATAAATTGAACATGTTTTTTCAATCTGGTCTAAAGATAAATAAATAACATCACAAACATCAGTTCAGTTTACAATTGCGTTCGATACGTATCTTCAGTGAAGCGGGAAATGGCAACTTCGGTGTGGGAATTTTGACTCATGCGGATGGGAGGGCAGCACTGGAACTGGTAACAACGTCGCCAGTTGCTCTACGCAGTTGCAGTTAGTTGCTCTACGTCGAGCAACAGATCAGCTGTGGTTGTAATGTTTATGAGGAAATGGCGTGATTATGCGTTCAAGAAAACAGTTTAAGCGGAAAAGCAGAAGAAAATAATAGATTTCTAATAATATGTTCACTATTGTAAAGTCAAGATTTTTATTCACATTAGGTTACTGTAAATAAGTTTGAGATAATCTTATTAATATAAAGTGACAGTTCTGTTTTGTTCATACTGTAAAATAAATTTGTAAAGGTTCGATTTGCGGTGATTTATAATTTCATGTTCATTCATATTTATGGAGACACATTTAATTTATCACGTCACAAAAACTAAGATTGAGTAAGTTGGAAATAAAAACCTGTAAAGTTTGAGAAAGTACGCTTTAAAAATTGCTTAAAATGTCGTTTATGTAGATACTGTACGCTAATACAGATTGCAATGTATATACTGTATAAAACCGTCAGATGCTCCGGAATTTTCTTAATCCGGTCTGGGGACCGGTCTCGAAATGTTCGGATTAGAAAGAGTCGACTGTATGTGGGGTTTGTTAAAAGAGTACAAGTTTATGGAGAAATACCAAAGTTTAGCTCATTTAAAAGAATTAATAAGAAACATTTTAATGAATACCTGATGGTGGTGTTAATTCTCACCACAACTATGCAAAAAATCTGTAAATCAGTGTTGAAAAGTGTATAGACAGTTATGGCAGGCACTTTGATCAGCTTCTCTAACAGGTACAGTAAATAAAACTGTTATAGTTATGCTTAATATTAAGTACAGTTTAATTGCATTTTCGGTTTGCTGACTTTGCTGCGCATGGTATAGTTCAGTGTTAAGCCAAGGGTATTAGATCCAATTTTTATTCTTTATTGTTCTGCAGCTAAAAACAGAGGGATAGCAATTCCGTCAGATTTAGAAAGCCAAGTAGCATTCATGTTCAACAAATCATCAATGCTGACCCGTCAGACAAGCAAATGGCTGCAGGCAGCTAAAGTGCCCAAGATGGAGAGATCTCAGTCTCAGGTTAGACTAAAGTACTAGTTTTTAACTAGCTTCTAAATAAAAATAAACAATTTTAGGCTTTTCATAGATATGTAAACCCATACAGGATCAGAGTAAATTTATAAGGTTTTTCTGAAAGAACATAGTAAAAACCTTCTCAATGAGAGAAATTCAAACATCAGCAATAATTGAACTTATAATAATATAATTCAGTTTGAGACCAATAAAGTGTTGTACCACCCGTTAGAAAAAAACTTCCAGGTTCAGTTTAATTTTATTTCATTATGCTTAATTTTAAAGTGCATCAAGTTGGAACGCAATATTTTTAGCGCTATTTTTCATTTAAATTTTGTGTACAAAATATTGTTTGAAATAAATAATAGAATATAAATTTGATATTTTGTACCTTTGAATTTTTTTACCAGATCTACTTAATATTGTATTTTCCTGATTCAAAGATTTGACCCATTGAGAAAACAAATGATTCTGACTCAATGCCGCTCAGAGTGGACTGAGCCTACTCATGACCCCAACACAACGACTAGGTTGTGTCATAATTATTGATG
Organism: Nephotettix cincticeps; assembly: GCA_023375725.1. NCBI lineage: Eukaryota > Metazoa > Arthropoda > Insecta > Hemiptera > Cicadellidae > Nephotettix > Nephotettix cincticeps. The sequence continues at coordinate 40,393,540 of CM041784.1, forward strand.
TAGTTCCAAAGTTTTCCCACAGATAGTTTTACATACCCTTCGTAAATGACTGGACTGACAAATAATGTATTGTTTTGGTCTGCCATCCTAATATCCAAAATATTGTCCTAATGTCCTATATATTGTCCTATATATATGTCCTAATGTTGTCAGCCATCCTGTTGATTTTTTATTTCAATTCAATTACTGTAAAGTGTCATCTGTTTGTTGTGACGTTTGGCAGCAGTTGAAACCGCTAGCCGCGTACCGAGTATGTGTTTTAACATATGTTTATTTTTTAAATAAATTGTTAATAATAATGTTTATAACAGTAAATTTTTTACCACGTAAAAAACTGTTTAAATTTTTAGAAAATAGACAGTTTTTATGGTTTCTAGAGTACAAAATACTTTTAGTTTCACAACACTTTAAAATTTAAAACTGACAAAAACTTTTATGATTTTTGTTCATACATTTTTTAATAAATTTTGTAATTCTATGTTTTTTTCTAAAAAACAAAAATTGTTCTAAAAAAGGAAAAAATGTTAATTTATCACTAATAATAATTACAAAAGTTTTTTCAATTACCAGCAAAACGGCTGAATTTAACTGCCTCCTGAAGGGCTATTCAAAATCAGGTATACTACTTCCTTCATGGGTTGGATGAGGGAAACAATAACCATTTAAATCTTTTATCTACTATCTATTTAGAAAAAGGTTCCAGGCCTTTGATTTCTAGGAAATCTGGGTTCTCCAGCCAGGCTAAAAGCTTAGTTACCGGAACTACTGGACCTTGGTACTCTGGTAGTGGTGGGGAGCTAAAATTATTATTCTGTATTACTCCTATGCAGTACCTAAGAATACAGTACCTAGATAATTATATAAATGCATCCGAATGTGATAACATTTCTTTAATGTACCCCAGTACAAAACCCCCAGTTGTGTATCTAGACTATTGGTAAAGGACAGTGAAATTAAAGTTAAAGTAAAGGACAAATTGGTAAAGGATCAACAATCGACGCGATCACCTAAGTCCAGAGAGCCATCGGGAGGGCCGAGAGCCACAACCATTTCTCCCGCCGGGTGGTGCTTTTTGTTATGCTTGATGTCAAGAATGCTTTCAACTCTGTGAAGTGGGTCGATGTTTCGTATTCCATCATATCTGCTGATGCTCATCAAGAACTATCTCCGCTCCAGACACCTGAGTTACGATATGAAGGAGCTCGGATGATAGAGGTCACCTCTGGCGCCACGCAAGGTTCAATACTCGGCCCGGATCTCCGGAACGTCGCCTTCTGAGATCCAAGATGCCAGAGAAAACCATCTTAGTTGGATACGCCGATGACATTGTGGCTCTTATTGCCGCACGCAACGTTGAGCTGGCCCAGCTAAAGTTGAACCAGGTCATGTGCGTGGTTAACGCCTGGATGGCCGATCTTGGTCTTTCGCTTGCTCTGAGCAAGACGGAGATCAAGATACTCTAAAAAAAAGCCTCAACACCGTCATCCCGCTGCGAATAGGTAGGTAAATGGTCCTGACAACGTGTGCCGCCAAAGTACCAAAGTCATGGTAGACAACAGACTAAGCTCGAGAGACCAGATCTTCCATACAGGCATCTAAGGTGGTCTCTTACCTTAGTAAGCTGATGGCCAATAATCCTCAGTCGAGCAATAGGACAACTCTTGACATCCACAGTCCAGTCCGTGCTCCTTTATGGGGCATAGGTGTGGGCAGACGCTCTCACCAAGGACATCTACCGGTTGCGACTTGTCTGGGTTCAGCGTCAAGCTGCACTCTGGGTGTGTTCTGCATATCGAACAGTATCCAAGCTTGCCGTCCTGATGGTCGCTGTAGTCATTCCTGTCAAACTTTTGGTAGGGGAGAGGAAGGCGATTTATCAGAGACAATGCGAGATCGGCAAGGATGCTGCAAGATCTGAAGAGCGCTCCTGAATCTTCCAGCAGTGACAACACAGCTGACAGCACAACGTCCAAAGGACGATGGACTGTGCGACTCATAGAGCAGGTCCAATTGTAGGTGGAACGGCGGCATGGTGAAGTGGATTACTTCCTCACTCAGTTTCTAACAGGCCGTGGCTATTTCAAATCGTACCTGTATTGGATGGGCAAAACCGGTTCACCGGATTGCACTTACTGCCTGGGTGTTCCCTAAGATTCGAAGCATACTTTCCTCTGCTGCCCCTATTGGGGATTGGTATATATAAATCTAGATATATAATATACAGACTACAGATCTATACATTTACAAAGCTTGTCTTAGCATTAGCTTTATCTTGCTGTAAATCAAGATTTGAGCCATCTTTGTTTCAGAAGCTGGACCTCACTGAACCACAAAACAGGTATTTTGTCTTGTATTAAATCACTTGTGCTGTCTTCCAGCTTATGCGCCTTGACCGCAGTATTATTGAAGGCCTACAAGATATAGTGTTACTATTGGAGGACCAGTTGAAACCTCTTGTCCAATCAGAACTCTCTTTGCTGGTTGACATTCTTTATCGACCGGAACTACTCTTCCCTCTTGGTACCGAAGCACGGAAACGCTGTGAAAGTGGAGGTTTTATCCGCAAGTATGTGTAAAACTATAATATAAATACAGTAAGCCTTTGATACTGAAGCACTTATTGGACAGGTATCAAAATAACAAACTGTGATTAGTGTATAGATTTTTTATTTAAGAGTATCAATTTCAATTATTGTTTTCTTCTACTCTCATCACTGCAGATCGACACTAAAATCTAATGGGCATAACAAGACACTTAATGAATTTTTCAGTCATTTGAATGGCTTGTTCATTCTTTCTTCATTGTCAATCTTTAATAACGTGTCTAATTTTAATGCCTATCATAACATAGCACCTAAATAATATGGTTTGTCTATCAAAGGTTTAATGTATTTGGTTATTTTAAATTAAAAAATACCTTTTGTAACCTCTGTTGATTTACATAACTGGATTGCAAATCATTCGAGGTCACCAAACCAACCTCTGGTTGATCAGGAGTAGGCTGTACATTAAGTTTCATCTTAATTTAGAGGCCTTATCGAATATACCCTCCAAGTGAGCACGAGTGCTTAATTTACACAGTGACTTGAGATTTAATGTATAGGCCTAAAACTTTGATACTACATAGTTAACCCTTGAGCGGGCGCTTTACCGTTCAAACGGGAGAGGTCGCATGCAGAGTTTTATCCCGCAACGCTAAATCGCACAAATTCAACACATCTTACTTGTTTTTATAACATAGTATTTTATTTAAATGTCAAATAAATTTATGATTTACAAGGATCCATTGTTAATTTAATTAATTAATTACTAAGTTTGAGTAATAACTTAAATAAACATAGTTAGTAATTTTCTAGTATAAGAATGGTGTCACTGTTGGTGCTACGGGAGAGGGGGCATGCGAAAACTCTTCCGCAATAATGAAATTGAACATCAATGCAAACCAAATATATTAAATGATAGTATTATAAATGAAATAAAAACAAAAATATATTTTGTTTATACAGGCTCATATGTGTATTCTGTATTCTGTTTAGAAATATTGAATTCAACATAATCTCTTGCCTTCTAATAAATCAGTGTAATATAAAATGGAAACACAAAATACTCGTATGCTTGAAAACATTCACAACTAAAATGGTAAGTTATCTCTACAGAAGGGCGCACGTGGAACTGAACTCTGTACTAAACACTTGCGCGACAGGGCACACACGGAGAAAGCCTCCTCAAACTACCATCACTTTACTGCATTGTAAATCACAAGGAAACAAAAGGATTGTGAGGGATGTAAATAGTTTCGGGGGATGCCTGGAATGAGGCGTGTGAGGTACGGAGCCTGACACGTCTCCCGACACCCGATATGCGTGTTTATTTGAACAAAAACTACACGTACGGAGGAAAACTCTGCAAGCCCCTCTCGAGGGTTAACAGTTTTGAGTTATCTTCCCAGGAGTTGCTATATAATTCTTAATTGCAGTCCAATTATCATGTTTTAAGGGAATAAAATAAAAAATTGAAAAAAGAAAAAAAATTTGAAAAATAATGTAAAGTAGAATGTTAGATCTAAACACTCAATTTTGTTTCTAGACTTATAAAACACACTGAAAAGCTCCTGGAGGAAAAGGAAGAAAAACTTTGTGTTAAAGTGCTGCGGACATTGAGAGAGATGATGGCAATTGATTTGGAGTACGGAGAAAAGGTGAGCAATTTTATAATTTAAAAATATCTTTATAAAATAATGAAACTATCTTAATAATGAGGTTATTATAAATCAATTTTACATTCTTAGTACTCAATGGAAGTGAGAAGGCGAGATTGGATTGTATTAAAAAACCAATATTGTTTGATCCTTAGGGTTCTGAGCCAAATTATTCTGTAGAGGTTAAAAAATAGAAAAAAAATAATTTTTAAAGTTTTAAGTCCCTCGCCCATTAGCTGAACACTTGTTATATTACGCTTCATTTGTTAAGAGAATTAAATTACAGACAAATTAAATAATAATAATTTATTAATTTGAATATTAAATTACTCTCTCAACCACTCAAAGTTTTGAGTACTAGCTAGCTTGGCCCTTAACATTCTAACACAATTGTACATATTTTGTAAAATTTAAGATATGAGTTAAGTTGCCCTTCAATATGCATCTAAATGTTGATGGATATTTCTTAAAACCTTTTAATTTTAACATGGTCATTGGTCAGTGTAATTTCCATAAATACATTTTTAAATTAGTAATTAACTGATATGACAGTCTGATAAGACATTACAGTAGCCAAGGTAAAAATATAATGGGGGATTTAAAGTAAGTGTCCATTACAGACTTCAAATTTGTTAATTACATTGAAAAATTATTCTTCCATAAACATTATCAAGAAAAGGCGTGAATTATTATGAGGAAACAGGCCTCACCCAGATTATTTATTTCAGAGGAATGAACATCGAGCATCTACTTCCATCATGCTAAAAAAATTCAAACAGTTACTGCTACTAAACCATTATAATAAGAAATTCGAATTCAGAGATAGAAAATATATTTCACTCATTTTAGATATAAGGTCATGTATGAACTGTTGTAAGAGCTTCCTCTGCAATTTTGTGGAATTCTGGTGGGAGAAATGGAGGTTACGCACCAGTTTCATATTTGGAAATATAATCAACAAATACCTTTTTCCTCTTGGATTATATTCACATTTCATCCAACCTTTGCTCAACATACTCATATATTTGTCGTTTCAGAGTTTATACATTTAACATTGCAGTACATCTTCATCTTCAATTTCTGTTCACATTGAGTTGTTGTAGCTGTTATTTTGTAATACTGCTTTTGTACAGTCATTTTGAACAAATTATTACCAATAAGAGTAGATGATTGAACATGAATATTTTGGTTCATTTTATTTAATAATTACAAATATGTAGACTACAATTTTAAAGCTGTATTGAAAATTAGGTAAGGTAGTAATAAAAAAAACTCTGGTATTAAAATAAAACTGATCCAACAATAATTTGTAATTTTCCATAAAGTACAAGTTGGATATTTACTTAATTGGGAATGGTCTAGTATTATCACATTGTTTATCATTGCCTTCTGGAAGAGTGAGACTACCTCAGCTACTGCTTCGGTAGACGAGCCCACCATTCCTCCAGACACTCAAGTCATTACGGTAACTCTCTCTCTCTCACCTATTGCTTGCTCTCTCATTCTTCTCTCTCTCTGTCTCCTTCTCTCTGTCTTCAGCGTGTTCTTTTACCACTCTAATTGTCTCACAATATCTTCTTTTGCATTAAACAGAATTTCTACATAATATAATGCACAAAGCCTTTTAAACCCTTTTTGCTGAATTTTATAAATCTTAATTTATGTTGTTTTATTAACTGTAACTTTTTGTCCATGTACTGATAAAACAGAAGCTTTTTATTTTTTCCAAAGCTTATTAATGGCAAAACAGTTGTAAAATAATTACTGGCTTTGATTAAAAGATTCAAAAGTAATATGAAATAGTGATGGTCAAAACCAGGAATTTCGACTCTCAAAATCTAAACTAAAACTAAAAAAAATCTAAACTCGAATTTAGAAACTCCACTCGAGAAACTATATCAGCTTTTACTCACCACCAGTGGTCCTTCAATAATTCCAGAGCTACAAAATGCATGAAGACTATTTACATAATGAATGGTTATAGTAATTAAATTAAAAACATTTGAATAACTTTTACTCTCAATGTAGTCTAAAACAATATTGGTTTCAGAATCACCAGTAAATCAATAATAATTATTGATTTATTGGTGGTAATTACTACCAACAATTATTGTTGGTTCTAGGATAATTTCGTCACCAATGAATAGATACAACGGATGATAATGACTTGTGTCATAGAATTATTGAATATTTATTGGCACATTCTAACTGGTAAAACAACAATAATAACGAGGAACATCAGACATTCTGGAGTTTTGCGATCATGCGAAAATCGCGGCAGTTTAGAGTTTTGCGATGACACAAACATCGCAGCAGTTTCGAGCTTTGACTCTTAGATTTCGCCGATTGAAACTTTTCATAAATTTTGAGATTCGAGTTTCGGTATTGACACGTCACTAATATGAAAATTCCTAGTTGAAATATTTATTAATAAGTAATTCCAAACAAACTGTTATGTTGCTCTTCATTTGATAACTACGCGGTTAATATCAACAACTTTAACCATCTCACTCTTATAAGAATTTAAATGTAAATACATACTCATCTTCTTTCTTTACACCAAGCTTTTATTGATTCATCACTTTAGTATAAACTTTGATTGGAGGTTGTTTCATATTTTACCATCAAGATGAGTAAAATATAAGGATGTTTTAACCGAGACAGCTTTCTATAAACCCTATTGGGAGATTCTGTTGTTTGTTTTATATTTATTTTTAATTATAATCCAATGAATTGTAGTATTGAACTTGATTAGGTAGAACAACAATAAAACTTATTTCGTAATTATTTTATATTTGAGGGTCTAACTGAATTTTGTTATAAAATAAATCTTAACTCAATACCAGATAGTCATACCAAATCCATTTTCCTTCATTGTTCCAGTTAATTTTCTGGTTTTAATGACTATTTTTATTATTTATCTTCCGAAGGACAGTGACGCAGATTTTGTAGGGTAGTATTTACAAACTTGTGTTGGCATAATTTGTTCACAAATAAATTATAAATGTCATGGAAAGCAGCTTATTTTCATCTGTTCATCTTTAAGAAGCACATCTACATCATTATTATCATCCTTTCACTACATTTTGTGTCTTGTTTAAATTTAGTTACTCTTCAGTCATTTTGTAAATGGCATGTTATTTTACTTTATAGGTCCCAGGAATACATTATATATGTTCATTATAAATAAGCAGTTTGGAGTGTTCAGAAATGTTACTCAAATTAATCACAACTCTTTATTGATCCAAATAAAACTCAACTATCAAATTTCCACTGAATTAGTGTATTTATTATAATTATTACAATAAACGTGCAATAGTTTGATACTTAATGCACTTCAGATGTGATCAAATAGTGAAATGTTAAAATATATGGAGTGTCATTACAGGCTGCCTTTAGATCACAGATTATATTTAATAGATTAATAAAAACACAAAACAACTGTTGCCAATATAACAGACTTTTTATCACTATGGAGACAAGATAAACTAAACTTTTTATTAAGTATATGGAGTATTTAACCCTTTGAGGACAGGACATAAAATTTTTTTTCACAATTTTCGGACATGCTTGATATACACATTTACAATAAAATGCTGCTGGTCAAAAATGGCATATTTGAAAGGTTTTACAAAAAAATCGTAACTTATATTTTTTCGGTAGTAGGTTATTTTATTTATTTTGGTCTCTAAATTAAGGTACGGTAATTAACTTGTCTATTGATTAAAAAATTATATATGATGTAGAAGTAGAAAATGTTTTGTATAAATCCCCCTCCAAAAAAGAATACAATTTTTTTCTATATTTTATTTTTTAACTACAATTTTAGAAAAAAAACTAGAAACTTTATTACTGTAGGTAACGTTATTATTCTGTCGGGTAGGTAAATAATAGCTTAGGAACTACTGTCCAAAATTTAAATAATTCCCTCAATTTACAAAAAAATATGAAAATTAAAAAAGTTTAACATTTTGCTACGCATACATAAATACAGCAATACACAAGATAACAAAGTAAATTCATGTAATAAAATCTTTCTACTAGTAAGTAAGTAAAAGTTACTTACATTTCAAGGTGTCTTGCTTTCAAAAAAATGGTCAAACTTTATCAAACAATACTTTATTTACACTATATACAGGGAAACGTTTTATTTACAAACATGGGTTTCAAAGCAGGTGCTATGGGGACCCCCATTCCATTTGCTGCATACTAATCTGGACCTTCTTCTTGAGTTAGTGTAGTCTTTTTCTTTAGGTTTTTTACAACAGAAGTTTATTATACAAAGGAGTAAGCTACTACGCAGTTCTGTTGATTTCAGCCGATTTGAGTAACAAAAACAAAAAACCAAGACATAAGAATAATAATAAAAAACAGCTGTATATATAACTTATACCTTAAGTATACTAAAAACCCCTACATCAAAATATTATTGCAATTAATCTAAAAAAAACTTTGATGAATATATATAACCTCCGCGTCGTTCTAGCAGACGTCTGGTTATATTTAGCTGATTCGTCTTTTTCACAATGGTTCATCGGCGATTATATTTAGCTGACTCGTCCTCAAAGGGTTACAACATAATTTTTAGTCATGGTCCTTCTCCCAAACCGTTGGTCAACCTACATTGGAATCATTCGCTATACTTTGTTCACACTTTCTCTTGAATTATGACTAATTTCACATCCATCATGACATTTCAGTTACATTTAGTCTGACATCCGCAGAAATACAGACAGTAGAGCACAGTTCAACTAGTGACTGTTTAACCTCAACAGTGAGGTGCTACTCAACCTCACCGAGTTACTGGTCATCAAACATTGCACTCAGGGGGGTAAAATGTTGGGAGGTGAAAAGAACAGGGGAAAACAGTTTATGTATCAGGAATGTCCTACGAAAACAAGAAAGCTAGTCCTGGTTGACACAGAAGCCAATAACCAAGAATGTTTTCATGGAAAATATCAGCACTGGTGTTTGAAGTGCCAAACCTCAAACACCCTCAAACCTCAAATACCCCCCCTTTCCATTGTTGAAGTATCGAGATTCAAACTATCAAAGGTTTACTGTAGTAAGTTTTTTAAAAATAACCATCTTTTTCTTCCTTGTGGTTTAGATATATTAAAAGTAAACACACTAAATACAAAGAGACTGATGTTTCCCTTGACATTTGATGTTTGCTGTTGCTGCCTATTTGTCATTGGTTTCACAGCTCTGCAGTTCCTCTGAGAAGCTTGCTGTCCCTCTGCCGGCCTCAGTCTCTCCACTGTTGCTTGCTTTTGCCTCATTGCTGTTTCAGTTGCTCCACCTGGAGCTATGTGTGAGATGAGAAAAGAGGGGTTCCTTGCCATGCTTCTAAGCCTGTTAATGAAATGAATCCTTTAGGCTGTTGATGTTTGTGGGAAAATCATGGCTAGACATGGTTTTCAGCTTGCCCACACTTTCCTGAAGACCCACCATGAGTTTTCCGCTGTCCCAATTAAGTTTAAATCTCTGTAGTTATGTTATCATATATTTTACAGGGTTCACAAGTCATTAACTTGCTATGCAGTGTGGTTAATCATAATGTGGTCGTAGACAGGCAAATGCCTAAACCCAAGTGAGCTTTGAGCATTCTTGAAAGAAATATTATGAAAGATGGGTCAACATTTAGCCAGTTTGTAATTTTTAATTTATTGATATTGCAATTTTGAATTCTTATTGCGAAGACAGCCACTAATTTAAAGACATGTGCAAGTTTGAATAACCTTCTGTGTGCTTGTAAATGTCCCCCAAATTGGTGTTTGCATGATTGTGTAATTTACCAGAATATTCTGATTCTAGCTTTCTGTCAATTACACAAACATATTTGCTTGTGTTGAGATCCTATGTAAATATTTACAATTATATGAAATACCCCTGTCGCAGCAGACCTGCTTACTCAGTGAATTTCCACCTCAAAAATATGGCAATAATAATACAAGTATATGACAAGATTATTCAACTTATCAATCAATATCTGTTGATAAGTTATAGTATTTGCCTATTCTCCATAACATTAACATGGGAAAGAGTATGCAGGTTTGCTGCTGTGAGGAACATATAAACTATGATTTTTTAGCATAAACGTATGGATCCCAACCACATGAAGATAAATACAAAGTTTCGTCCAAAACTATTGTAGGAATACATGATTCTACCAGGGGAGCGCGCTGGTCTAGGGGTAGAGCGCCGGGCTTTGGTGCCCAAGGTCCCGGGTTCAAATCCCGCCAATCACCAATGGCTTTTCACTATGTAATAATGCCGCAACCCACACAAGGGTGTGCAAAAAGCCGCTACAGCTGAAGTGCCTTTAGAGTAATCCACCCCTTACAATAAAAAAAATGTTTCTACCAAATTTGGTCTCGATCAGACCATTTTTACGAGAGTTATCGTGTTCACAGACACACACACACACACACATATATATAACTTTTAACGACTATTGTTTTTGGCCTATGGGCACCTAAATACAAAAAAATAACATTGTCCCGGTCTTAAGTTTTGCCATGAGACCTACGTTAATAGCTTCTTCCCTATGGTAAATTTGCTAAAAATGTTTAATTACATGTTATAAATTAGGTTACCGTTTCTACATACAGAGCTACCTCATAAAAATACTAGACTAAATTTTAATGTCCTAATATAGGCAAACGTTTATAGCTACTAAAATCAAAATGCGTTCAAAAAATATTTATTTATTTGAAAAATAAATACCAAATAAAAGAGTAAAAAAATTGAATCTCAATGGTATATTCAGGAATTAACTCAACAATTATAACTTAACACATAATAATATTGACACCAGTTTCCATCAAGCTGCAATGGTTTTCTAGATTTTTAATTTTTATAAATAAAAACAAATACAGAGATACAAACTTAGAATTTTATAGCATTTATTTAATAACTTTTCTCTTAATGTTATCTAAATGACTAAAATTCAAATCATGGTAACATACTTAAGCATTCCCCTGTATAGAAAAATCACAATTTTAAATGTACGTTTAAATTGGCATAAAAATGCACCTCTTTGGCATCATTTAATAAAAAAAAAATGAAACAGTAGATCTTTGATCTGGCCACAGAGAGTTTAAATAATAAGAAGTAATTCGTTTTACAGGTAAACGTCTCAACTTCTTTATCCATTGCACTTACCTGGTAAACGTGTACATATCACGTCACAATCTAATGTGAATTATTAACTGTATTGCAACTCATATGAAGATTTTGTACAAAGTAATGAAACTTGTAAATAACAGTCACAATAAAAGAACTACTATTCATTTAAGAGTCTGTGTTTTAGGGGGATGTTCTACGCAACAGTCTGCTAACCAGATACTTTGGAAAATCTTTCATTCAGAAGCGAGACAACGTGGAGCTTGGAATTGCCAACCAACGATCACTTGTCACTCATGGACCTGGAGGTAGGTACTAGGTAGAGTTTTGCAAGAATGTTACGTATTGTAAATATACCTACTCTCCTCTTACTCCCATGGCCATTGGTACCCGAGTAGGGTTTTGGCCTCGCTAACAACTGTTCGATCTCTCCCTGTCCTGTGCCTCGTCAATTGCTGCTCTTGCTTTTGTGATATTTTTTCACACTGTCCCAATATATTATACGCCATATTATACATCGTACCTTAATATACGAATATTAATAATAAACATATAATATAGAACTGAATTGTCCATTGACAAAAACAGCCATTGATACTGAGGTTTTTGTCAAAATGTGTTTTTTTAATTAGCAATTCCTATGCTCAGAAATATGCCAATTTTTATAAAACAGTGTCATGGATGATACAAAGCTTTTTTCTGTAATTTATACTGTTTACGTTGAGTCTGGAAGCACTGAATTGTCAGGACTTTTTTCTTAAAACTTCATCTAACCATCACCATAGGTCTATGGCTTGGTGATGTAAATGAAGACAGCAAGGTAGTGTAGCAGCCTTAGTCGTATTAGCCAACCAAAGGTGACCACTCATGATCTGATAGGATTCCCTCTCCAAAAAAGTAAAAAAAATTTAAATTAAGTCGGTGACACTAAACATCTTTACTTGTACAAAAGTATTATAGCAGGTGATGAAATGATGTTGAGCTATTCCATCCGAACTTGAGCTATCTAATCCAATCTGAAAATGATTTTCACTAACCGCACACTTCTAAATACTCATATTATCAAGCTTTTTTTAATAATCTGACAAAATCAATAAATCTATTGTTTAACCCTAGAAGTGTCCACTATATTTTCTTCAGTGTCACCATGGTTTTAGGTTTTTGAAAACCTCTTGAAAAAAAATCATTATTAATTTTAGAAATACTGAAAACATAAAGAATTATATACCCTTTTGTTCAGTCTGAAACGCAGAATCAAAACATGTCAAAAAGATGATAAATATATGTATTCACATTTTTATGAAGAAGTATATAAATTTTGTTGTTGTTAATGTTTACTATATAACAAGCGTAGACGGCAGCGCGATGACAGCCTTTTTAGGAAAATATAATGGTGCATCAAAGTTATCTGCAAATAGACCTTGATAATCTCAAAGACACATAAATCGGTAGTTTAGAATCTTAGTCTTCCAATGATATACATACATATATATATTGTATAGCTTTAACTTATTTAGTTTTAATACAATAGCGAAAACCAGTACTCGGTTTTGTTGGTGACGCTGTAAAAGAAACCGTCGGTGAAAATATAACCGATAAAATATCTAAATATCTTATGGAAATGGAAATGGTTAAATATCTTAATGGAAATGATCTTCGGTGGTCCTTATAAGGCCAATAGTATGCTGGTGGAATCTACAGACGTCATATGTTATCTATTAAAATATTAAAATTATTTTTTCCTACAGTGATAGCTGATGTTGTTGTGTAGCTAAGCTGTTGAGCCGCGCAGGGCGATCACTGCATGAGGTTCAAAGCCATCTGGATAGAGAAGGTGCTTCAGACTTGGTGGTGGAACTTGTCATAAAATCTGTTCACTCTCCCTCCATCTTTGTCGAAGCTGTTGAGCTTGGAATCGCCCTCCTGGAAGGTGGAAATCCGATCATCCAAAAGAGTATGTACAGCAAACTGATGGGGGGAGACCTAAGTCAAGCTTTCTTTAAGGTAAGTGGACTCACGGTTTTAATTATCAAAGAATACACAAATCTATATTAGTGTTTAATGATGACTTATTTGGATTCATGATTATCCAATCGAGCTTCAAGTCTCCTCAGAGCCAATTAAGATCAGTGGTGAGCTGTGCATGCTTTTACCATCAATTCCAATACCTAACAACTCTAAAACACCCTGACACAAAATTCTCGATACTGTAACCACAAGGAAATGTAAGATGTTTTACTTTGAAATTATGTTACCAGTCTTGATATTTCATGTCTCTGATTAATCAGTCTGAATTTTCCAAGTATCATACAGGTTTTGATAACCCTAATTGTTTACATATTTTTTTGCTAATGTTTTATAATATAGTAAAATTAAGAAGGAATACCTGAATAGTGTTGTAACTTTGTAAAATTAATTTCAGTGAAAATAAAACAAAAATAGTAATTTTATCATTGATAAAATAATTATTTTCAAATAATAGATTGGTTTAGTTCAGCAATATAAAACTTATTCTCTGGGGTTTAACAGTAATGCATTGTTATCCAAGTTTGTTATTACTAATCGGTAAGCATGGCATCTGGTGCCCGCGAGGAGCCTACTAAAGGAGCAAGTGCCATTTGACATAACGTCATCGACAAAACAGTTACAGCCCCTGAGGATAAAAGATTATTCGAAGAAGATGATGACGAAAGAGAGTCATAAGAATTTAAAAGGCAAAACCTGGAAAAAGTTACTCGGGCCCAAAGGAAGCAGTATGACTGGCTGAAGAAATATGACTACTCTTGTGAGATTGTACTCGACACATGCCCAAAGTTACATCCTAAGGGGAAAGGTCTCACAGATCAGACAACACCTTTGGGCATTCTAAAAAAATTAAGGGAGACTAAAATGGTATTGAGGCAACTACCTCGACTCAAAATGAGATTACTCTTGATGAGATTACTCTTGCCCCCTGACCGACTTTAAACAAATAGCGAAAGGAATGAGAGTTGGCATCCTTTATTCAGACTTTCCAACATTCCTAACTGATGATTGGATGAAAGCCGTGCAAGAGACCATATCCAATCCATAGCGATGAAAATAAAAAAACAAGTCTGTTTTTTTTGTAACATCTTAGGAATGTGTGAATAGATTCAAGGTGAAAGCTTGGATTAGGGACCAGGGAAAATTCAAAGGGTTGAGGGACAACCGACAATCAAAGACCTTGATCAACTCTCTAAGAAAGGAATGAGCCAGTCCGCATTCACGGAGAGGGACTTATGACTGCTAGTAGGTGTGCTGACATGACATGGACTGGTGAGTAGTGTCCAATACCTTCCATAGGTCAGTTTGACCTATGGTGGAAAAGCCACTGAAAATGTGTTAAATCTTTGGCTGGACTGCCCAGTTTTTGCTTACAAAATATTTCAGCTCCTTGGATTGCCGGTAAACAGAGAAAATGAGTTCAAAGAGTTAGGCATTGTTCAGCAATAGGTTTATTAAACGTCTTAACAAAAATAAGGATAAAGGGTGCCACAAAGGACCTCATTGGTGAAAGTGTGTGAGTGTAGCTACACCCCAGCCTAAAGACTAACAAAATCTCTTACATGGATGACACAATGGTTTCAACGATATATGTTGGTCATTGACCACCCTGCTGCATTGGTATTCTTGCTGTGAACGGCGTAATGAATGCTCCCATTGTACTTTTTTTATAACTTGTAGAAAAACAATAGAGAACAGTTGACAGAGAAAACACTAGAAATGATAAGAGAGGCTAAGCAAGTTTATGAAACAATTTTATAAAATAAAAGATAGTCTGTATTTTGCTTAAACACCTTAAGTTCGTGGAATATATAAATGAAGAATTAAGATTTATTCATCTTTTGTTTATTACAAATTTCTTATTGGAATTTTCTTTTTAATTTAGGTATTTTATGACAAAATGAAAGATGCACAACAAGAAATAAAATCAACAGTTACTGTTAACACTTCGGACATCGCAACCAAAGCTCACGAGGATAAAGAAACCGGCAAGGAACTTGAAAAAATGAACAAGAAAAAAGGTATTTTTATAAATATAAGAGTCGAAAATGTTAATTTAAAAACTTTTTTGTAAAAGAAATAAAGTCAAATGTCAAATACTTGGGCCAAATATTTACGAGCCTCTAGCCTCTGGATAGGCAGAATTATTTTACAGCCTCTAAATTTAGAGATAGAATCACTATAATTAATAATATACATGTTAATATAGAGACTTTATATTCATTGTCAGTTTCCCAGAGGGTTTTTCAATTAATCTCAACTTCATGTCAGTTAGTTAGTATGTTCTGGTTGTAATTAGTATATCATCACTATTTAAATGTACATTTTTACAATATAAATGCAATGTGTAATGTGCAGTGTAATGTAAATTAAATGTGTAATATGTAATGTAACGTAAAATGTTATGCATTGTTTGTCGTTGTTTGTATTAAATGTATGGATGTTTTGTATGTGAATGTAATCGTTGAATAAATATGTGTTTAATTTTATTTTATAAATAAATTGTTACTGTTAACTACTTGTAGGCAAATCAAATGGAATGGTTATAACAGATGAGTTGAGAGAAGAGCTAAACCAGGCGGCCGTAGCTACATCACAGGCCTATGCAACTGTTAGAAATATCACTCCAGGTAATTTCAAATAATAAACCCAGAGTACAGTTCATCCGAGTTGAACATAATAACTCGAAAAATGTAGATAGCACTCCCTGAATACCTACAACTAAAACGTCAATGGCTTACTCACAGAAATGAAGGAGTTTAATAAAATTTAGCTGTTTGTAAAAAAATTCATGATTTAATTTGTAAAACTGAATCTAGTTTACATGTGAGTGTTATTGTAGAAAGGTGAAAGAGAGTAAAGGGGGAGCGCAAGGGGTATATTTCTTTATTTTTGTGGGTACTCTGTATTAGATAAATTAAATTCCAGGAATTTTGAATCTGAATCTTTTTGTTTTTTAACTTGGTAGCTGGGATTCCCAGGTGCATCAGTCCACTCAAAGAAGGATCGAATCAACCTTAAAATCATCCACCAATTTAATAAGCAAGTCAATTATAAAGAACTAACTCATGAATTGTAATTCAGTTTTATTTAATGACTATTCATGGTTTTTTTTCAAAAGACTAAGAATAAGTTACAAAGGACAGGCATATAGTGGAAGATAGAAAGTGTTTCCGGCTACTGTGATACAATATTGATAATTGTTCCACGAATTAACCAACAAAATTATCACACCATTCTAGTAAGCCTTTAACTTAATTATTTGGAATCCCGCCCATTATCAAACTATTGAAGCATGGACTGCTTAACAATCAGAAAATTTTGGAGTTAAAACGAGTGGAAAATTGTTAGAAAAATGAAAAATGGAATGAAAAAATTTTTCAAATGTACATTTTACAACCTTGGATAGTTTTTAATCTACATTAACAAATTTGTAAATATGATACTAAAAAAGTTACAATTTTAATCAATCTAAATATAACTCTAAATTACTTTCTTACTGAAATTTTTGTCACAAAATTGACGTATGGCAAAATAATGCTTTGCTGTCAAATGACATACAAACGTTTCAAGGTTATAAATACTAAAAACGCGGAATAACCAACTATATTCCGGTGATCGGTAATTCATCAATGAAAATATACTTATATATTTTCAATATAGAATACCAAGTTTATCGATAACATTATATCGCAACTACGGACTGGCGAATGTAATTCTTTCATTTTGGATGGAAACAAATTATGTCATTGAATGACATAATAATTTAATTTTTTTAGCAAATGTCATTGTCTTATAATTACTATGTAACCAACATGACATTGCTTGTCTGAAAAGTAGGTTATAAATTGTAATTTTAGCCTGTGACCTTGAAACCAAGTTTGTTTCATCCGTAATGCGTAGATGTAGAGCTTGCTGTGACAGCAAATTTCAGTCTGTGGGCTGTGGACCCAAGATTGGGATTTCGAATCCGAATCTGGTGAATCCATTGAATCCCACAAAAAGATTCAGATTCTGATTCTACACATCCCTACTCGGTGTACTGATGTGGTTGTGATGTTAAACCTGTTGGGAAGAGAAGGGATGGGTGTGTGCTGGTGGCTACGAGAAAAAAAAATTCTGAGTGAAAGGTGCCGTTTACCCTATCCTGGGCTGGATTATGTAGTTTGGGATGAAAGTATTTGTTTTTGAAATGTTTTTATGTTATTTGTGTTTATTTTCATCCTCCATCCCCCCTTGGATTTATTTTAAATATTAATATTGTTTCCAAAGTACTGAAATTAGTTTTGATATTTTTTGATTAAGAGATTTTAACTTCAGCAATACAAAAAGAACAGATTTATACCAAAGTCTGGATAACTTTATGCCTTTATTATAACTTAAGTCTTATAATAACGTTAAGATTATTAATAACTATTTTAGATATAGTTCAGCTAGTTGCCAGTTCAGTTGTGGCTGTGCAAAGTGAATGCCTCCTTTTACTTTATAATAAGAGTAATTGTTGTTAAGTTGGTAACAGTGTTGTGATGACTATTTAATGTTATCGATATGATCATTTTTGTTACCTGATGTATCTTGGTTTCATTGTTTCTCATCATTAATGATGGTTTTGCTGAAATACAGAATAACATGAAATGCATTTTAAAAACATGAAAAAGGTAAGTAATTGAATATTAATCACCGAAAAAAATGCCTTCTTGACAATTCTATTAGATTGCAGTTTATTAGAAATAATATCAAGATTGTTATATGAAAATAGTAAAAATGTAGAGTTTGAGAAAGTTGTAACTTCATTTTACCCAAATATTTAGTTTTTCCTGTCGATTTAAAGTTATTTAGTGAATAATAATAATCATCAGTATACTCAACTTCTTCAGGAAGATTTATCAAGTGTTTAAATTTGGTCCATAAGTATCAAGTTTTTAATGAAAATGTTTATAGTTTATAAAAATAAAGACTGCAAGATTTCCATATTCGATCAATAATATCAATTTGGAATCAGTTACTGAACTCAAGGATTTGGATCTAGGATTTTCTTATAATCTGTCATGTGGTTCTCACATTAACTAAGCCTCAAAAATAACTTCTAGGAATCTAGGGGTTATTTTACAAAATCCATTTGTTTAATAAAAAAAAGTAATAAACAGGCATTACTGTTCGCTTTTAAGATACAAGACAAATCTTAAATCTGCTGATCAATCTTTGTCTTAAATATTTATTAATTTGTATGTGTCATTAACTCTTTTGTTTTCATTAGTTATTTTAATGGTTTTCAAATTAGTTCTCTTGTCAAGGCTTTTATGTTTTAGTTCTTAAAAATTTTCTTTTACTATAAAAATGTATAACCAAAGTGTGTATGGAATACTAATAAAATTTTCTGTTTACATCATGATAAGTAAAGGAAACAAAGTGAATTGTTCTTTTTGAAACTGAACGAAAACAAAATTTGTTACGTGTTATTTTTTTTGTTCAAAGGCGAAGAGCCAGGAAACATGGTGCTAGGTCCTGGATCTGCATTGGAAGATATGCTAGCAGAGAAACTGGAGAGACATCGAGATCACGAGGATCAGAACAAATTGTCCAGCAAAGTCCTGGTCATGCAACCAATATTGCGTTTCCTGCAACTGCTATGCGAAAATCACAACCAGAATCTTCAGGTGAGATGCAGTTTTAGCCAGTCTTCACTATTAATTTTTGCTTTTTAACAGAAGAGCCATTAATATTTCAGGTACCTGGGACAAAGAAACTTTCAGAGCTGAAAAACTCAGATAATTATTACCTTAATTACCGCTATGTCGCTGCTGACTAGTTGTCCTGGGTAGGCTGTATCATATTACACTAGTAAAATGATTAATTAAAGACTAGGGTAGTGAATTCTCCTTCATTAATTCTCCTTCGAGGGTCTCCATCGACACTAAACAAGGGTGATGACAAAATTATTTGGCACACCATTTCTTTTGGAAATCAGTATTCCTAGGCTTTCCGTTGTGAGTTAACAGGCGAATTTCAAAAAAATATTTAAAGACTCTTAAAGCCTGCATCTTGGAATGTTTAGATCAGCTGTCCTTGTATTGTTACGATGGTCATCTCCATGCAGTGCAAACTTGTCAATGTTGTTCTCATTGTTTCTTGACGTTGATTGGCTGAAGACTGTGGGTATCTTGCGGGATACGAACAATGGTCATCAGTGCTCGACTCTAATAGCTGAGTGTACTAAGGACTAGTAATGAAATGAAATGAAATGAAAAACTGTTTATTTCAGAAAGAAAAATATTTACAAACTGGTCTAAGAAAAAAACATGAAATATAGACCCCCACATGGGCAGAAGCCTGTGTGTGCGGGACGAGTTCTACAGTCAGGGAATACATAAAAGTATTTAGATTATCGACTTATACAAGGTACCAGTAAAATAAAGTATACTACAGGGAAGAAAACTTCAAGTTAGTAGAATACTTATAGTTCATAGAGTGGTGTATTGACATGAGGTTATATAACCTAAATGACCCCAAGATACAGTGCTATTATCTGTTCTAAACTATCAGGTCTGTTAGACTATCAAGTATCAAGTAAGTAGTATTGAGATTTGACTGTAAAAATGTTTTAATGCGTTTATAAGTTTCCTTTCTTCTTTCTGGATATTTTTCTCCTGAAATGAATTTTTTGCATTTGAAGGACTTGTTTGTGCTTATTTAAAAAATGTGGTTGAGGTTTTAGTGTGTATTTAAAAAAATAATCTAATTTCCATAGTCGGTTTATGAAAATAACTGCATATTTTATTCTAAAATAGTTCAAAAATACTAATTTATTTCATAATATGTGGTAGAACACGTTGCGGAATCAGAGCAACAAGTCCAACTACAACCTGGTGTCAGAGACGCTCATGTTCCTGGACTGCATCTGTGGGTCAACGACCGGGGGTCTCGGGCTACTAGGGCTGTACATCAATGAGTATAACGTGTCCCTAATCAACCAGACCCTGGAGACACTCACAGAGTACTGCCAAGGACCCTGCCATGACAATCAGGTCCATAAATATTAGTAAAAAAATTAATTTAGTCATAAAGCACATCTCTAGTCGAAACACTAGAGTTTCTGACATTGTTTTCCTTGTGAAAAAAAAATAATTTTCCATTTACATGAATGTCAACCCTTTTTTTATAATGAAAAATGATGTAACACATCATTTTCAGACAATTTTGCGCCAGCTGTTAGTTTAATCTAAAGTAAAAGGTTGATTGTATGCAACATAAGTTAACATTTTTATTATTATAAGTGATTTCAAAGTAATTTCCAGCTGATTCTGTAGAAATTGCAGCATCCGATTACACATTATTCACTGTTTTTAGTTAATCATCACTTTGGTTAGGGGACTAAAAGTTATTATAGGCTGTATAATGTAGCCATGATAAGTTTGTACACAATATATCTTATGGTTGCGGTTGCTTATTCTATTGGTCTAGTGAGGATTAAGAGAACTCTTTCTCAAGGCATCTTTTTCAACATCAGTTAAATTAATTTTGGAAATATAGTAGAACCTCTTACACTCGAAATAATGTGGACTTAAAAATTTTCGAGTTTTAGGGAACGTCTAGGGAACTAAGGGTTGAATAAAAACGCTTGTATAGAGTACTAAAATAGTACATTTATTTATTTATTTTATATATACGATCAAACATTTATATCAAAATTTATACTATGCTGAATGCCCAGTGATGACAATGAAGCGAGGGTAGTTTAACCTGCCTGGGAATCCCAAGTCAACACACGGCCTCATATAAAGTAAAGTGGGCCCCAGGAAATCCTGAACGTGTGCAAACAATAGCCCGCCCCAGATAGGCAGGCAAAGGGTGTGTTGAACGACTTTGGAAAACCAAAAACCTATTCTAAGTCTAGCGCTCTCGGGCGGCTTATGTACTGATTTATGTTATGGGTGGTGTAAAAAAAATTATTAATTCACCAGTTCAGTCGAGTTTAACGGAATGTCAAGTTTTCGAGAATCAAGTTTGTGAGGTTCTACTTTAATATGCTATAACTTATTTAATTGTGTTAGCTGATTTTTATTTGTCATACCTTAAGAGTTCCGTTTAACCGAATTAATTTGGACCATTACAACCTTGGTTATGTTATAACCTTTGGTTACGGTCAGTGAATACAAGTTCATAAAGGCAATATATTAATTATTAAATGTATAGCTCAAATATTATGCTAGTTCTGATTCATGATAAATATTTGTTATTTTTAGCACCCAGGGTAGTCTCAGTTAACACAGAGCCTTGGTTCAACAGGACTCTACTGTACAACTTAACACAAGCAATTTAGAATAGGTTAGGTCAGTAATTAAATTAACAAAGATGTTTTTGTTAAACAGAACTGTATCGCTACACATGAATCCAATGGGTTGGACATAATCACAGCTCTGATCCTTAATGACATCAACCCGCTTGGAAAGACTCGGATGGATCTGGTGCTGGAGTTGAAGAACAATGCGTCCAAGTTGCTGCTGGCTATCATGGAGAGCCGGGGTGACAGTGAGAATGCAGAGCGAATCCTCTACAACATGAACCCCAAGCAGCTGGTAACTACTATCACACCGTACACCGTACACAGTGCTAAGTTGTGCTTTACTGAGGCAAAAACGTAATTGGAGTTTGGTCAAGGTAAAATAAGAAAGACAATATGATACATTATTAATCTCTTGAATCTCATCGACACACCCGCATGTCTGTGCACTAGCCCTGCTACCGGCCCAGCGTCCGTTGTGCAGTTTGAATTTCCTGTGCTTCCTAAATTGATGCAAGAAAAATAAATATGTTGAGTTTGGTACCGTTCCACTCGGAAGAATCTGACCTTTCGTTTAGTGCATTTGGTTTAGCGCTAGCTGGAACAGTAACCCTGCAGCGATCGATAAACTTCAGCTTTTGTTTTTGGATTATTTACACAACACTTGTTGCGGCCTATTGGTTGTTTTTATTATTATAATTTTTTTTATTTTATAAATGTTTCTGCTAAGAGAATTACATTTTTTACAAAATTTTGTAAAAAATCAAAATGTACGTCTTGTATTTACAACAAAATAAACTGTTTGATTTTACTGAAGCTGAACTTTTGAAATTTCTAGTACAGTAGAGCTACGAAAATCTGAACCATTTGGGACCATAGGTAGTTCGGATTACTGATGAGTCCAGATTTTGTAACATAACCTACAAGTACCTCTTAAACACATACTTAGGCCTACAGTGAAGTTAGTTGAATAGTGAAGTTATAGGATACAGTTAAATGAAACAAAATAATGTTTTTTTTGTAATAACGTATAATAAATGTGCTTTACTGAAGTTAGTTTCTTTAAAAAAATGTAAGGAAAAGAACAAATTCGTAAGGGAATAAGGGGTAAGGCTGAGTCATTAAGTTAAAAATAGACACTCTGAAGGTCATTCACCTAGCTCGGCGAGCCACTCATCCCCCGACCACGCTGGCAGTTTCTCCCGCAAAATTTTAAAATATGGTGCTGCAAAAACGTATTGAGTAATTTGGATTTTTGATATCTGGATTTTCGACGCTCTACCATATAAATTTTGAATTTATTTTGGTTATTAGATTTTTAGTGAATTTTTTGTATTCTTATATTATTTTTAGCTTCTCCAGTTTTTTCTGATCGAAACTACAAACATAATTTATTATATTTACTCTATTTTTAGATTTTTTACACAATTTTCAAAAATAGTTTCAAATTAGCAAGAAACACTCGGGCCGGGGGATTGTCTGGCTTTGTGTAACCTAAGATTCAAGAGGTTAACAAGTCTTTGTTAGCGAATTTCCCATAGGGAAGAAGCTATTACCGTAGGTCTCATGGCAAGAGTTAAGCCCGAGACCATGTTATTTTTTCTTCTTTAGGTGCCCAGAGACCAAAAACAATAGTCGTTAAAATTTATATATATATATATATATGTGTGTCTGTGAACACGATAACTCTCGTAAAAATGGTCCGATCGAGACCAAATTTGGTAGAGACGTGTATTCCTACAAATGCTCGGACGAGATCGTAAACCAGACATATCGGTCAATGGGAACGGGTAGTTTGGGGGGGTTTTGTACCCCAAAATGGGGTTTTTTGCGTTTTTCACATGTAATTTTTAAAAATTTCTAACTTTATATTTCACCATTGGAATCAGCTTAAAAAACTACACAATTAAGTTCCTTAAAGTTTTTCTCTATCTTAAACGGTTACCGAGATATAAAAAAATCTAAACACAGTACGTTGTATTTTAGGCTCCAATGTTAATCTTATGGAGGATTAGGAAAAATTAATTTTTCACTTATTATCTAATATTTTTTGATGAAACTTGATATTTAGCTTCATGTGGTTGAGATCCATACATTTGTGCTAAAAAATCATAGTTTATGTGTTTATCATGGCAGCAAACCTGCATACTCTTTTCCCATGTTAATCATATGGAGATTAGGCAAACTCCTTTATTTATGGACAGATGTTGATAAAAGTTGGTATAAATGTTAAAAATAAAATTTTTGATGGTATACTTTCAGTGTTCCTCACAGCAGCAAACCTACTCACTCTTTCCTATTTTAATCTTATGGAGAATAGGCAAATAATTCCCATGTTTATCGACAGATTTTGACCAAACTTGTCATATATTATAATTATTATATTGTTGATTTGGAAATTCGCTGAGTACGCAGGTCTGCTGCGACGGGGGTATTGGTTCCATCACTTTCATTCCAAAAGAAAATGATATGGAAAGTATTGATTTGCCAGTATCTGTAATTAAACGTATATGTAGAGTCTCAATTGAGTTTAGAATATAATATAATTTCATGGGAAATTCACCACTCTTAAAATCTTAATTATGTATGAAATACAAATCTATATAGACATATTTGAATTTGAACCGTCTGTTTGTAGTGCAGTAGAACTTGGATAATTCGAACCTCAAGGGACCAGAAAAAATTTGAATTATCCAAAAATTTGAATTAGAGAAGTTTATGCAAGTGGTTGAAATAAACAATCAAACATCATGTTTTAACATTGTATATTAAAAAAGTTAGGTTAATGAAGATATTATTGATTAAAAATCCTAATTTTTGTTAAATGTCAATAATGTGTTTGGAGGGATCCCGAAACCAGCTATTACAAACTTTTTCAAATCCCTTCTCTACCTCCTTGATCGCCGCTATTTATTCTTGCAACATCAGAGATTTGTAGGTTCGCTTTGATGAAGCCATCATACACACAACTTGTTAACATGAAAGCAGACAAAGTCACAATTGCCAACACGAAACAAAGACGACGAATATCGGAACAAACCACCACCGATGATACACACAGATGTCAATGTTGTGATTCATGAGCAGTAGTGGACTAGTGAGTGGGGTGGGCGCGTTGATCTAGCTAAAAATAGACTGAGGACAGGAAGCCCGAACGTCTCCTGGAAAATCGCACACAATGACTTGTTCACTTATACACACACTATAGATTTAGGCAGTAAAAACTTCGAATTATCCAAAATATTATTCGAGTTAACCAAGATATTTTAACATTGTTTTTATATAAAATTCTAGGGACCAAGACAAAATTTCGACATAAAGAAGTTTTCGAATTACAGAAGTTCGAATTATCCAAGTTCCACTGTATTTTGAATAGAAGGTCTTTTTTGTAGTAGTTTATTTTTAAAACTGTTTATTGAATGTCAGAAAAACTGTTCTGCTATTACTCAATGTAGTTTATATGTCAAAGAGGTAATGTGACAGGTGGATGTGGCTTGCCGAGCGTTCCATCAGGAACCTTTAGATGATGCTGTAGATGCTGATGATTCTTCCACGGAGGCTGACGACGGAGTCTCTCCCAAAGAGGTTTGTTACTCTTGATTGACTGGGTTGAGTTAACTTATTGATATTCAATGATGTTTGTGAGACAACAAACCTTCCCTCCAACTGTTCAAACTCTAAGTTAAGTATTTTTTTTCAATTGATATACTTAAATTGGCCGCTTTAATAGTATACATCTTTCTGATCAATTCATCCTCATTTGTCATTTACAATCGATGATTGAAACTATTATATTTTACTGGTTTTATGGTATTTAAAAAAAAGTATGGTGTTAAAAATAAATCTTGTTCAATTCAAACACTTCATACTGATTTTAATTTTTAGATTCTGCAATTGTAACGTACAGTGGGCACTGTTTATGTCACCTATACTTTTTATGAAGATAAAAAAGAACTTTTAATGATCTTTAAAATTTGTTCATTAGATAAAAAACATTATTAATTTTTAGGTTGGACACAACATATACATCCTATGCCATCAGTTGGCTCAGCATAATAAAGACCTGGCTGCATTGCTCAAACCATCTGAAATCAACATCGACCCTAAGATCAATCAGGCTCTGGATTATTACGCTTCTCACACAGCACAGATAGAAGTATGTAGAACTCTCGTCCTAAAATGATATATTAAACATAGTGCAGTAAACGTATAATAGTTTGACACTTGATACTTCAACTTTGTCTGAGTGGACACATCAAAATAGCTATGTGTCATCACTAATGGACACTGACTGTAAACTGTAAACGTGGCTAGCACCCACCACTGTTGTGGCGGCCATGTGGAAAGGCATTTAAAGTGATTCCAATACAATCTTGCACATTTGAACTTCATGTTACAATAAGAGTTAAAAGGAAATTTGGAATTTACGTCTTTAATACCAAATCATTAATTAGCTAAATTTTTCCAAATTAATTTTTTCCTACAAACGATAAAAGGCACATTGCACACTCTTGGTAGAATGTATAAGCAGTACTTTTCTGCACTAGGGTGGATATGATCTCATATCCACCCTATGGCGGATAAGTAACCAGCCAATCACATTCACGGAACGCTCCAAATCTATATGAATTAACTAATAGCATGCGCTAAGCGCTCAGTCAGCTGATAGTGGGTAGACGTTCCTACAACACTAACTTCCAGTTTTGCACAATAAAATTGAGGTCGGAAACATAATTGTTATGTTTAAATTTATCCCAATGGGAAAATCGAACGAAACATAAATGACTTTTTATTGTAGAGAAAATCTTGTGTGTAATATGAATTCAAACTGTCATGGCCGCTCTCAAAGTTCTGGTAACACTAAGCTGATGCTTTGTAATGCCATATGAACCTCTTGTACGATATGACTTCCTTCGTTTGCGCTCTTAAAAACAGCTATATTACTGGGTCCGGATCCTGTCTACAGAGTCTATTATAGAGATTTTTTCTTAGAATGTATACTGTAGAAAGCCAAATTAAATATATTTTTATAAATAATGTATTTACACAGATTGTGAGACACGACCGAACCTTAGAGCAGATAGTATTTCCAATCCCAGAGATCTGTGAATACCTGACCCATGACACTAAAGTGAAAATATTCCACACTGCCGAAAGAGATGACCAAGGCTCCAAAGTTTCAGACTTCTTTGAAAGAACAGAGGACATGTTCAATGAAATGCGGTGGCAGAAAAAATTACGAGGTAATATATTTTGTAATAGTTAATACATTTTATTACCCGCCATACTGTGCTGTAATGTGCTGTAGTTACTATATAGCTGTAGTATTATACCAATGCTCACGCACGGACTCAGAGACAGTGTTTCACTTCTTTTATAAAATGGGGGTTGTGCAATAAAACTAAACTATGCTAGTAAAAAGCCTTTAATTAAACAATAAATAAAAGATATTTCACAACTTTTCATTCGTTATATATCTTTTCATGGCATCTACTACAAATTATAAATACAATTATTTTTGAAAACCATGTTTTTAGTTGTTTTTAGTTTATTACGAGGATAAACTTATTAATTATTATATCTGGAATCATTAAATGATGTTGCAGTAAAAGAATATAAAATGAGAAAAATATAGAATTAAAGTAGCCCGACGTGTCGCACATAATAACAGACTGGGTTCAGAACACTATCGGTAAAAACACCTCCTTCTACCTCAAGGTCACGCCTCAAACTAATAGTTGTCTCTTTAGACGGTGGAGAGGGAGCAGATAATAAAGCTACCTTGGCGCCTAAAATCTATTGCCAACCAAAACTAAAATACCCGGTGCCCAGAACGTGAGAACGTACACGAGTAACGCAGGATTAAAAGCAAAGTTTTAATCACTATAGCCGTATGTGATATCTCTGCAAATACTTTGTTTAATTTATTTATTGTTTTTATTTGTTTGACATGAGTCGCTTTATAAAATAGCGCAGCTGAAGCACGCTAAAAAATATAAGCATTTTTATTTATTTATTGTTATGTGGGCACTAGGCATCTTAGGCTAACCACAGTGATAAGTATAAAATTTAATTAGATTTAATAGATCATTTTTTCAAAATACTTTTAAAAGACAACACAGTACTTCCAGGTCATACAGATACAGTAAAACCTCTCTTACTCGATACTTTGTGGACTCAGAGGTTGTCGAGTTATCCAGAACATTGCTATTTTGCATGGGTTTTAATTAATTAATATCTAACAGACTCGAGTTTTACATACAGTATAAATTTATTAAAGTACAGTAAATGAGTATTATTACTGGTACATACTGAGGAAACAGCGTTTGAAGAAATTTAAAATACTCCATAAATAGTTTTAACTACATGTTCTGAAAAATATTGCTTAATTGATAATAGTTTTTCCTTCAATGATTCAACGTTCTTCTGTAAAGAAGTAAACAATAGCAACCTAACCCACCCCCACCTATAACCAGGTCTTTGACCTTTAAATAGCCTAAAGATGCGAAAGATCGACTGTCCATTTCGGCTCGTTTCAGTCGTTCTATGTCCTTGTAAAGTTTATTTTGATAGAAATATGTGCGGATATCCAGAAACCAGATTGGCAAATCTGATCGGATACCCAATTCCGATACAAATGTGTAACAAGTATTCAGTAGTATAATTATCTAAATTTCCAAATATACAACATAAAATAAGTGTTGGAACTAAAAATATGTTGGCAACAGGGAACACCTCAGCTCGAACAAAAGCGCTGGAGGAGATGAAATTACAACCATGTAGTGAAATATACATTTCAACTGTGCAGTTTTCATAGAGCTCATCGCTGTGTTTCAGGGCAGCCAGCTTTGTTCTGGGTGAGCAGCTTTATGTCCATGTGGAGCAACATACTTTTCAACTGTGCAGTGCTCATCAATCTAATTGTTGCATTTTTCTACCCATTTGTCGACCAAGTGCCAAGTAAGAATTATTGTAATTGTTTATTTTGTACATAGACGCTGTAATGTATTGGAATCTTAAAATATAAAACTACCAAGAATGAGGCTATTTTTTATCAGGAGTTCAACAATATTAATGAGATAATTTTTTTTTAGATCTATGTGCACAACATTTATTCACTATTAACTTCAAAACTTCTTGAAACAAGAAATTTTGGGTACATAGTGCTACGTTCTGTAATTTCTTAATTTCAGTGCAAACAGACCTTTGTACACTAAAACAAGCTAAGCAGTGTGGCTGCTACTTCACTAATAAGCAAAATAACAGTTCACCATAAGTTTGTATTGCCGGATACCTCACCAGCTGGGTCGGATTTAAACCAGTGGTCGACTAATATCTAAATTTTGAGATGCAGTCTCTGGAGTCGATCAGATGGAGGTCCTTGATGGAATGTATATATGTAATATGTATGATGGGTTTGAATGTAGGATATGTGTTCAGCCCTACTGAAATACTATGGTGTTGGGTGGGAAGGAGGGTGTGCTCAGCCACAGATGGATTATGGCTGTTCACCAAGGATACTTAACTATAGGAGTGAATGTAGACTATGTATTGACACTACGGGTGTACTATTTCCTTACTTCGTCGTGATCGTTTGGTTTTATAATTACTAGGCGGATCTTTCGTTATTAAGGTTCGATTTCGGACTAGTTAGACTACAAAAGTTAAATCTGAATCACAGTTAATTTGGAACGGTTTGGGAATCAGAATTAAGTGTAAGCAGAGGGTTATACACACAGCAGAAATCGTCAGCCAATTAAGCTGTAAATTTTACTGAGATTAATATCCAGTAATACTACTTCAAATTGTGACGTACTACTTAAAAGATTCGATAATGATTTTAATTCGCTTAAAGTCCTTAAGCAAGGTTGTTTCGAGAGGAGAAAATGGATATCCTGTGGTAGGGGTGCAGGTTAGCTCCAAGGAATAAATATATGGAAATCGGGAAAATATGGTTCTCGTCCGGAGGGAGTGACAAGTACCCAAGGAACGTAATTAAGATTAAATTCAACTAAAATAGACTCTTACTAAATCCTAAATTCTTGTGGGAGTTATTTAACTTGAAAAGTTAAATTAACATATCCACTTTTTGTAAATTCTTCGAAAAATGAAACTAAAATCTCAACTTCTGATAAAATTTAATATTAATTCGTCTGACGGACTAATTTGTCAACAAATTTTGTAAAAGTCTATTCAAATTTTAAGAAATAATTTATATTTATTTCTTATAGTTTAATTCGTTTAAAAATCGATATTAGAATCGTGAGAAAGGCTCGTTACCCAATAAAAAAGTTTTACGGCGAATGTGTCACTACCAACATGTTTGAGCTTGTTGGGCTGAAGTGTGCAGACTCCGTGGCACACAGGCAGATCATATGAGATCAACCTGTTTTGTGCTACATGTTATCCAAACTTTAAAACAATAAATAACATACTTTGCTTTATTTTACTCTGTTACAATTTATTAATTAATTTTTTCTATCAATACAACATCTCACAACAACACAAAACACCTTCCATATAATACAACTCATTAAAATGTAACTAGTTACAGCAGTGGGCACAATTTGCCAGGTTTTCCAGGCCAAGTTTTAATTATAGGTTTGCGGATATCTGAGAAGTCGGGTAGAATTTGGATCGGATTGGATTTACCTTTTAATAGTTAATCTTGTAGTTTTGTACATTTTGAAAGAGGAAATAAGCTAATACTGGTGTTGGCATGTTTTACATGTAATATAAAAATTTGTGACATATATGATATGTGATTCCACTGTTATGAGTATTTGAATCCAAAAATTATCTAATCGAACCTTTACTATCCGATCTGAACTTGAGCTATCCGAACCGAAAAAAATTAATTATCTGCACACTTCTAGTTTGAATGACCCAAAACATAAAGTAAGGTGTAAGAGCTCATTGCTAGATGACTCATAATGGGTACATTAAAAAAAAGAAGCTGTTATAGTATTGGTAAGACCAATATTGCTGGCTTTGTTCCCCGTCCTGTGTACCTTGGTATCTCTCCTGATCTTTTGTCTCAGCTGAAACTAAACACAAGCCCTTGGATTCATAAGGATGAAGGTCAGGAGTTGGGTAGGCTGTCCATGTCCACACCTCGTCTCCTAATACTCATCAATGATGTTGTAGAACTGGGACCACACTTATCCGGCTTGATCTGGGCTGTGATGTTGGTCTCCGCTGCGATCGTGATCACGCTGCCTCGAGAATCTGGCATCCGCACATTGGTGGCCTCCACCATCCTACGAATGATATTCTCCGCTGGTCCCGAACCTACACTCTGGCTTCTTGGAACTCTGACAGTATGTTTCATTTTGATAAACTCAATATTTTGTACTCATTAGTAGTTCATGAATTAATTAACCCTTTGAACGCCAAACTTTTTATTGAAAGACCCTCCTTAACACCAAATTATGAAAAAAAAATTTTAAAGTCAATTTTTCTATCACTCCGACTATTAATATAGACTAAAACAATTATTATTAGCCAGTTATTCAATAAATAGGTCAATAATTAGGATTAGCCATATTGTATCACTTCACAAAACTACTGTATAGTATATTTACAGAAACACAGCCACTAATATTATAAAAACTAATTCATAAAGATAAAAATTATTTAGTATAAACACCAAAGACAAAGACTAGGTTATAAATAATCACCCACCACAAACATCGTCTGCATCTATTAGTCAGCTAAAAGGCGAGTATACTGTCTCTTGGCCCTAGGGAACTGCACAGTAAACAGTGACACACTCAAAATTCTGTTTGTAACCAATTAAGTCTGTTTGTATACTGACTTTATATTGTAACTACATCATGAAATGAGTTACCAGAGAACAAAGTGGATTGTGTTGTCATCTATCATCGATTTGGATAACTAAATTTAACTCTAAATACCATTATGGGAATACGTGAGTATATTCGCTTATGGCGATACAAGGTACAATATGTTTATTGGCCATTCACAAATAACATGTATAGACAAGTCAACAAATTCAATCAATACACTAGTATTCAGTCAAAATGCAATTCCAACATGGCATCCAAAATTATTCCTCAAAATAACCAACAGCCAAGTAAAAATAAATAAATAAATTATAAATATGCTAATTCACAATAAATTAGGATTAAAATTAAGAGTTGATGTAGAAAATTTGACTATAAAATGAAAAAGAAGCAATCATGGCATGAGACTTATGTTATATACAATAAAAAAAATAAGTAGGATATGCAACCTTTTTTTAAAGCCCTTAAAATCTAGCCTACTCATAGCCAACGGAACCCTATTAAAAAACCTAATACACATTATAATATGACCAGATTATGGCGTTGAGTTTGTGTGCGAGTTAACTTGCTTATAGCGTTCAAATGGTTAAGTAGTATCTTTTGATTATTCTAATGTAAACTAGTAATACTACTAGTTAATAGAGTTAATGTTAGCACAGACTGAATTTAAAATTATATTTGCAATATATATGCCTATTAGATGAGAAAAAGATATCTGGAAAAATTCAATTTGTTCATAGTGGCTCTTTGAGGGCGTGATTGTTATTAGGCCTCAGCAGAAGTCAACCATCTGTTAAAATATAAATTGAGTGAATTTAGATTGATTAAATGTTGAAGAATGGTGCTACTGTTAAAAAAGTTCATCTCTTTACTGTTCTTAAGTGATACTCTTTCTTAAAATTCTGAGACCTATTAACAAATTTTTTTAACTATTGATTTGACTCCTCAAACATTCAAATTCAATCAGCTGGTATCAAGTTATGACTATGAAAAATACATATAATGAAATGTATACCAAAGTCTTTGTGTAAAATACTATCCGCTTATAGATTTTCTTCCACAAAGAGCCAACTATACCCGTCGCAGTGATACTCTTTCTTAAAATTCTGAGACCTATTAATAAATTTTTTGAACTATTGATTTGACTTCTCAAACATTCAAATTCAATCAGCTGGTATCAAGTTATGACTATGAAAAATACATATAATGAAATATATACTAAATTCTTTGTGTAACATACTATCTGCTTATAGACTTTCTTCCACAAAGAGCCAACTATACCCGTCGCTCAGAAATTTATATTTTTCCTCTCATATTTTCTTATTGGGCGATTTCAAAACTCCAGTGTCTTATAGCGTTGCTGCACATTCCCGCTTTGAATCAATATTTTTTTAACACTTAAATCGAAACATCGGTCAAATTGACCGATCGGTAATTTTACTACGTAATAGTGGCTAAACTGCTTGACCTTGATGGCTGTCAACCCCAGTACCTTCCCCCCAAACCCCTCTCCGTAATATTTGGTCATTTCCAACTAGTTGGTGCGACGTTGTCGTTCATATTGGACGAATTGTGTGAATACGGTCGGTCAGATTTACCGCATGTTTCGCTTACCGGCTGGCAATCGTCGGTCGAATATACCTTGTATAAGCGGTAAAAGGCTGTAGTAAAACGCAACAAACAAAAAAACACCTGCTAGAAGTAAAATAACAGCTATATTACCCACTATAAGACCACAAATATGGCCTTGGGCAACAATCCTATTCGGATTTTTTCCCGAGGTCAGAGCTGGTCGTCTTGAAGCGTGGAGTTTGGAGTTTCATTTTTTTCTGTCACATGATCTATGCGTAATAAATATTAATTGTCATAAAATGTTGTAAAACATCATTTGTTACTCATGTGATTGCCAAATGATACATAAAAACAATAATAAACACACTAAACACCAATAAAGCACAGTGACGGTCAAATTGACCGTATGTTTCTCTTAACGTTTTAAAAATTATGTTTCGTTATAAGTGTTAACTAAATCTCTGCTAAATTTACAGCTATGTTTATTGCTTATTTCTTTTTTGAGGTTAATAAAATGTTAAAATGGTCAATAAAATCCTCTAAAAAATCAAGAAACTCAGAAGTTTGATTTTATTAATTTCCCCTCCTCCTAGTGTTCTAATCTCATTATTATTATTTGCATGTACACTCATATGTATTTTCCAGGTTCTTTTGAAAGGAATTCACTTAATAAGCATAATGGGGAACCAAGGTACTTTTACCAAGAAGATTAGCCAAGTGATGACGGATGCAGAAATACTCTATCACCTCTCCTATGTTATGTTCTGTGTCTTGGGGCTCTGCATGCATCCGTTCTTCTACTGTGTGTTGGTCAGTTCTGAATGAACCATACAAAATTTTCAATTTATATATTAAAATTTCATAGTTTAACCAAATATGCTGGAAAACAATATAATAATAATTAAAATATAATAAAAAATAGTAATCATGTCCACATATGAAATGCAGCTATGCACTATTTCAACATGTTTTGTACTATTCTGTGTTCTTTTTCCAAAAGTTAAGTCAATATGATTCAAAGTTAGTTCATTCCTTTATTCAAGATATCTTTATTGGAACACCCTTTAATTTTAAATTAATATGCTGCCCTTGAACTTTGACTGAGTGAAGTTGTACTGTACAATCTTTCGCTCGTATAAAATAAAGTTAGATCCACATCATTTTCTGCAAAAAACTGCATTCCAATCCATACTTTGTAATTTATTTTTAACAATATTGAAGTCAACTGAATATCTTATTTGTTTACTAACAAGACAATTCTGGACAGATCTGGATTGGAGGAGTTCTACTAAAATAAAATAATCTACTAAAATATTGAGGGATTGTAAGTATGTAGCTTACTGTATTTGAATATATCTCTTTGTTTGTTTCAGCTGCTGGATGTGGTTTATCGAGAGGAAACATTGCTCAATGTAATTCGCTCAGTAACAAGGAATGGTCGCTCTATAATCTTAACAGCTGTTTTAGCTCTTATCTTAGTCTACATGTTTTCTATCATCGGCTACATGTTTTTCAAGGATGATTTCTTGGTCGATGTTGATGAAAATATTGTTCGTAAGTAAAACATGGACCTTCTTTACAATTTTCATTTCAGTCAAGAAGTTTATTTTCTCGAGTCTCAACCTCTTAGTACAAATGTTCTGAACCAATATTTTTTATATTTTTAACCCTGCCTCATAAAAATTGGTACGAATTTTGTTAGTTGGACTAAATCAAAATTGATTGAGCTGACAAGTTAATTTTTTTAGATGTCATTCCTGGCTCAGCTTCAGAAGGTAACGAAACAGTTAACGGAACGTGTTCCAGTGACAAGACTACCTGTGATTTTGACGTTCAAGCCACTGCGGTCAAATATTCGCAAGAAGGTGAGTACCTACTTTTATATATATCTAAAAAAGGTTTTTCCCGTTTGATGTAAGCCAAATGATTTCTTAGTTTTGCTAACAAGCAAGTGAATGAGATTTTTTTATAGATTTTAAGGATAACCCAATCTAACCTAACTACACAATTACTCGTTGAATCAGACTCATGTTGTAAGACAAAGGTCAGATTAATATCAAATTATAGACAAAATAATTTTAAGTCAGTGGAAAATCAATCAAACAGGGTAGATAAAAGGTTTGCTGATCATGAAATAGCTTCTTTTTTATCATCCAGTTTTGATCCCTGTTTGTATTAAAGCTAATTTGAAAAGTCAATCTAAGTTGTAATCTTAATGTAAGGTTAACAATAGAATGATTGAAACAATCTTAATTGGTAAAAAGTCATGTGAGTTAATGTTTCATTGATAAAATAAAATATTCAATATGTTTAAATTTATTTAATGTTTTTCAAGAAAATTTAAAAAATGTATCCTAAGTGTATGTAATTTTAATAATGTTGACACTTCCTGTGATAATTTCTTTCATTAATGCAAAATTACTAGTAATATTTGATAGCCTAATGGAAACAACTTTTGTCAGTCTGTTTTTCACATGCAAAAAAATGCCTTCAAAAAATTTGTGTGCATCAATTGTTGTTTTAATGTAGGGCATAGAATAATTTTGCATGATGGTATTTTAACAATTTGCAAAAACAAATACGGAGATAGAGTAAGATTGTGAACATATAAGACTGGTGGTTGCAGTCAATCAGCCAATGTTGATGTCGGTGGATGGAGATCTGAAGGAGCGAGCTTGCGACTCTCTAGTCATGTGTATCGTCACTACCCTCAACCAGGGCTTGCGCAACGGAGGTGGCATAGGGGACATCCTACGTGCCCCTAGCAGTCAGGTAACTCTCTAGTCATATGTATCATCACTACCCTCAACCAGGGCTTGCACAACAGAGGCGGCATAGGGGACATGCTACATGCCCCTAGCAGTCAGGTTAATCTAGTCATCAAATCAAATCATTAAAATATCATTTATTTTCCAAAAAATACAACACACACATAATTTGTACATATAATATGTAATGTCGTGTAAACAAACTAAATTCCAGAGTTGACAAATTTGAGTTCGCAACATGATCAATACAGTATAAGATTGGGTAGACATGCTCTGATTTAGATTTTTGTGAATGAAGGAGTGTATACCTCCACTTAAAATTTGAACATTGTTTTATGAATTGAACGTTTAATTATAGCAAAACTTTGTGATCTAATTTATAAAAAATGTCTCACACCAAAAACTCCTAGCTTTAAATTATTTTCAGCTTGGTTTTAACATACAATAATCATTATTCTGTTTTAGGAACCATTGTTTGTTGCAAGGGTGGTTTATGATCTACTCTTCTTCTTCATTGTTATCATTATTGTTCTTAATCTCATATTTGGTGTGATCATCGATACGTTTGCTGATCTCAGAAGTGAAAAACAACAAAAAGAATTGATTCTCAAGAATACATGCTTTATTTGTGGTAAGATTTTCTTGTTTATTAACTTTGATTAATTAAGAAGTGAATGTTAGCAATAAAATAAGATTAATCATGAATGAATCAAGAATTAAATAACGAATGATAGAAATGAATAATTACCCAAGTATGGAATATGAATATAAAATGAATATGAATATGGAATATGAATATATGAGAAATAATATAAAATATAATTAATTAGTAGAGGTGTGCGGATAGTGAATTATTTTTTCGGATCGGATAGTTAGGGTTCGGATCGGATAGTTTTCGGATTCGGATACTCGCAATAAAAAAGTGAAATCAGACTTATCTAAGAATAAATTAGGAAAAAATCAATAAAATGTTACCTATCAAAATTATTAAATGGTACATAAAAAATCATAAATTCTTTATAGGATGAACAACAAAACTAAAATTTTTACTTCACTGCATTTAAAATTAATAATAATAAGTTTATTCCATCAATAAATACATATTTACAAAATAACAGTTACCAGTAACAAATTTTAATATGGCGTAATTCACAAATTAAATCAACAGAAACCTTATAATTCGCAATTAAATGACATCAACTTTCTACTAATTCATCAATTCATTCTTTCTACTAATAATCAACTAATTCTCAATTTGATTTCACGATTCAATTATTTTATTTATTACAATGATAAAAACAAATCACCACAAAGAATCAAGATTTTGCGGCCGACGTCGTTCGCTCGATGCCATCGGCTATCTGCGTATCGGCAGGGGCAGTGACAATGAAGCTGCTATCAAACAAAGGCCTGTGCGCAGGCGCAGAGTTGGAATATTTGGCAGATAAAATACCCCGATCGGCTGAATAACAATATTGAAACCCGTGAAATTATGATACCTCGTCGTAATCTAGTTAGTTATTCATCTTAAAATTATCTAAAAATGTAAAACTAATAACGCTTAAATTCATTTAACAAAGATAAAATGTAGATTGAAAACAAGTGGAAAATTTGTTGGTTATGTGAACACTGAACGACGAAATAGGCCAAATGTAAATTGGGCAACACTTTATCGTATTGCTCAAACCCGGAGTAGTTGAGAATGCGATAACTAAACAATTGATCGTCTACGTAGACGATCAGAATGAAGTAGTATTATTTTTGCCGGAAACTCCGTCGCAAAACGAGCTATTATGATGGTTTGTTACCAGTAACATTAAATCAACAATTCAAGTTTTTTCGTAGCCGAAATGAAATTTTATATGGAACAATATCAAACCGCAATCTGATACTCGGTGCAACTATCGATGACACTATGCTTTGTATTTCAAAATGCAATATCGTGTTGAACTTACGGTTACTTAAATGCGTAGTTGAAGAATCGAATAATCATACCGCATCCTCGGACTGCCCAATGACGTTCTTACATTCCGATTGGATATGAATTGCGTAATTTCGTCATCTGCGGTCGTCATTCGTCATTCGAATCGCTATAAGTGTATCGCGTCTACCAGTCAACGACATTGTTTTGATGAAAGACTACGTAATTTCGTCGTCTTATCAAGGTTTAAGCAAAAATTATTCCAGCTTCGCGGGTATTAACTCGACGAAAATCTCGTTGTTTTTGTTCAAATTGCTGTATTATACAGTCTATCCGAAAATTCGGATATTTATCGGATCGGATCGGATATCTTAAATACATTCGGATCGGTTTCGGATATCCGATCCGATCCGAATTCGAACCCAATTTTCGGATATCCGCACACCTCTATTAATTAGAGGTATAGTTTAATATACAACAGGATAACTTTACATTGATTGAAAAGGAGAATATTTTGGATGACTTATTAAATAAAAGACTCTTTGTATAGAAGCATTCATACCCAAAGCAGTCTAATTGGAGGATATACTATTAAAGTAATAGAATTAAAGAAAATAACAAAATTTGTTTTAACATTATATTTATATATGGTGCTTACTCCAATTACTTTGTAATGTAACCTGTATCACTATAATATGCTTACAAAGTATCAAACTCTTAAGGAGGCAGATATCTGCCCTTTTCCATGTTGCTCAGGGTTAAGAACCTGACCTAGGTCGTCAGTTTTCTCTTACTGCCAGCATTTCCTGCACACAGTGTCACAATTAAATACTCCAATGTACAGTTGGTGCTTACTCAAGTTAGTTTGTACTGTATCCTGAACCTTATATGTATCTCTTTTCAGGATTGAACAGGTCAGCTTTTGACAACAAGACGGTCAGTTTCGAAGAGCATATTAAGTGTGAGCATAATATGTGGCACTATTTGTACTTCATAGTCCTTGTGAAGGTCAAGGACCCGACAGAGTTCACTGGTCCAGAGAGTTATGTTTATGCAATGGTCAAGGTAATGGCATCTAGTAATTCCTGTTCAATGGTAGTTTACTTTATTGACTAGACTCTTCCTAAAAATCAAACCACCTAAAATTATAAATTTGCCATTTCATGTAAGCATTTATCGATGATGGCACTCTATTATTCTATTCTAAGGGGAGTTCAGGGTAATTGCTAATGGAACTGCCGTACGAAACCATAATTGTATGGTTTTTTTTAATCCCTAGAATACTGTCTCTTCCATTAAAATGACTCCTTAAATGCTTCAGGGTTTTGAAACAGTTGAGTACATTGTACACTTTAAGGGTGTTTCTGCTAGATTAATAAGTAAGGGTGTTCAAACAGTAATATTTTTAGTCCTTTTTAATATAATACTTGATTACTATTCCAATTGTAAAATATTTTAGTTTGATTGTTATTAGTAGGTAGTTCCGAAGTGTTAAGATTCTGCAGTACTTGCCCCATCTTGGATTTGTTGTCCCATTAAAAACTCTGAAATTTGCCTCAATTGGAATTTTAAAACCAAATATGGATTTTAAAAT
Source organism: Nephotettix cincticeps (assembly GCA_023375725.1). Lineage (NCBI taxonomy): Eukaryota > Metazoa > Arthropoda > Insecta > Hemiptera > Cicadellidae > Nephotettix > Nephotettix cincticeps. Next base: position 40,432,833 of record CM041784.1, read on the forward strand.
GAAGACACATCGGATTATTTTGACATCAGAACACGTTCGCAGCGGACCACTCGGATCTGAGTAGTACTGGTCCTGCCTGGCACGTGGAGCGAACTGCTCAAATCCGAGTGGTAACATTTAGGTTAAAATCAAGATGGCGGATCTGGCGATGTAGATTGTCCTACCACCTGTTGGAATCTGAGAGAACTACGACCAGCTTTGTTATAACGCAGTATCTATTTCTGTATGGGTCACTTGGAATTTTCCTATTGGTTGATTTTAAACTTCACAGCCCTCCGCGCGAGTAACGGGGTTTTGGGCACCGCAGCGACTGTGTTAAAATGTTTTATCAGCAATCTATCTGGTTACGATATTAATAAACCTTTATGTAATGTGTCAATAATATGCTTTATAGTGATAATTTTTTTAATAATATGTATCATCCATCCACACTTAAATTTCCAATTTGTACTTTGGTAGGGATTATAAATGTGATGAACTGAAAGCAGGTGTTTCTAGCGTAAACAATTTTTATTTTGACTATTTATACCAAGTTTCATCAACATCTGTCCATAAATAAAGGAGTTTGCCTATTCTCTATATTAATATGGGATAAGAGTATGCAGGATAGGTGCCATTATAAAAACATAAAACATGATTTTTAAGTATAAATGGATGAATCTTAATTATATGAAGCTAAATATAAAGTTTCATCCAAAAATATGCATTGATAAGTGAAATATGATTTTTCCTGATAATCCGTAAGATTAACATTGGAGCCTCAAAATACAACATACTGTGTTTAGATTTTTTTATATCAGTTACCGTTTGAGATAGAGCAAAAGTTTAAGGAATTAAATGTGTAGTTTTTAAGCTGATTCTAATGGTGAAAGATAAGGATTTTTTACATATGAAAAATGCCGAAACCCCAATTTTTTAGTACAAACCACTCCCAAAACTACCAGTTCTAATTGACCGATATATCTAAATTACGAACTCGTCCAAACAAATGTAGGAATACACGTCTCTACCAAACTTGGTCTTGATCGGACCATTTTTACGAGAGTTATCTTGTTCATAGACACACACACACACACACATGTATATGTATATATATACAGGTTGTTCATTAAAGTCGGGGACAAACTTCGAGGGGTGATGGTACTCATCAAAATAAAAAAAAAATTCCCTATAACCATTTGTCGAAAAATCCTTCGTTTAGCCGCTAGCCGTCAGTTTGTATTTTTTTCCAAAAACTGTTATATATTAAGAACTATATAAGATACACAAACCAAACTTTGCACACATACTTAATGGCCAAAGAGAAAAATATTACCAAGATATCATTTAGTTTGCTTTTATATTTTCAAAATGGTGGCAATTAAAAATCTTTTAATTTAAATAACAAAAAAACATTAACTTTAAAAAAAATTTAAATAAAAGAGATTGAAATTTTAATTTCTAATCCAACAATACTTTGGTGAACAAAATCTGTCCATGCATAAGCGAGAAAATGCACTTTTAATGTTAGATTGCAGGGCCCACGCGCCACCACGACATGGCCGTGGCGAAGAAACCGCTTTGTGCCAGCTGAACTTCGCTTCTTCGCCTCGGCCGCGCCACGGTGGCACATGGGCCCTGTAATCTAATATTTAAAGTGCATTTTCTTGATTACCTGTGGACATATTTCATTCACCAAAGAATTGTTCTATTTGATTGAATTGAAAATTTGAATTAAAATTGGAATTTTTTTAAATCCTGTGAAAAATTTTATAAAGCTAATGTTTTTTTATATTTAAATTTAAATATTTTCAACCACCGCAATTTATAAAATATGAAAGCAAACTAAATGATACCTTGAGAATATTTTTCTCTTTGGCCATTAAATATGTGTGCAAAGTTTGGTTTCTGTACCTTAAATAGTTTTTGTTATGTAATGTTTTTCGTATAAAATACAAAATGGCGGGTAGCGGCTAAACGAAGGATATATTATAATGTATCAAAATGTTAACGACTATTGTTTTTGGCCTCTGGGAACCTAAAAACAAAAAAATAACGTGGTCCCGGACTTAAGTCTTGTCATGAGACCTAAGGTAATAGCTTCTTCCCTAAAGGGAAATTTGCTAAAATGACATTACCCAGTTGGCAACATCGCTACCTCAATAGAATAGATTTGGGTTAATGTTTACTCAAATTAACTCTGTGAAAGTGAATATTAAACCATGATCTAGCCGAGGCATGGTATTTGTCAACCATCGTTCAACCTTAAATGCAGCAAGTGCCATGAACAACAACACTAGGTTTACTTCAGTAACTAGCGAAATCCAGTTGGTTAGCCTCATTGGGGGTCTATGTATTCATGGAGGTTTGGATCACCATACCTAGGTTTGGCTGAAGAGGACGTAGTCCTATAACAGCCGCAGTGGGCCTTCAGCCCACTGAAACCTCACAATCCATCCATCCACCATATCTAGGGATATTTATTGTGAATGCCAACCAACAATCATACTGGCCAATTAAGGTTATGGTTATCCCAGAGACAGTCATAGGTCTACATCCCCTGACCAAGGTAAGGGCCAGACCTTGTGCCTCTGTTTTATGTACATTTAGTTAATCTTGCACAGTTTTATATCCCCCTAAATTTTACCTTTTTTTACATTTTTAATGTGAGTATGTTTAATACAATGTGTTAGTTAATCTCTATTTAGGTGAACCGATGGTTCTAGATATCAAATAAGACAACTGAAACCAATTTTGGTTATTTTTCTAAATAATATTAAACCAAAACAAAGAAAATGATATCTCTGTTTACCAAATAATTTATTCAAGTTTCAACGTTTTTCAAGCTAGAGCCAATAATAATATTATAATAGTTTGTAATAATTATCAATATTGATTAGTTAAAATTAATTTTACTGTGCTAGGACCGAAACCTTGACTGGTTTCCTCGACTACGAGCTATGTCACTGGCAGCAGATGAAGGTGAAGGAGAGCAAATTGAGCTACGTACATTACAAGCTCAGCTAGAGAGAACCCAGACTCTGGTCACCACACTTTCCCAACAGCTATCAGAGCTCAAGGATCAGGTAACAACCTAACATTGTTACAAGATACTAATATAAATATGAATTAATGGTAGTTACAATACAAAGTCACATGCATTTAAGTCAATCCCACAAGCAATAACTATAGTTACTCTTGCCTGCGTATGTTTAAAGTCAATCATGACAGTGATTGTCATAGTTACTCCCTCCTACATGTGTCGCAGTCAATCTCACTATCAATAACCATAGTTACTCCTGCCTGAATGTGTCAGAGTCAATCCTGGTGGGTGATTGTCATAGTTACTCCCTCCTACATGTGTCGCAGTCAATCTCACTATCAATAACCATAGTTACTCCTGCCTGCATGTGTCAGAGTCAATCCTGGTGGGTGATTGTCATAGTTACTCCCTCCTACATGTGTCGCAGCCAATCTCACTATCAATAACCATAGTTACTCCTGCATGAATGTGTCAGAGTCAATCCTGGTGGGTGATTGTCATAGTTACTCCCTCCTACATATGTCGCAGTCAATCTCACTATCAATAACCATAGTTACTCCTGCCTGAAAGTAGGGGTCTGCGGTACAGGAAATTATGAGGTCGGTACGGTACGGTACGGTACAAATTGTTGTACCTCGGTTCTCGGTACAAATTCGGTACGGTACGGTACACGAGAATAATGCCGCTAGTAACATTGACTGATCTCATCCTTTTATTCATAAGTATTTTACAGAACTTATTTAGTGAAAACATAGGAAAAGGAGTTTAAAAAAGATATACAATGTCAAAAGAAATATTTTACTGTACTAATTTTCAAACTGTAATATGATTTTTTTAATCCATTCTGTAAAAAATATATCACACTAAACATAATAATAATTATTTAAACATTATAATATATGTTGTAACAAATTAATAAGGTGTAACAATCTTCTCAAGTCTCAAACTAAGGATGAACAAACAAAATAAAAAAATATAATGTATTTTATTGCAGAACAAAAAATACAGAAAATATACTGAGTCAATACCATTAGCCAAGGGTTCATTAGACCTATGTTTTATATTGTCCTGGTTTATTATTTTTAATTCAACCAATCACAACCATTATTCAAATTAAATCAAACACTTTCATAAAAAAGGCCAAAGGGCTCTTAGACTAAAATAGTTATTTTAGTATAAAGTGGTTAATAGTTTAATATTACAGTGGAACCCCTCAAATCTGAACAGTTCTCAAGAAATAAAAAAAAGAAATAGCTGGAAAGTTTAAAAAAATTAATCACATAAACTTATTTTTCAATGTTTTAAGGTTTAAGTCTGTTATCTTTAACTGTTGAAGTGAAGAAAATCTTCACTCGAACGTAATCCCAAGCCACGTCTGTTAGCGATGCACACTTATCAGCAGGTAAACGCTCACTAAACTAGACACAGACAGTAGACAGACGCGATCCGCATCCCTGTTAGTAAGGGCGAGGGTAGGGGGAGAGTGGTTTATTTTTAGCACAGGCTCGACCCGCCAAGGTCACTGCCCTTATGAATTAATTGAGTCACACACAGCCTGTATAACCCCAATCACCGCGTCTCCCGTCGCTTACCGCGCAAATACAGTGACGAAATAAGTGCATAATATTATTTCCCGGGAAGAAAAGGCTTCAGTCCCAATCAGTTCGGATTTGAGAGGTTCCACTAATGAGGAAATACAGAATATATTAAAAAAATAAAACGGTTTATTTATTTCCTTTATTCAGTTATATCCTTAACATTATGATTTTTTGTTTTATTTGAGTGAAAATCCCGAAATAGCGAGATCATTACGGCAAATCACAGTTCTGTATTGGTCATATAACATCGTCAACAGGCTATTAGAGCAAAAAGAAAGAATGACTTGAAAAAATCACGAATCTCAGTATAAAAGGTTTTCACAGTGATTGTAAAATCACAGGTAATCCCATCTCTATTTGAAACACGACAAATACGAGCTTCATATTGGTATGACTATTTTGTTGCATCAAAAGAAGGAACGGTTCCCTGATCGCATAAGCTGCTATACGTGGATACGATAATAAACTGTGATTGCACAATAATTTAGAGCCGGCAGGGAGATGGCTGGTTGCCTGTTTTCCTGGTGAGGCTGTTTTAAATGATCATTCACCAACACGCTATGAGTCAGTCTTACGTTCAGTATTTGCCGTACATCTGGGCAGTTTTGTAATTCTATATTACAGTACTTGAGGAATATAAAGCCTTTAACGGTCGGGTTTTATTCAATGTTTTCGGCGGGAGTTGTTCCACAGTTATATTTGATGGCAACCTAGACTGGATAGTAACTTAATTTTTACTTCTTTGTACCGTACCGAAAAAATTCTTGTACCGTACCGAGGCTCGGTACAAGGCTGGAACCGTACCGTACCGATTTTTTCGGTGCACCGCAGACCCCTACCTGAAAGTGTCAGAGTCAATCCTGGTGGGTGATTGTCGTAGTTACTCCCTCCTACATACGTCATAGTCAATCCTACTAGATATTACTATAGTTACTCCTGCCTGCATGTGTCAGAGTCAATCCTGGTGGGTGATTGTCGTAGTTACTCCCTCCTACATGTGTCGCAGTCAATCTCACTATCAATAACCATAGTTACTCCTGCCTGCATGTGTCAGAGTCAATCCTGGTGGGTGATTGTCATAGTTACTCCCTCCTACATATGTCGCAGTCAATCTCACTATCAATAACCATAGTTACTCCTGTCTGAATGTATCAGAGTCAATCCTGGTGGGTGATTGTCGTAGTTACTCCCTCCTACATACGTCATAGTCAATCCTACTAGATATTACTATAGTTACTCCTTCCTACATATGTCATAGTCAATCCTGGTGGGTGATTGTCAAGTTACTCCTTCCTAGTCAATCCTACTAGCAATTACTATAGTTACTCCTGCCTGCATGTGTCAGAGTCAATCCTGGAGGGTGATTGTCAAGTTACTCCTTCCTACATACGTCATAGTCAATCCTGGAGGGTGATTGTCAAGTTACTCCTTCCTACATACGTCATAGTCAATCCTATAAGCAAATACTATAGTTACTCCTGCCTGCATATGTCATAGTCAATCCTGGAGGGTGATTGTCAAGTTACTCCTTCCTACATACGTCATAGTCAATCCCACTAGCAATTCCTATAGTTACTCCTGCCTGAATGCATCAGAGTCCATCCTGGTGGGTGTTTGTCATAGTTACACCCTCCTACATGAAGATTTTTTTATATCTTTGAATTGATCAACATTCCCTAGAATAAAAGCATTTTAAGCTGGAATGGCAAGGGTTGCACAAACTTGTATCTAAAGGTATTTTATTTAACTCATATTCGCCTTATAATGTTCTCCTTTTTTGTTTTATCAGATGACGGAACAGAGGAAACAGAAGCAGAGGATTGGTCTTCTGAATTCAACGTCTGCGTATTTGCACAACCTGTGAGAGACTGACATCGACAATGCAGCACTTTCCCCTCTAAATCTAAATGTTAGTGCTAGAGTAGACATTTCAAGTTAAATACAGTGAAACCCGACTAATTTTAATGTAGTTATCGATGTTGAAATGTAATTTATAGAATTTGAAGACTCTGTGTACCTACAGTATTGATAGGATTTTAGGGTAATATTTAGGTTAGTTTTAAGAAGAATTTATCTACCTGGTTCTCAGTCTATTTTGACTATTAACTATTATCGAAAATGAACTGTATGAATTAATTGTTAAGCATCACAACGAATAACGCTTGGATTTTCACACTTGTAAATAAGTGTAATGCGATTCTATATCCATTTTGAAATGAAACAAACCTAGTCCTCTTTCACTAAGTCTGATATTTTTTCCCTCCATCTATAAGGGTTTTATGTACCTTACTGGCTGTATTTTGAGGCTTTCTTCCCTGGATTTTTTTTGACAAAATTAATATACCAATGCTTCACTAATTTGGTGATTGAAATGTAATTTTAAAAGCTTGGTCTGAATGTTCGAATGCTAATGGTTTTAAATTCAAAAAAGTCTGCCTTTATAAATTTTAAATATGTAGTGGTTGGTTTCTAAATGCTAACCTATAAATTTTCAAGAAATTCAATATTTTTTATCTTTGGTGTTTGTATCCTGTTTTGAAGTATAACAATTGTTTTTTTTTAAATTTTAAACACATATTGCTATTTTATAAATGTTTGAGCTAAGAAAATAAAAAAAGTATTCTTTGGGAAAAATGTAAGACCGCCTGTTTTAAATTGTGCTCTTTTATTTATTAATTTTCCTTCAGCTATAATGTTCATAATGATTACATTATGAACCAGATTGATTACAAATATTGTTCACATAATTGGTAAAATAAATTTAGTTTGCATCTTTTCCAGGCAAATTTAGATCTGAGTTAAAGTGTGATTCATTTCAATGTGATAAAATTACTTGTGTGTATAGTTAAGTATACAGGATTAGAACTCAAAACATTGAAATTGTTTTTAATTTTTTCATTTGATATTAATGCAGGTAACAACACACATTTTGCCGATTCATGTTCATTTAAGCTCAAAATATCAACCTATCCAAGTTGTGCCCATTAATGATGCCTCTAGCCTGTGTCTTGTTGTGAAGACTGGATAAGTGCCATCATATTTGTGTGCCATTACAATGGTGTACTGCAATATAAGTGTCAATCATTCGACAGCAAATTATAATTTTTAGCTTTTATCCCAGCAGATGACAACTAATAATCTCATTGGTGTTTGGACAGTTTATTTTACCTTATTATTAAAACCCCAACCAATTGATTGAGGAGAAAACATGTTTTGTATTAATTACCAAATAATTTAATTAACACTTGATAACTTAAAGTTTGATCAGGTAAGTTTTCATGTTTGGCGGCACTGGTGATAACTGACGAATAGTTCCATCTGTATTGTCTCTTCTCTTTGTAGTTATGTTAAAACCCAACATAATGAAAATTTTTGGTAAATTATAGGAAATGTTTTTTTTTACTGCAGTGGACTTAATTTAAACAAAGTCCGCCCTTCTGGCCGAATGCAGCCATAAAACTAACATAGTAACAATCAATCTATGTCTTTCCTCTCCTATCAGTTCTGTTAAAATTAGTGAGGTTTTACTGTATCTTGTTAAAATACTGGGTAATTTTAATCTTGTGATATAATAATGTTGTTAATTTTTTATAACATTTATTTTTAATTTTAGATATTAAGGTATTGTAAAATTTGGTATTTAGTTAAAGAATAAAAGTTGTATTTTCAATACTATCGTTTTATTGCAATGTCATCATAATTATTTAGTAATGCTTCTTTTATGATAGATTTGCTAAACTTTCTGTATTTGTTACATAAGTAACTTATAAAAATAAGCTATTACCAATAATGAAATATTTTATTTTTCAAGCCAAATGTAGCTGAAAACTCCCTAAAGTAGCTAGTAAAGAAACCCTTTTTATTATGTTTTAGTATAGATTAAATTATCAAAACCCCAACAAGTTTCTTCGAGTACTTCTGTTAATGTTGACAATTTATGTCTAAATATTGTCATATCTTTGTTTACATAACAAACTCAATTAGAAATTCAGCAAAGTATTTCAACTTGATAGGAAGATTGGAACATGATATCATTCACTAAACTAATTTTAGGCCTTTTCATATGCATTTACTGTATAACCATATTCTATCCTCATTTTGCAATCTTGCTTGAAAAGTTATGTAGCTTTTTTAGAAGTAGCAATGGATGTTTAGAAGAATTTGGAGTGGTAAGTCAAATTATTTTATTTTGCTGTAGTAATGTAAAATATTACGAACATTTTTTAAAGTTTTTCTATGAAATATTTTTGCAATGGTTGTTTTAACATCAGTTTATGACAAATTATATCTTTTCTAAAAAAATTAGTTTTGTTGGTTTTTAAGTAAATCTAAGTAACAATTTTGATAAAATATGCATTTCAGATAGCCTTATAAACTTATCCCTTGCAATTTGAAGTGTTTAAACTAGAGATAGGAAGGTTAAATTTGTACAGTTTGATTTTAAATATTCAAATCTATTTGATTTAATAAGTTATTAATATTTATGTGAAGTTTTAGACTTTAAAAAATAAAAAATATATCACTAAACTAAAGAACTCACTGTGTGGTCTGTAATATATTATCACGTGTAAGGCCAAAAGTTTTGCTTGCACCTATTTTATGAGTAATAACACTAAACTTAACTTACTTAATGGTTTTAAATTTAAAAATTAACTAATTAATTAATTTAATTAACTGCACTGCTTAAGCACTCAATGTCAGTCTAATATATAGCTGAATTTTATTTTTGGTCACAACTATATTTTTTGAGGAAATTAATATGAATAATTTTATTAAATTATATTTTACTCTATTACTTAATAGATCTAAAATATTTTGTTTATTGAAATTTTTCTGCATTTGTAATCATTTGTAAAACACCTGGTATTATTAAATTTAGAAAACATTACTGAAGATATAATTTAGTTACATATCTCTAGAGTAGTTTTCAATCTGTATGATCAAAAAAATATGATAGATTTCTTCTAAATTCCAAATGTTATTTATGTTTATAGTGTACAAACAATACACAGTGTTGCGGGGACCTTGAATGTAGACCCTTTGAGGAGTTGAATGCCAGCATTTGTTTAACTGCCGACTCTCAACGTTATGTGTATACTTGGCTAGCTCAGACCACCAATTCGCCACCATTACGTCAGAATAATTCAATAATTGTATAATTAGTTGGTAATAATAATGGTTTCTTACATCTGAAAATTAATGAATTTAAAATTGTTGTAAAAAATACAACTACTAACCTTCAGAATTTTTTATCAATGATATTCCTAAAATTAAATCCTTTGGAACTGTCCATAAAAAAATTATAATATTTTTATTTTTATTTCTGGTTTTTAAGCTATTAGTTGGTCAAACATTAGCAAGGAATAAAATTAATTTTAATTACTTCACCTAACTGCTGCCTGGTGGTGAGTGGATCATACACAATCCAGAGACTTGACTGTGTGTGAGCAGCACCTAACTGGTTGGGCTTGCTGCTTGGTGATGAGTGGATCATATACAATCCAGAGACTTGACTGTGTGAGCAGCACCTAACTGGTTGGGCTTTCTGCTTGGTGGTGAGTGGATCATACACAATCCAGAGACTTGACTGTGTGTGAGCAGCACCTAACTGATTGGGCTTGCAGCTTGGTGATGAGTGGATCATACACAATCCAGAGACTTCACTGTGTTTGAGCAGCACCTAACTGGTTGAGCTTGCTGCTTGGTGATGAGTGGATCATACACAATCCAGAGACTTGACTGTGTTTGAGCAGCACCTAACTGGTTGGGCTGCTGCTTGGTGATGAGTGGATCATACACAATCCAGAGACTTGACTGTGTTTGAGCAGCACCTAACTGGTTGGGCTTGCTGCTCGGTTTTAAACACTAAAACTAATAATTTTTTGGAAAACATCAGATTTGTAATGGAAAAGGGGGACTGCAACCTTTATTATTTAACTCTTGAATCTCACATGACAAAAATAAAAAAGCCTAAATATATTTTCAGTACAAAATATTTTATTGTCAGTATATTTCTCGTATAATTAACTTCTCTGTAGTATCTTGTCATTTACTACTCAGATATGCTCAATTAAAATCCTTTTAGCCATCTATTTCTAAGTTTAGTAATCGTCATCATCTGATTCGTCTTTTATTATGCCAAGATTTCTTGCAACAGATTTAACATTACTAATCACTTCCTCTTGAACCAAATTAAAACTCATAGCCAAGAGTGCAATACCAAAGAGTAAATAAAGCGAGCAAAGAGCTATGCTTACTTCTGCTGCGTTTGACTTGTTTACTCTCTGGGCTGGCACAAAATCGCCAAAACCGATCGTTGTAAGAGTAATAAAACAGAAATAAGCTGAATCGGCATAACCCCAATTTTCCCACCCTGAAAATAAAAATGCTCCCCCAATTATGTAACTAATCACAAGGAATACACAAAGCCAAATTGGCACTGGTTTTATGACATTTGAATTTTCTTCTAGATAACTATCGTGGTAGTAATCATAGTCAAAATCGTAGGGGTCTCGTGGGTAGACTTGACGATGATGCATGTATCCCTTGTCTCTACCAAAGTCAGACATCGGTCGCCGTCCTGAAAAGAAAATGACAATAAAATACTGCAAATTCAAATGGTGTAGAAAATAGAGTAAAATATTTCAAATTTGCCTGGTGTAGAAAGTTGAGAAAAAACAGGCCTGAACAAATATCTGAATTTTAAGAATGTAATCTTCCAGTATTTGATGCAGCAGTATGAGTACAACTTTAATCAGGTCTTATTATGTTCCATATAGTGTAACCTCGATTTATTTAACCTAAAAGAGAACGTGAAATTATTTAGTTATTTAATTATCATTTATCCTCTGCTGAAAAAATATTTAGGTTATATAAGGGTGACTTTGATAAGTATAAAATGTCAAAGTTTTGTTCCATGAAATACACACTTAAAATACTGACACATGTTAGCAACGAACATTGTTGCAGAAAAGCGCCTGAATTCTTATAGCTATTCAAATTCTCAGGGCTCTTCTCATGAGTACTGTCCGCTGTCCGCTAACAGTAATGAAGGAGGTCAGTTAAAATTTGAGGGGAGGAGGGAGATTACCTGTATAAGATTGGCGTAGAGAGGAGCTCCTTGTGGGGGGTTGTTCCACCGCAAGGTATTGTTGCCGGCCATCAATTTCGGAACGAAGATTTGGCTCAGCAGTTTGCGCTCTGGTCTCCCTCAAGATTACTTGATTTTGACTTGACCCTCTTGATCCAACTTTAGGTACTATTCTTTCAGGCTGCCCATTCTTTGGATGAACTATATAAGGAAAAATAAATTTAGAAATTTATCAATTTGATTTTTATTTGATACTGTCCATAGATAACTGGCCTCAAATAAGTTAGGCTAATAAGCTTAAAAGGGTTTCCTACTGCATTTTATTCTGGCCAGAAAATAATTTCAAAACCTGACTTTAACCATTAATAGACTAATTTACTTTATATTTTTAATTTTTTCTTTAAAATAAATTTATACTCCCAGGGGCATGTTCCATAAAGTATACTAGTCTGGTAATCACAGTCTAGAGTATCAATACTACTCTATAGTTTAAATTCAAGTGCCTTTCAACAGTAAAGGCTTGTCCTTACATTTAATTCCATTCAATTTAGATAATTTAGTTCAATTTCATCATTTTTCCGGGTTATGAAATGAGTAGGAACTTATAATTAAGTATTGCTACCAGTGTTTACCAGGTAAATTTGGTTCTATTTCATAGTCCTCTACTCACATAACTTGTACTAATTAATGCCTGCAAATTTTAACCTTTTAAAAAGATTTTTTATTCAGTAGTCGTTATCTCTATCCAGATTCGTTCAAATTCACATAGGTTGAGAAGATGAAATTCCTGAGACTAAACTACAAGTTGATTGTGGTTAAAACATCCCTCCTTGCTTTAGGTAAATGTCAAAAATTTGTATGGTTATTTGAATTCAAAACTGTGTTTACTGTAAACTGTAAATTTATGCAATAAAACTATTTCTTACTCTTTAATAAAATCTTGTCTTCCTGTGGTAACTGATAACCATGTACAGAGATCCATAAATCAAGCAATGACTCGACAGAAGGACTAAGAATAATTTACAAATTTAAAAAATCAGTCTGCTGCCAAACCAGCAAAAATGTTTTGTAAAAGTTTTGAAACAATAATCTACCTTCAAAGAATACTGGTCTCAACAGCTAATCTATAAGTAATCAATCCTTAAGACCAAAAATAATAATACGAATGTATAACAACATAAATTCATTTGTTGAATAAAACTAAAGGTTCACTAGTAAATTTTGTTCTGCTAATGTTATCAATTGTTTAATATCTATTGTCTTATTAGGAAATATCATAGACTAGCCAATGTACACGTAAACGACTCATCGCTGTTGTAAGGACTCAGAACGATTTGTATACTTTCGCTCTGCCGATATGCACTTAATATCATTAAATATCGGACAATACTGTAATTTAGACAATGTGAGGGACACCGGCCGAGTGGAGGTACAAAAATCCATCTTCCTTATTTTCTCCCCTTTGATATAGTATATGAAGAAAGTTTTTCGTCAAATTTTTGAATGATTTGAGGGTGGATATAACTGTTCATGGGTCCGTCCCCTGAATCCAAAAAATTGGTTTTCGACGTGATATCTGTCCATGTGTGTGTGTGTATGTCTGGATGTGTACGGAGCCACAGCCTAAACTGTTAGTCCGATTTAGATCAAATTTGGTATGTAGATATATGAATGGGTCCTCGGAAAAATTTCCAAGCGACAAAATTTCCAAAGCGGAGATATTTAATTATTCCAGACGCCACAAACTACACCATGGTATATTTGGTTTTTAAGATATTTGTGTTTGCAGCTCTGATTTTGTCTGTCCGAAATGGCATGCTCCGCGGGACCCTAACTTAACTACTTAAAAATTCTACTTTCTAGGCTTGATAACTCGAAATTAGGTTTTTGTCGCTTGGAACGTTTTCCGTGGGACCATTCATGTATTCACGGTATCTCCAGGCAACTTACATTTTTTTTAATTTTTAATTTTTTAAGGGTAGTTCACCCCTAAAAACTTAAAAAAACTTGAAAATCCAAATTTCTCAAAAATAGCTCTAACGATTTTGATTAAAATTTAATAGTTTATAGTGAGTGAATTGAATACTAAATAATATTCCACCACCTGCATGTCTGTAAAAATGATGGTTCAAAAGTTATGGACTTTTAAATGTTAAAATTCATTTTTTAGATTTTCCGTAAAAACAATAAATTTAAAGTATAATTTGACTAACTCCGTTAAATTCAGCCAAAAAACTAAACAAATTACTAGTTATAATTATTTATCTATGAGCAACGGTTCCAAAGAAAAGTTGAATTTACTGTCCATGATAAATGCAGGACGTTGCCTGTGAGCGCCCAATGTTATTCTCATGGAGAATATTAAAAATTCAATTTCTTCCTTATTTCCCAACTGTTTTCGATTAAACTTGGTATGTAGTGTAAGGTCACATCACCCAACAAAACCCACCCAAAAAGCTTGTTATTACTAAGGTGGGGTGCCCTGTAAAATTCAAACAATTAATTTAACTTTGTTTCTGTTGCTGTTATTTTTAGGAATTGGATCATTATTTTTGAAACAATAAATTATTAAATGATATTTAGACAATCTTTAAAGAATATGATAGTTTTATTACACATTGTCATTTTTAAATTTACTTAATGGAAAAAGTATGTGTCAGTCCACTGATACCGTTTTTTTTCAGTGGCTTGGAAAGTCTGCTTTCACCATAGTGTTTTTGGAAATACATTTGCAAATCGACAGTGACTACACCATTACGAAAATACTGTGATATTCTAAAATCAAGTACTTAATGAGTACAGTACTTAATATGAGACGTTCTAGATTACTAAGGCTACTAACATAGCATGGCACCAGGTAGTCTGTTAGATGTCAGGCAGCTGTTAGTAATTGTAATATTATAATATGACAATAAATTACCTCTGCAAGATTCTTCTCGGTCCAGTGCATATTTGTTGAAAAGCACTGGTGTAGTGTTTTGCCCATCATCGGTGGTGGCTGTGAAAAACATTTTTAGAGTAATAGCTTTTTATATTTATTCTACGTAACGTACTATGTAAATTCAATGATGATAGTAAATAAGCTTAACTGGTTTAAAACTTAAACAAATTATCGTGTAGAAATGCTTATCCAAACATTGTTCCATATATTTCAATCAATTATTTGAGGATATATCCCTAATACCAAATATTTGGTCTCTTTTTAATGAAAACATTGTATGTTAATCAAGAGATAAGTAAATTTTATATTTTTATTTTAATAATATTACAAAGGCTCTGTCACAAAGGTTAATAATCAAGTAATAAAGTTAATAATCAGTAATAAAGGTTAAGATTAACAAAAGTTAATAAAACATTTGCAACATCAAAATCTTTTGGAAATGTACTGACTCATCACAATGTTTTCAAATAG
This sequence comes from Nephotettix cincticeps, assembly GCA_023375725.1. Classification (NCBI taxonomy): domain Eukaryota; kingdom Metazoa; phylum Arthropoda; class Insecta; order Hemiptera; family Cicadellidae; genus Nephotettix; species Nephotettix cincticeps. Next base: position 40,447,955 of record CM041784.1, read on the forward strand.
TAGTCTAAATATATATTTTAATTAATTTATTATCTTGTTCTTGAAATATTCACATTTTTCAGCTTGGCCTTATGAATCAATTAATTTGGCTCAATCAATTTACTTACTATTCTTTGTGTTCTTATTAAATTTACATGAGCTAGTGTTCATTTTATTGACCACTCAAATAATAATGGTTTACATTGAACATTGAACCCAGTTTCAAATTAAATTAAGTGTTAAGTATATTAAAAGAAAAAAAAGTAAAAGATAATCAAGATATTTAGAAAATTATTTCCAAATTTTTGGTCTGAATAGAAAAAACATAGTTGTTATGCATAATCAATCTTCTTGTCAAATCTTTGCAACCCATGTACCGAGTGAATGGTAGCAGCGGGGCCCACTTTTTTTTCTGCAGTCGTCGCCACCGCCGTATTTTTTCTGGCAAAGATCGACGTTCTATGAGTATGGAGGTACAATATTAAAATTCTTTTATTTTTTGTTAAATATCCTTATTTATTGAAAATACAATAATTGCAGAAGGAAGTGTCTTAATCTCAACTGAATAAATTCTGGTATTCAAAAGATTTCCAGGACTTATATCAAAACGTTATATAATATACACTTTCACGTTAAAGATCTTTTGACGTACCTTACGCGTGCATTTATCGTTTTACGCTGCTGTTAGGACACCGAATCATAGTGTACACAACCGTTGTATTGCAGAGTTATCGAGAACTTTACGATCTAACACCTATAACAAACTGTCTAATAAATCATTCATGAAAAAGGAGCATCATTTAGCCTAATGCACCCGTTGCTGTTATTCATCCCTTGTTATTAAACCTAATTTCACTTCACTTAATCCCTTAACACAGTTGTAATTAATTAGGTCTACACTTTGTAGCCATCATTTCCTCAAATTATAATTTTTAATTGATTATGAAAACAGTTTTTACATTCCAAAAATTACAACGTTGTTCCAGGCTATGTATATTGTTTTTGTAAGTTCTTATACAGTAAACTATCGATTATCGGTGGGTGGATATTCCGTACATACCACGAAAAGCAAAAAATATGTATATTGAGTATTTTTTGAGTACAAAACGTCCACGTGCCTTTTCCTTCACACAGTAGACTGGCGAGCGATCTAATGCACAATAATAACCACCAGACACCTCTCCTTTAATTTCACCTCTCATAATAACCAATCGAATTGCTTCTGAGATTGATAAGTCACCAGTCGATGCTTTTTTTGTTTCTTGTGTTGGTAATTAGAGCTTATGGGTTCTGTGTTTGGGATTCATGCTGATTTAAAATGGATGAAAAGCGAAAGAAGGTTTTGTAAATGATTGCGTAAAGATTCAAAATGATTTCTAAAATGGAAAAGGAAGTAAACTTTGTGTTGCACTAAATTCTTTATTGCTTTTTTAAAGTCTTTAATCTTTAATGCTGATAAGTTTGTGTTGAAAAAAATTAAATTGTTTTACAGTTAAAATTACTGTTTTGTTTCATGTTACCCGTTTACACTACTTTTGCAGAATATCTGCGATTTTCAATATTATCAGTAGCCACTCAATTCCGCGGATAATCGGTAATAAATATATAATAGTAATAAATAATGTATTTAATATTGAAAAAATAAACTCATTAAAACTCCTCATGATAATATCATCACTCATTATACTCATTTTTATGTTAAACCAGTAATTTGTCTTCTGTCGTATTGTTTATGTCAATGTAAAATATAATAAACGTGATATTAGTTTCCTACCCTTTCATGATGGATTTTATAGAAGCCATTGTGAGCATTTTTTTATTGGAAGGGGCGGATTACTCCCAGGTCCCGAGGCACTTCAGCCTTAACGGCTTTTTGCGCACCCCTGAGTGGGTTGTGGCATTATCACATAGCGAAAAGCCATTGGTGATTGGTGGGATTTGAACCCGGGACCTTGTGCACCAAAGCCTTCCCTTATCCCAGGGTGCTCCCCCTTGTGGGCATATATAAACCTTTATAAACATGTCTCTGTATCTGTAAAAGTTTGTTATAAAGCATACATATTATTTTTCTTTTCCTAATTTTTTGTTTGTTGAACTCATACTTGTATGAGGCAGTTTGAGTATAACGAACTAAGGCCTATAGAGTACCTGATTGCTGATTGCTCTTGACAGACGTTTGTTTACTGTCCCAGCCATCGCTTTGGGTCGCAGGCGGTTTGCTAGGAAGGGTGTTTCGCTTGCCCAGAGATCCCCGACCCCGCACGCCACTCATTACGCCACTATCTCCTTCCTCGTAGTACCTAAATGATACATTTTGTCCAATATACTCGTCCAATAGACTTTTCACAGAGAATCGTACGATACATCTTGTTCTTTTCTATATTTGTATCCGTATTCTTAATCTAATGGACACGGATGAACTTAAAAAAGTATTTTAAAATGTTTAAAACTTAAATATCTTTTTATTAGTTCTTCTTTGAACTTCTATAAATAGGATAAAGTAATGTTAAACATTAATAATAATTAAACCAAAATTAACGAATTCAAGCAAAGAGAGAAGTTGAGGCTTCTAAATTTTAAAAAGTGGTTTTTCAGATGGGTGCTTATCTATATCCTGAGACACATCAAGGGTCAGGTTTTTATGGAATTTTTTAGATTTTACATTAATTCATGTCCAAACCCCCTTAAAACTGGATGTGTAAAAAATGTATCAAATGGCTCCAATGACTCCAATAACAATTAATGCTAAATTTTTTGTAAAAGTTTAAATTCCTAACAAAATATGATCTCTCGCAAGTCTATGGATTCAACCGTTGAAATAAATATTTTAATCATTGTGGCAAAAATTATTAATTTAAGAAAAGTTTAGTTGTGGTATTTTTGAATTGCTGTTAATTTATGATAATGGAGAAAACTGAAATGAAAGGTCGGATGTAAACACACAGTATGTTAGGTGTTTGGGTCTGTACTCTGCTATTCTTATACTGTAATGCTTGACATGTAGAAAAGGCTTGTATAGGCCTATGTGTCCGTTCACCATTTAGGAGATTGACTGTATAGATAGACAGATGTACCTGCACTCAGTGTCGGAGTAGGAATGTGTGAGCTCGGAGAGGGCGAGGGCACTGTCTGCTGAACGTGTGGAGCCATGGGGCTTCCGCAAGGAAGAGTTACGGGACCGCCCAGACATCCTCCCTCCAGACCTAGGCATCAACACTAACCAGCCTATCCTTTGCATATCTACAAATACATTTTCAACCATAACACTTACTATTTATGTTAAGATATATCCTTGCTGGGATGGATAAATAAAAGCCAATATTTACGGACCAGAATTAAGTAAAACTGTTAATTTTACATTCATATAAGAGAATTATACTTCTATTTGAGTTTTAATAAGAGCCAATTTATAATGCAGTTGTAATTGCTATATTAGAATGAAGACCCTCCATCATATGAAAATGAAATGGTTCTAGAATAATAAGATACTATTGTAAGAAAAAATAAATTCACATCGGAAGCCTAATTGCCTTTTGTGTCTTTAGGTACCAAACTATTGGGCTCAACTATAGGATGGTATCATATTCTGAAGTAGGTGTATACTGTGTTGTAATTAACAAATTAAGCCCTAAAGGAGGCTAAGATAAATGTATAACGGTGGTAATGGATGGAGATAGCTTCTCCCACTTTCAAGTAAGACTCCTTTCCATTTCCTAAAGGCCAAATCTTGTCCATTGGAGCTATCGTAACTATCAGACATAGCTGTCATCATAGCAGGCTGATTCTTACCCACTAACCCACAGATTATTATCCTTTCATTTTTACTAACTATAGTCATAACTATAGTCAGGAGAGCTTATCTGCAGAACTCAGTGGTGAGGAATATTTATTTTCATTATTGATAGTCAGCACAAAAATACTAATAAAGGCAGATTTGCATTATTATGGACTTTCTATCCCTCCAGCATAGAAAGGGAAGGGTCACTGTTTTTCACTGAATGGTTTTGGAGGCCGGAATGTTATGTCAACCTACAGCACAGTAAGCAAAGTGCACATGCACTTCCATTGCATGTCCAGGAAGAAAAAGATAGGTTAGGTAAGGGTATGGGCTAAGTTGGTTGACCATACAAAGTCGGGAGGTAGACCTCCACACTCCAGGCTCTTGACTTCTCGGGGGTCTAGCCCACATAACATAATTTGTTCCCATAGAAGGGGAAAAATTACTGTATGTTCACTTGGAATACATCAGCTTTATAATGTCTCACATTGTGGAAACATTTTTATGTGACTGGTATTGGTATCTAGAGTGACAAAGGCCAGCTAGAATGCCAATGGGGGAAGGGAAGGATGAACCATAGAACAGCTTGTTTCTGGCCATTCAGTAGACTGAACTCTCATACTCATGTTATAACCGATTTGGTTGGGGCCGAACAGGCCGGAGCAGCTCTGCCTTGTGACTGGCCTACTAACTGAAAACAATACAAGTGATTGGCAGCTCCACTAGAAGAAACTGGCCCGTGAAGGCAAGACTTCTGGCTGACATTTATACTCTTAGACTGTCAGAAGCTCGCCTAATGCGCTATGAAAATTGAATTTGCGTACCAAATGTCGAGTTTACACGTGGTTACATTGTCTTTATTTAATACCCTGAGGAATAACAGAATGCGGCGATTTTATTAGATATGGTACGCTATCTCATACCCTTTTTCCATTCAACATTTGATATGATAAGATTACCCATGAGTTCGTACAGTGGAACGGAAACTGCGTCCGCGCCTATGAGAGTGGCTGCGTTTCGGAGGCTGGGTGCAGGCGTAGCAGCATATTCGCCAGTACAGGAATCTAAACGAGTTGGCCATGATATCTCCAATGTTGGATAAGCAAAGGAGCATCAGAGGGATTCCAGCGATGGCGTAAAATATAGTTGTCACCTTTCCAAAATCTGTTTTTGGGGCAATGTGGCCATATCCTACAACACATTAACACACAGTGTTTACAATAACTGTCACAGTTTACACTTTCACCATCTTAATTTACTATTTATTGCTTTAAATTAAAAATATCATAGGACTCATACTTTGTCCCTCTAAAAGTAACTTTAAAAGTATACCCATTTATATAAATATAATACAACCCAAAAGTGTATTTGAGTTACATTTTAAATATCAATTGGTACAAAAATACTCATAAATTTTTTTTCAAACATCTTCATTCTACAAGTTATAAGATTTTGAGGAGAACACAACCTTACCGCATGAGTCATAAAAACAATTTTGGCGCCTTCAAACTAAGTACAATACTCTGTTTTTACCGTGGACAATAATAACTTTTCTCCAAAGCCATTTGTGAAACGCCAATTACATTCCATTAAAGTCTTTTGTACCAAATCCATAGGGGCAGACTGATATCAGACCGGAAACCAAATGTTTGAGCCTAAAAACGGACATTTAAAGTTTTCATTCAAATTCGAAAATTTATATAAAAACAATACTTTCTCTACACCCTATAAATAGGGAAAAATAAAAACTCAAAACTTACAAAAACAAAATAGCTCACTTTATCATGACAGTTCAACGTAATTCATCGCATTTGTTTTTTGTTAAACCTAAGGATGTCTCAATATAAAATATTAACACTATTATTTTTTATCTCTAACCTTTATTCAGGTTATCTTGAATTGGAAGATAGTACAGTTTTACGTTGTTATCTAATGTTTTGTGTTTTGTGTTTGTTTTAAGCTGGTTTCACGAACATTGAACTATTTTGTAAAAATAAATGTTATTTTTAGTGTTCGTAATTAGTATAGGCCTTACGAATCTAACACAACATTTTATACATAAGAGTAGACATGCGTTTCGAAGGATTAACTCAATTTAACATGTTAATTGTTGACTTTTTTCATTTTACACAGTATTATACAGTATAATTATTGATGTTACGGGGCACCGATCATCTCGCAGGATCGTGTATACTGACCTATGGTGGTGATGACTATGATTGAGTAGAACAAAGCTCCATGGAACGTCCACTGCAGAGAGCTGAGGTCCTCCGATCCGTCCCATCCTCTCATTCTCATCGCTATGACCAAATCGTTCTCAAACCCCTTCAGTCGGTTAACCACTGATATTGTCCAGTTGTCCTGGTGAAGGACCAACGAGTCTCTTGTCATGATCCATAAATCATCGGTCACATTTTTCCTTATCAGAGTTATGTTTTTTTTTACCTGTAACACGGATTACTAAAGTTGATAAATTTTTTCTTTTGAGTGGCGTAGAGAAAGGATTTTTAAGAGGTACCCAATGACGAATTTTGGGAAGGGGGTAAATGTTAGATGTTAGATTTTAGAGGATTACGAGACCCTCCAGTAAAGCCGGCGGGACTGTCTTCCTACGGAATATTGTACAGATACCGGAAAGAAGGGATTCATAAGGATAGGAAAGGTGTAGGACTGGAAAGTCAGAGAACTAAAAAGAGCCTCCAAACCAATCCAGATTCTGGTTCTGGCTCAATTATCAGATAAACCACTCACACAGAATTCTTGTCAGAATTGGTGTTCTGGCTCTGCCAATGTCATAATGTCCACTGCAAAGAGCTGGGAGGTCCTCCGATCCGTCCCATCCTGTTAACATCCTGGGGCTGTCGATCAAGCCCCAGGAGAGACAGGAAGGAACCAAAGTGATAAAAAAACCCGTCACACTAGTCAATGGATATCGTGGACTGATTTTTTTCATGTACTCAGTTTCGATCACCGAAGTAAAAAACAGCCAGAGAAACGAATAGGAGATGTAAATTGGGTTTCAAAAGGAAACCACAATTGCAGGGTATAGGACATGAAATACAAAAAGGTATAAGGGACCCTTAAAGTATATCGGATTTTAATTTACTATCTTAGTATAATTTATAAATTTATTTTTTTGGCGTGGCAGGTAGTTAAAATCACATGTAAAATTTAATGGTATAATAAACGTTTTTTAAGTTTCTGATCCTATCTTATAATTATTTATTATAAGAGTGTCTTAAGGAACCTCGAAACAGGTTATGCCTAAAAAGAGGCCCTAAATTTCCTGATTTTTTTTTACAAAGTTGAAGATGCAATTAAGGATTAAAGTAGTCTTTAAAGTTTAAAGGCCAAACTTGTATTATCTTTAATAACTATTGTATTGCATTTTAAGTTCTTTTTATTGTGATAATGCATCTGCAACTCTATGTTATATGTATCTGGAAAAAAGGAAATAAACATATTCTTATTCTACTACAGTTTTCAACCTTCTTTTCTACACTTCAAGTTCTAGTTCCCAACTAGTACAAATATTTGTTACGAAGAAGATACCACTATATTTTACATGTGCTTTTCCCTATCTGGCACGCCAAAGAAGAAATTTATAAATTAAATTAAATCCGATAGTAAATGTACATCTGATACACCTTAAGGGTCCCTTATACCTTTTTATATTTTATATCCTTCTACCCGGCATTTGTGGTTTACTTTTAAAAGAAACGAGCCCTATTTAAAAATAATACGGTAGAGTCATTGATATGCAAATTACTTTCAAGAAGGTAACGTGTTTATCCAAATTGAGTTACGGGATAGTCGCAGTTGTGTTCAGAAACAAAACTACTAAACAAACCAAAATGGGAACTGTTTCCTTAGCAATCGTAACAATCAATACACGTGGCCCGGCTCGCCCTATTTCGGTTGGTAGCATGTTTGTATGTATAAAGCAACTTTTTTCAATGAATGAGAAAACTGTTACTGAACCAAAGTCTTAAGTAATGTACTAGAGAGCCGTCGATCGCTCTTGATTTGTCTATTTTAGTTTCGCTTTTTAGTGTTTTGCGTTGTTTTATTTATTTCCTGTTCTCTCGTCCCTCCTTCGCTATGTCCCTGTGTTAATTCATTTATTTGCGCCACTTTTATATCAGGATTCATATCCCTCCCCAATAACTAATTATTTAAACTAATGATTATTATCAATGCAAGTCTGATATTCGTTTGTGGAAATAAATTATCAGGATATTTGATGAAAATTTTATATTGTTATTTTGAACACTTCAAAACCCGTACGTATAAGGTACACATTGCCATGATTTCCTATGATAGTGTTAGTCCTATGATAGATAGTGTGGATTCCTAATAGTGTTTTAAATAAATACATTTGTGTCCTAAAGAGTGACACATATTTGTTTGTTTTTGTTTCTAGTATCAGCTGTTTTATACCAATTTACATTCTATAGTTTACTGTCTCCTCAATATGGTTTTGTAATTATGTGTAGCATAGCAACCAACATATTACATAATATTATGCATATCATTGCATAGCATAGCATATGATAGAAATGCTTCTATTTTTATAGACTACTGTTACCGGCGATTTTCTGTATTGTATAAATAAATCGAGTCGTAAATACATGCTGTGTAAGATCGCTTAAACTCATTAAACCCCCAGAGATTTATCATATTTACGGATTGTACTGACATAGGGATTTCTGAAGACCTGTAAAGCTATTGTGTCTGTTGAAAGAACGCTGAAGCGTGTGTTGTGGAGAGGGTCTATTTGTGTGCTTTTCTGCCTCATATTCGATTCTATTTTAGTTCCATATTCTGCAACTACTTTAACAATATTCATACGTTGTTCAACATTCCTGGCATTTTTTAATTATGATAATTATATGTAATACCTACTATATATTAGTTATACACTTAAAATTTTGTGTTATTTTTGACCCAATTACTTTGAAATACTGGGTTCTAAAGTCTTTGAAATATTTTATCATACAATAATGTTTTAAAAATGACATTTAACAGGTTTTACATAATACATTAATTATATTTTCGTATCAAAAATGGTCTGGTTGCGGCACGTAGAATTTCGTCCATTTCCATCAAGTGAGCGAAATTCAATGATCACAAAAGTATTTGCCAAAATTTTCAGAAACTAATAAAATCGTTTCTCTAATCCTGGACCCAAATACTTCCTCGTCAGAGACAGATTTAATGTTTCGTAAATCACGATAATAAAAAGCCCATTGTGTGCCTATGTTGGGCTAGCGGGAAACCCGCCCTAACTGATCAACAATTGGAAGACGTTAGAAAATTCATACGTGTTTGGAGGCGGTGCTTCACATCGATGGAAAACTTCCCAGGATAGAAAATCATAGTGAAAACTCAAGTGAATGTCTCAATGACTCAATGAATACCCGGTATAATTTTTCAAATAACAAATGGAATTGTAATTCCGCTACAAACATCTTTAATCCTTTAACACGAAAAAAATAATAAGACTTAAACGTATTTAAGACTTTATTAAATACCTATAAGACAAAACAAACGTAATTGCATAGTATGACATAATTACATCACAACATAATTACATAATATACATTAAAACAAACATATTATATATGTATATAATATTAGAGACGTGTTTAAGACTTGTTAACGATAAACGTATTTATAGTTTTAATAAAAAATAACAAAAGATGACCTTTAGTACAGGGTAGTGATTAATTACTCGCCATGTTTAACCAATTAATTCCTCTCCATTACGTTTACAATTAGGCCAACTGTTAAATGGAACGGAAATATTTTAGATAACAATTGGATAGAACACTTCACACGTCACAAGATGCCCAGCTTATTATGTCACAAGACTCAACCATTGACGAATCGATAGCATTGAATAACATAGTGGTATTATAAAGTAACATTATTACGGAAATTTCCAATCTTTATTTGTGAACAAATTTGTAGTTAGTTGTTAACAGAAGGTGGGTTATAGATTACAATATGCGGCAACCACACCGGGCTGCAGCACAACACCCAGAGCAAGGTAACACAAAACAATACAATACAGAAGAAATCTCTCGGGAAAACAGCTGAAAACAACTCTGGGGCTGACCGAAAGACCCTTTTACAACATGGAAGAATTCAAGAGTGGAAGGCTACATACCTGAGTAAAAATAAATAAATAAAATTTGCTGTAAATTGTTGACGATCAACGAAATTGTAATAAAGAGTTTTTGATTCTGTTTCTGATTCAATAGACAAGCTTTACAGGTCTTCGTAAATTCCAATGTCCACCTTTAAGGCTCCTCGATAGGTGCTTTAATGTGCTACATCTTTAATCAGATCGTCTTCTGATGACTAATTCTGACATGGAGCAACTCTGAGAAATAACACCTGATTCATCTTAACAGTATAAAATTCAATTTGTTAGTTATCAAAATCCAAATGTATAATTGTGTAAGCCATTAATTACTAATATTAATATGTTATTGGACCTTTTCCAACGCGTCTGTGATTTGAACTATACAACGTTTCTGAAGTCCCGTGTGTTCGCTGTCTAGTTCCCACCCCGCTAGTTCGGGAGGCGGAGTTTTGTGGTTAATTAATTTGTGTATATGTTCGTGTTTTGTGCATGATAGACAGGAATATTTTCATTTCACTAGTAATAGAATATCTGTAGCTAAAACTTTAAATATAAATGTAATTATTTGGTAGTTAATTGAAAACGGGCGGAGTTTATTCACCTCCAGAAACATTTTGTAGTAACACAGACGCGTTGGAAAATTCCAGAAAGATAATATTAGTATTCATCTATGCCTCCGTTTTTCCAACTTTTTTAATTTTCTTTTGGTTCTTGGATATAAAAAACAAAGTTTAGCTAATTTTTGTTAGAATATTTTGTAAAATAAAATAATTTGTAAATATTTTTTTTATAATTTTTTACAAACAACATTTGTTAATTATTTTAACTTTTGATTTTAAGTATCAAAATGTTCAAGATGTAACTATAGTTTTGTGTGATTATTTTTTATTGTATTTATTTCATATTTCCTTTTTATATGTTTTAATACTTCCAGAACTCGCTGAACATCCAGGATTGACTTTAGGCTTGGCCTACATTTTCTCTCTTAAATCATGTAAAATTTCTGAACTGGTTTTGATTTTTACGATTACGATTCTCAGTTTTGCAAGTAGTTACATTATCTTGGGAAAGTACATTCACAAATACTCTCACAAAACTCATTCATAAAACCCGCTACGAGACATGCAATCACCAAGATGCGTGCAGGTAGGGAGTGGTGAGTGACCGTCACCTTGATCTCATTAGGCGCCTCGAGGTGTTCGAAGGTGTAGGCTCCCAGGATGCAGTAGGCAACCACGGCTGTGACGAGCATCACATGTGTGAACAGACAGGTGAATACCTTCCACGCATAGTAGACGATGGTGGTGCACCTGTGGGGTCGAGTCTCTTCCTCCATCGCTCCAACACTGACACTAACCACTACGCGCTCCCACCTCCACCTCCACTGTTGCCGGGCTGTTTTTAGACACCTTCTGCTGGATCGGCCCACGCGTACGCACGGTTTTATATCCCAAACGGTGACTTGTCTCCTCGATTGGGTAACGATTTTTTGTTGAAATAAAAAATTGACGTTTCGGAGATTAATATTAAATACTTCCACGACATCACAATCTTGCATACACGTGCTGGCAAGATCCACATATCGCAAAACCCACAACTCGTCGTATCGGAATAGGCGAAAGTATGGTGTTAAAGAAAGTCGAGTACAGACGAGATAAAACTCGTCATATGTAATACGCTCCAAATTGAATAATACCTAAAACTGATATAATAACCAAACAATACGTGAAATACCAAAATGCACAATTTTATCTATTTAGAAAATTATTTGATAAACGAGTGAAATAGTCAGAAACTTATAAACTTTGCGTTGCCATTCAAATAAAAAGGTAAATGATTAAAGATAAAAGTTTTCAAAGATTACACGATACTTTAATTTAAGATAAAAGTTTAAGATTCATAAGATTTGAATAAGCAGTTTTGGACCACGCTAAAGGAAAAGCTAAAGCTAAAACTAAAGGAATGAGAATAAATGGATAAGAATGAGGATAAGAATAATTTATTTCCAAAATTTACAGTGGTTTTTACAAGTACTACTTAAGTTTAAATACACATAACACCTTGTAAATTAGTTTTCGGTTACACAGTGCCAACTGAAAAAAACAAATATATTATACTGCTAATGTTCGGCAAACAAACGATAATAAATTTACGTTTGTTAATTAGCAGTATAATAATTGATAATGTTCGGAAAACAAAAAAAATGTAAAGAAGAACAAAATAATAAAATAGGATCAAAACATGTTGTAATAAAGGCCATAATTTTAACCGCGTCGGCTGAGGAGGAACTCGGGATATAAATTCACTAGTATTAACCACGACACCGGCGGTAAAATAAACTGACTAAAATATTTGTCACGTAAATCTGTTTAAACTAACACCTGAACTAAAATATATTAAATATACTGAAAAATATTATAAAGACTATATTTCTTAAAAACAAATCAACCAATAAAACCCGCAGCAACTTCTAGTCATTTAATAACATATCCATCGTACTACCAGTCTGATATCGTATTCTTATCTAGCAATCAATCTACGCGTGTGAACAATGTTTCACGAGTAGTCACGATTGAATATCAGCATCAATGCAGAAATGAGGAATCATTTTTGAGGATTTCATAGATTTGTTACCTAACCTTGTTAATTATTCTTTACAATGTTTAATTGCTCTTAATGTCCTTGTAAAAAATATTAATCCAAGTAATTGTTTATATATCTATAATATATAAGAAACAAAGAGGTCTAATAATAAACATGTCTCTTATCGTAAGACAAACTCAACGTGGCAACGTTGGTTAGAAACACTTAACTACATTAGTAACTATATTAATGTGGGATTACTGCAAAAATCTTATTATTGTTTCATTAATTTACTTGTCTGATACATCAGCGTAATCAGTATCTAGAATTCTCAGCGTATGAACGATGGTCGTGACTGGTTGTATTACTTGTCTGATGCATTCTTATATAGCGATCTGCGTAATAACGATGGTCGTGACTGGTTGTTTTACTTGTCTGATGCATTCTCATGTAGCGATCTATGCGTGTGAACGATGGTCGTGACTGGTTGTATTACTTGTCTGATGCATTCTCATGTAGCGATCTGCGTAATAACGATGGTCTTGACTGGTTGTATTACTTGTCTGATGCATTCTCATGTAGCGATCTATGCGTGTGAACGATGGTCGTGACTGGTTGTATTACTTGTCTGATGCATTCTCATGTAGCGATCTGCGTAATAACGATGGTCGTGACTGGTTGTATTACTTGTCTGATGCATTCTCATGTAGCGATCTGCGTAATAACGATGGTCGTGACTGGTTGTATTACTTGTCTGATGCATTCTCATGTAGCGATCTATGCGTGTGAACGATGGTCGTGACTGGTTGTATTACTTGTCTGATGCATTCTCATGTAGCGATCTGCGTAATAACGATGGTCGTGACTGGTTGTATTACTTGTCTGATGCATTCTCATGTAGCGATCTATGCGTGTGAACGATGGTCGTGACTGGTTGTATTACTTGTCTGATGCATTCTCATGTAGCGATCTATGCGTGTGAACGATGGTCGTGACTGGTTGTATTACTTGTCTGATGCATTCTCATGTAGCGATCTATGCGTGTGAACGATGGTCGTGACTGGTTGTATTACTTGTCTGATGCATTCTCATGTAGCGATCTATGCGTGTGAACGATGGTCGTGACTGGTTGTATTACTTGTCTGATGCATTCTCATGTAGCGATCTGCGTAATAACGATGGTCGTGACTGGTTGTATTACTTGTCTGATGCATTCTCATGTAGCGATCTATGCGTGTGAACGATGGTCGTGACTGGTTGTATTACTTGTCTGATGCATTCTCATGTAGCGATCTGCGTAATAACGATGGTCGTGACTGGTTGTATTACTTGTTTGATGCATTCTCATGTAGCGATATATGCGTGTGAATGATGGTCGTGACTGGTTGTATTACTTGTCTGATGCATTCTCATGTAGCGATCTGCGTAATAACGATGGTCGATGGATGTACGTACTAGGCCTACTTGTCTCAATCATTCTCATCTAAAATTCTCAGCGTATGAACGATGGTCACGACTGGTTGTACTACGTGTCTGATACGTTCTCATCTAGCGAGAATTTTTATATGCGTGTGAGCGATGGTCCTGAATGAATGGAGTGCTTGGCAACAGCACGCTTGATCACCGACAATATATACTTAACAACCGATAATTGCTTTCATTAAGGAACAATCACTTGGCACTGAACCTTGTACGTTAGTTGGTCATTGAACCTTTTTAATTTCAACGGAGAAGCATATAATTTAATTTATCCTTAGTATCACATCCACGTTTATATTTTAGAATTGAACCTTTTTAATTTGTCTTGTTCATGTGATAGTGCTATGTTGAAGAGTTTTTAGAATAGATAATATTCTACTTGACTACCTCAGTGAACTACTAGTAATGATAGGAGTGGACAGATATGTTGTTTCAAGCAGGGCACGGATGTTATCAGCTGTTACGCAAGCTGATCGAGAGCGTCACCACGCGCCCAACACGCAGCGTTACTGCCGTTCCGAGACTCCGAGGCCGACCACCACTGCCACTGGAAGCACAGTTACGTTACGTCTCTCAGTATCCATTGTGTCCAACTACGTCGGTGGTTGACCAATAAAAAAGATAACTGTATGCCTGCAGAAGAGTGACCAACTGTTTCCATGCTTAAGTGAACTACAGTAGTGTCTCGCGTTACGATAAAAGGAACGAGGCGAAATTAAGACAAAAATTATATATGAGTAATTTTGATAAGCATTGAACACTCCATAATTACAGGGTCGCCGGTTCGATTTTGAACCCAGTCGCCATTTTTAATTATGCTATTAAAATTAACCTATCTAACAATAACTTGACGTTAGGTAGTAAACACGACCAGGGTTTGGACCCCATCAAAACGTTACTCAGATATTCATGGCGTCGATAAAAACAAAATAAAATAAATCATTACTTATTGAAACTGTCATTATTACTCAACCAAAACTAATATGTTGTAATTTATTTAAAGTACAGTATACGTACGAAATATAAATTATACGGGGTGTCATCGACTGTGAAAGTTAAACTCGGAATGCTATGCAAATAATCATTGTTTTAGCAGTATTTCGTGAAACATTTATTCACAAGGTCGAAATGACAAGTACACTAGATAGGCCTAGTTAGGTTTATGGTTGAACATTTGAAGTTTTTGTTATGTAAAATATTTTATAGAAGTATTTACATGCAAACCGATGCCACCAGAAATTATTATTAAAAGCGTGCAGAGCCTGATCCTTTTCACTCATCGTTTCTCCTTTCATAAGAACTATGTTTGATTCAAACAATCAAAATAACGTTGTTTTGCCAGAAAACCTTGTACTTGGTACTATGCTCTAGTAAGAGTCATTTATTCTCATTTACTCAGTGCACGATTTCTCATTTACATGATAAATTATGCAGAAATCAGAAATCTTTATCTACCGTATCTTCTTTAAAAATCTTTATTCATTAACGTATATATCCACTTCCTCGACTTTTCTAGACCTCTTCCCTCTGCTGTTGTTGCGGGTGACGTGAAATTCGATCATTAATGATGATTTACTGAATTATCATCGACATTCAAATCAACTGGCGAAACATACTCACTCGCAGATCTACTTTCCTTCCCTGTGATCCTTTCTTTTTGGCGAGATTCCATCCGGCTTTGGGGTTTATTGTCTGCTTCATTACGTTATTACGCATTGAAGGCAAGCTTTGCTTGATTGTCACGGTTTTTATAGATATCTCTGCTTTGAATGCACGTCTGCCTTGAATTTTCATCTTACCTTACCTCAAAAAACAATTTTAAGAACTAACATTGCATTTTTCAATTTCAACTCTTCGAGATCCAAGTACAGTACTTACAGTCTTTGAAGTATTTTTATACTTTGAATTTTTTATGTTTTTAAGGGGCAGACATCATTAAAGTTGTCAAATAATTCGTCAAAACATTTCTTCTTCAGAAAAGAAAGAGTTATCTTATAATTCATCCCGTGGAATTAGTATTTAACTCTGTAATGCATGTCATAAAAAAGTACTAAACAAATTGTATTGACACATTCCAAAAAGCTTTATTATTAACTTATTAATTGTACAACTCTGATAAATAGGGCCTATATTTTAAGACAAACATATCCTGAATTCAAAATTGTACAACTCTCTGATAAATATATTTTAAGACAAACATATCCTGAATTGAAACTATTCCGTTGTGTCTTAATTTTGAAATTAAAAATTTAATATTGCTCTTACGGAACTAAAATTCTAAGATGGCGGAGGTCCAATTAGGATCTCACGATCTTGACAATATTTCAAAAGTCCCTGTGACAATAACAAATGGACCACAAATTTGTCTTAATTAAAAAATATTTTAACAAGTTTGCTTTAGTTACAAACTACTATAAACAAATATTGGGGATTCAAAATTATTTAAATTAATTCTCAATCTTTCCAGGAAACAAAAAATCTGTATTTGAAATCTAGAGAGTAGTTAAGAAGAAGCATTGAAACGTTCGTAACGACGAAGTGACACGAGACGATAACGTAGATTGTGTTGGGCAGTCGGTAGTCGGTAGTCAGTAGTCAGTAGCGACCCAGACGCGGCAGAGATGGCGTCTAAAGGCCGCATCAGCACCGAGTGTTCCGACATTGAGGTAGGTCTGTCACCAGTCAGTATTACGACGGTAAACATGTACTCTACACTGTAAAAACTACACAAATGGTCAAGTTTGTTATACAATTTCCCAATTTGCGTCTTTTCAATTGGCAGCATAAAAATTTCAGTGTAAATATGCATAAGGGATAAGGAAATTTTTGAAGAGTTCAAGGATATATTCACTGTCTTATTTACAATCCTATTTATGTTTATTATAACATTGCAATGACAAACCCATTACGAATGCTTACAAGTAACTGTTTACTTGCCTGTAAAACCTAACAACATAGACGTCAATAATACATAAGCAACAAGATGTTTAACAATGTGTCTCTTATCACAAGACACACCCTTGGAAATGTTGATTAGGCACACCTGATTGTATTTATGTTAGGTTTGTTATCAACATTAGCGGGAAAATAAAGCAGTGTCTGCATAATTTGAGATTGTGCAGGCTACTACAAACATCTTGTTATTGTTTCACTATTTCATGGAATATTTCTTAGAACTAAAACATTTATTTTAGGAAAAACGTTCGAGTTTGCACTCAATGATATGAAGTATGTAAAAATATAAACTGTATTATATTATAAAACAATATTTTTATATTTGAAATTTTTTCAGAACCTTCTCAAATTGAATCCACGGGTAATCAACAAGGCAACATTGTTACCAACAGTTCAGACAAAAACAATAAAACAAGATTGGAAGAGAAATGCTGATAAAAATAAAAGTGTAAGTACAAATCAATCAAAACATTAAAATACGAGATGATTCCTATATATTAAAATAAAGATGTTAGTGAACTGAAACAAACTTTCTCCCTTTGACAATGAAATTACAAACATTTACTAGAACGATTGTACTCTAAAATTCTTATTAAAATTACTTTCAACTTTGTTGTTAGTTTCACTTTCAACTTTCATAAGTAGTTGTAACATTTCTCATATCTTTCTCCCACACCCACATCACAAGTAGAAAGATTTTGCTAGAGATACCCAACTTACTTATCTCCTCCCCCCACTCACCCGAGTAGTAAAAAACTTTTTCTCTGGGTTTTATTGGATTATGTGAGATTAATCTGCATACCAAGATTCATGAAACCGTTTTAAAATAAGGAAGAACTGATAATTTTAGCATTATCCTTAAAAATAATATTGGGTTCTCTCAGACAACATACTGTGTTTACTTTGGATAGTAAATTTTACATTTTTATGTAACCATTTGTCCAGTGGCGTAGATACGGAGGGGGGGATAAGGCGGATATATCCCCCCCATAACGATCAACTTTACTAATAATTTAAAAACAAAAATATCCTGAAATACCGCTATGCAATAACAAATAATAGAAAAAAACAGTGTGTTGATATTACTGTATGTTGTATGTCAAAATACATTATACGAGAGTATTCGAATTAAGAGATCTTCCCCGAATGGTCTCCTGGTCATCCCTCCCGCCATCAAGATCGCTCAGCCGCAAAATCTTATACCCTATACTGTAGGACTAACCTAAACAGTTGGGATATTGACGTTTGTGATGTATGACGTCTTATCTCATATATATTCCATACCCTCTACATTTTGTGTCCGGAATTCGTGTTTTTTGTCTACTTTTCACTTTTTTCTTTTTAATAAATAGCGTAAACATGAATAATTCATGTAAATCGCATCTAAAAGAAACTTCAAGAGTGATTAATTAAAGTCACGGTAACTTTGTTCGTGTTGAGACAGCTCTACATTATTGTGGTATTGGTAACGATAGGAAAAACAGTGTTTGTCCGGCCCACCCAGAGACAGTTAGAATAAATTATCTTTAGTCAAAATTGTAGTTTTAAGAAGTAATAAAGCATTGAAAAATATCTGTTCTGTATAAATTAAATGATCAATCATATAAGGAAAAATTTAATATTGTGAAAATGTTAACGGTGTTATAAATAAACCTTTTAACCACATGTAAAATCACGTACGACCAATCAATGTTATTATATTGCGGTATGTCATTGTTATTTCACCTGTTTGAAAAAAAATTAAGCTAGTGATCGTTGGCAAAAAAATATTTTTTATCATGATTAATTTTTTTGACGTAGTAGATTTAGAAGCATTGAAATAAAACATTTACAGAAAATGTTATGACATTTTCATAGTATTTAAATATATAACATTTAAATATAACATAAATAATAGTGTAGAAAACTGCAATAGACTCCTCCACACTAAAGCAAGCGTAGAATACGCAGAAAATAGCACAACATAAATACATTACAACATGTTTGTAACAAAATATAAATATAATCACTCATTCAATATTCATATTTATGAATGAACATGAAATAATATACAGAAATAGAATTCATTTTCCTCCTGGTGGTGCACGTAGCATTTCAAGATATCACGCCCCATTGGTTAGCCAGCAGGATAAATAGCATTTTGAGTGCTCTAACTGGCATAATGTTTCATTTTAGGCCTCTAAGAACAATGTTAATTTTGTGACAGCATTAAAAGCTAAACGATAGTCATAAACAGATGGTTCAGGTGTCAAATTTAAGGTAAAGTGGTTATCAAGGGAATTACATTATTAATTAAAACCTTTTTAAATATAATTACCTCACAATTTCACTCGATAATTAATTGACAAGTCGCATCTAGTTAACAAAATAATGAGAGTAAAATAACAAGCTATAAATCATTTTTCGATAAAAAAAATAAAAAATATATTTACAAATAAACCTTATAATCACTTTAGTACAGATGGTGTCATTTGTCTGTGCTCGTGGCTTTTATTACCTTTAACTTTATAACTTTTAAGCAATATAAGTATTTACTTTTTCAGTCAGGTAACTTAAATTGTTTATTTCAGCTGAAAATCTTGTACACTAGCATATATAGGATTGAGAAAGCCCAACCTTTATAGAACAGCTAGTAGCGTCAGAGCCGCGCACACAGACTAATGACAATCACTGTCTGTACCTGTACCTTTACTTTATCATCTCAGCCATTTTTTACGACAGTCAATTAATCTGTACAGCTGTCAAAAAATTAACATTTTTCTTATAGGACCGTAGTCAAAGATGGCAGCGGAGGTATTGCATGATCTTTATATGGTATTCAACTCATCGAAATGTTCCTTATATACCCTACAGTGCATACTATAGAATAGGATTTCACTCGGGGGGGGGGAATGGGGGGTTATTTATATCCCCTCCCATAAAAAAACTGTATCTACGCCACTGCATTTGTCGTAGAGTAATGGTACAAAATCCTAATTTGTTTTATTTTTGAACTGGATTTAAAGGTACTGTATAGTCAAATTATATTATAATTTATTGTTAAGAAAAATGATTTTTTTATATTAAAACCCATAACCTTTTAACCATGATTTTTACGCACATGCAGGGTATATAATATTATTAGAGACCTTAAGCACTAATTATCAGGTGCTTCGTTAATACACACTTATTAAAATCTGACAAAATCTGTTGTAACAAATAAATATTGACTGTCAGGCCTCGTGTTCTCTGCAAAACAACTTTGACGATATAAAACACACAACCCTGAGTGAGCGGGCCGCGCTGAAGGAGGCAAGCAGATGCCTCAAGTGTGCTGACGCGCCTTGCCAGAAGTCCTGCCCCACCCAACTTGACATCAAGGCATTTATAACAAGTATATCCAACAAGGTAAGTGTTGTGTATACTATAGTTTGAATATATAGAGTGTGTCAGAGCTCTCTGCTGCAATTGGTGTAAATTGTCCGTTGTTACTTAAAGTGCCGCCATTTTGTTTTTTAAAACTGTTTTTTCTAATAAATCATGAAATGAAACATTTAAATTTTGTATAAATTTCAATAATGGTAAGTATAAAATGCAAAAAAATTTAAAAATTTTCAACGAACAAATTTAAAATTTTTGCCATTTAAAATAAGAATACCGTAACTTTTAAACTGGTTTCAACGAATCAAAATTATTAAAATATATATGTAGGGTTATTAGACAAGTGAAAATTTTAAATTAATTGAAATCAAAATTGAAAAAGTATTTTTAGTTACATTTAAAAAGTATAAAAATAATTAAGTTGTTCCTTTACTTAACTGACACTGTTTAATGTGCCAATGCTGTACCGATTATGAATAAGAATATTTGATTGACTGATTGATTGTATATGTGTTTCCAGAACTATTATGGAGCTGCTAAAGCAATATTCTCAGATAACCCTCTGGGGCTGACATGTGGAATGGTGTGTCCTACAAGTGACCTGTGTGTGGGTGGCTGTAACCTTCAGGCTGTCGAGGAGGGTCCGATCAACATTGGGGGCCTCCAGCAGTTTGCCACGGAGGTAAATGACACACCACAGTTGAAAAGTCTATACTATTAATAAAGTTCCTTAACTACTTACTACCACGGTTCCACAAATCTCAGTTGATTTTTAGTCTCAGCCTCACTTTTAGACCAGCTTCTTCCATTTTGCTCTGTCCTTCGCCAAAATTTATGTCTGCACCCATGGTCCTAATTTATTTCATTACTCCATCATAATTCATTGGCCCATTGGTGGTTCATTGGTTTTATGTCATTGGTCCATCTTAAGTTTGGCCTTCCCAATGGATGCTTTCTTCTTGATGTGGCTCTCCATACTTCTGGCAATCTGTTTCCATTCTGTCTTCTTGCTACAAGCCCAAATTGTTACTTGCCCAACTTAACCTTCTTGTTTTCACAATAGAAACCAAATTAAGGATAGGTAACTTAACTATACATTGTACAGACAGTTTCTAGTATTTAGGAGTGACTGTAAAAATAGTACAACTCAGAAGACTAAGAGATACTCATAAAGTACTCATTGTCAAATACCAATAAACTTCTAGGAGCCTGTAAGAAGTTAACATAATCTAAGTTATTGTCCCATAAAACAAAAAGTCCAGTTATATCATCCAACTGTTATATGGAAGTGAAACATGGGTTATGTCCAAAAAAAAGACAGCTCACCGTTTTTTTTTTAAATTGTAAGAAAACTTTTGGAAAGAGGGAGAAGTGTGGAGATTAAGAAACCCCAAGAACTGAGGTTTCTTACTACCACGGTTCCACAAATCTCAGTTGATTTTTAGTCTCAGCCTCACTTTTAGACCAGCTTCTTCCATTTTGCTCTGTCCTTCGCATTTTAATTTAAAGTATCATTTTTAAGGTTGACCCAGATATTGTCGCAGCAGTGAAAGCAAGGAGGTTAAGTTAGATGAAGTTCCTTAGCCAAATTTCAAATTTTAATAATTCTCATATCCCTCGAGATTTTCATAAGGTATCAAAGTTATAATTTATTGTTTTAAAGTAAACAACAAGGCTTCATGTAGAAGGCCCTATGTTTCTCTTTAGAGCAGGAAGAAGTGATACGAAAATAAACATGGCCAGTCTCTTTTATCTCACTATTGAGGAATAAGATCTCGTAAAATATCAACACTAACTTAATCCCTGAGCTCATACACAGAGGAAACTAACATAATTCATCTTCTAATTCAACAATTTTATTAGTTTACAAAAAAAGGAAGACCTACTTCCCAAGGGTCCCTCAAATATTTAGCCAAGTATACTTTCCCACCTAGTGATGGTATAAATGTCAAGTAAGGGGTAATTCTCCCAGGATTTTTGTACATTAGAAATGGGTAGTATCAAAATGGGATTTTTGTCCTCATCAATACCAGTATAAACTAGACTAGTCAGTTATTCTAGGTATTATGAACATTAAAGTGCAAATGAATAGGAGAGTCAAACAAAACCATTTAGATATCTCAATCAATGATTTAATGTATATCTGGGGGATATATGAAAAGGAAAAAGTATATAGTACAGTTTATCTATATCTTGAGAGTTAAGAACCTCTTAAGAAATCCAGACCCAGGGCTGTACTTCCCATAGGTTGAAGTCACAGTTTTACTCTGCAACTAAAATTTACTGGGGGTTGTAAATAGTTTCGGGGGATTCCTGAAATAAGGCGCGTGAGGTACGGAGCTTGACATGGCTGCCGATACCTGATATGTGTGTTTATTTTAACAAAAACTACACATGCGGAGGAAAACTCTGCAAGGGCCCTCTCGAAGGTTAAGAACTTATATTATCTTAAGATTATAGTATACAGGGTGTTCATTAAAGTCGGGGACAAACTTCGAGGGGTGATGGTACTCATCAAAATAAACAAAAAATTCCCTATAACCATTTGTCGAAAAATCCTTCGTTTAGCCACTAGCCGCCATTTTGTATTTTTTACTAAAAACGTTATATATCAAGAACTATTTAAGATACAGAAACCAAACTTTGCACACATATTTATTGGTCAAAGCGGCAAATATTTTCAAAGTATCATTTAATTTGCTTTAATACTTTAAAAATGGCGGCGGTTAAAAATATTTTAATTAAAATAACAAAAAACCCATTAACTTTATAAAATTTTTACAAGATACAAAAAAGATTGGAACTTTAATTTCAAATCGAACGGTACTTTGGTGAACGAAATCCGTCCACGGATAACCGAGAAAATGCACTTTTAATGTTAGAATGCAGGGCCCACGCGACATCGTGGAGCGGCCGTGGCTAAGAAGCGGAGTTCAGCTGGGACATCGCGGCTTCTTTGCCACGGCCGCTCCGCGGTGGCGCGTGGGCTCTGTAATGTAACATTTAACGTGCGTTTTGTCGGTTATCCGTGGACGGATTTCGTTCACCAAAATACCGTTCGATTTGAAATTAAAATTCCAATCTTTTTTGTATCTTGTAAAAATTTTATAAAGTTAATGGGTTTTTTGTTATTTTAATTAAAAGATTTTTAACCGCCGCCATTTTTAAAGGATATAAGAAAATTAAATGATACTTTGAAAATATTTGTCTCTTTGACCAATAAATATGTGTGCAAAGTTTGGTGTCTGTATCTTAAATAGTTCTTGATATATAAAGTTTTTTGTAAATAATACAAAATGGCGGCTAGTGGCTAAACGAAGGATTTTTCGACAAATGGTTATAGGTAATTTTTTGTTCATTTTAATGAGTACTATCACCCCTCGAAGTTTGTCCCCGACTTTAATGAACACCCTGTATAGTCTATAGTATAGTTATAGTCTAATCTATTGGATACCATGGCAAATGGTATATATATAATAAACTCTAAAATGTCTACTATGATCCACTTGAATAGTGTTTATTCTCTAGGACAATACACCATGATCCAAATGATCATGATGATGATGGTTTGCTGTTACATCTTACGTAGGTAAACAAAGAGTTCCAATATGACCTTTAGGGTTTGCAATTGTAGGTCCCTCTTGTTAAGGTGCACGAAGAGATCCAATATGACCTTTAAGGTTTGCAATTAAAAGACCCTCTTGCTAAGGCACACATGGAGATCCAAAATGACCTTCAGGGTTTGCAATTAATTGAAGGATACTCTTGCACACAAGGAGATCCAATATGACCTTTTGGGTTTGCAATTGAAGGACCCTCTTGCTAAGGCACACGAGGAAATCAAATATGACCTTTAGGGTTTGTAGTTGAAGCACCCTCTTGCTTAGGCACACAGGGAGATCCAATATACACCCTCACAAGCTTATTTGGGAATGGAGCCCTGAAGGAAACATAAAATTATGATTAGCCATAAGACAACCATATTATTAATTCATTTAGATGGTTGTGTTATCAATAATTCTCTTTATACTGAGGGATATAAGGTTTTACAATTTAAGCTACTTTTTACAAACAAATCAGAAATTCTTTCGTCATGAGTTTGAAGAAGTTTTATGGTAGTGATCAGGGATCTTCTTTCACTTTTGTGTTTTGTTTAGGTTTTCAAACAGATGAATGTGCCTCAAAAACGCCCACCAGGAATAAATCTCCAATTTGCAGATTCTAAGATAGCTCTCATTGGTTGTGGACCAGCTTCTATCTCTTGTGCCACTTTCCTTGCCAGATTGGGATATAAAAATATAGACATATTTGAGAAGAGGAACTATGTTGGTGGTCTCAGGTATTAAAAAAGTCGATCAATTAATTATCCCACAATGATGCGGAATTAATTTAAGACAAAGATTAACAGGATATATTGAATATCACTTTAAATTATTTATCACCCCATATCATTTTCCTAGACAGTTTTAAATTTTAACTTAGTGAAACATGTACAAAGAACTTAATTTTTGAAAACAAATTATTTAGTTTATTAAAAAGTAATTTAGGGGTAATGCATAGATGCATAATGGCATAATGATATCTAGGATTAAGTATTAAAGACGACAAGAATAAATTTATTCAGTTACTGATTGAAGAGAAGTGTAGACTGTAATACAAGACAAATAAATTGTCTTTAACCCACCGTTGATCGAGGTCACATGTGATACGCAGATAGTTGAGGGATGAGCGCCCTTCTTTAATACCTTGTTAACAATTTAAATTACACAAATTTTAAACCAATTAAATAATACCACTTTAGTTTAACTATTTTTCTAACCTATAATTATATACAAAACTAAAAATAACTAATTTCACAATAAAAAATAATAAACTATACTTAATATAATAAACTAACTATACTTCTTATATACTTAACTTCTTAATGAACTAATTTAACTATTTTTAATTAATTATTTAAAATACAGGGTGCTATTAAAAAGACATTTTGCTATTATTCAGTGTGTATTACAACAAAAAAGACAAATAAATATACAAAACACATAATTTATTACTAAATAAAAGGTCTTTCCAGTTGTGCTCACTGCATTGCAACTTGTCAAGAAACAAATATGCGAGACAGACTGAAGGTAACTCAACCTCCCCCCCTCTACTCATACCCCAAACAACAGGTACTTCGAGTTTCAGGCCAATATATCACAAACTTCATGTTTTGTAGAATCTTAAAATGAAAAGTGAGTGCTGCTCTCGCCCCTCTCAACCATCCACAGGTTAATCAATGTATTGTTATATGTTTATTATATATAATATAATATAACATAATATAATACAAATATAATATAATGTTATATTATGATATAACATATTATGTTAATGTCATACAGGGGTGGTCCCGGAACGGCTAATTTCATCTTTAATCATTCTACAAGAGTAAAACTTTGTAAATTGAATTGGGACCTTAAATACAGTTTTAGCTTTATATCGACTATCAACCTCAGATGGGGCACAGCCCACGAGGAGTTAGTACAAAATCTTAAACAGAAGCATATGTTGATATGTACATCAAATCAAAGGTATTTCATAGGAAAGTATAATGCCGCAAACTCGACTCCAAAAGGACATCCAAGTCGTAAATGGCACCCATTTAAAGATGGCTTGAATTTTAATTTCTGAGGTGCAGAAAAGTATTAAATACAGTATATATGGCAACCTTGGGACCGAGCCCTTGGCTGAATAAACCAACCTTTTTTTATAAATCAACGGACGGTTTGATTAGGAGTTTGATTATATTGGTGGAAAATATCTTTGTCGTAGTTGAATGCAAAAAATATAGACACTCTTTCCAGCAGAGCTAAAAATAATGTGTGGCTCTCGACCACCAACATTATAATGCGATCACTGATCATATAACTAGGGAAAGGTAATTACTAAAAAATCAATTAGGAAACCTCTTTTGGTTTGGTCTGCGGTTTTAGTTTTTGGTAAAATTCGGCCTTTAAAACTAGTACAGTAGCTCAACTGAGTAGTTATCTCCAAAGAGAGTGGTCGAGTAGTGAAAGCTAGTTCCATAAGCAGTGGGAAATACATTTTGATATCTCTTTTAAGAACCGGCTGGATATTCCTAGGACCGGGAAAACCGAGGCCGGTTATGAAGGATTCTTCTGTAGATTTAGATATTTATTGGCTACAAGAGTAAAATTTTTCAAATTCAATTTGGTGCCAACAAACTAATCTTTAATCAACCAACTCTGTACCTCCTATGGGTGGGTTTATAAGGAGTCAGCAGGAAATTTTAAAGAGAAGCATAGGTTTTGCATAGGTTTTTTGAGAAGCATAGGATAGTGATGTGTATCAAATTCAAGGTTTTTGTAGCAGAGTACAATGCTACAAACCCGACTTCATAAGGACGATTGAGTCAGAAATTTCAATCATTCAAAGATTGCTTGAATTTGCAATTTTTAGGTGCTGTCAACTCCTTTTGAGCTCTCCCATCTCCCAAGAGGTCTTAGAGTTGGTAAGAACGTTAAAGATTAGTTTGTTGGCACCAAACTCATCTTGAAAAATTTAACTCTTGTAGCCAATAAATTACAAAACATATTTCATACTTTTCTGCACCTCAGAAATTAAAATTCAAGCAATCTTTAAATGGCTGGCATTTTTTACTCGACCGTCCTTTTGAAGTCGGGCTTGCGGCATTGTACTCTGCAACAAATGATTAGTTGGATATAAATATCAATCTATGCTTTTCTTTAAGTTTTTCTACTGACTCCATGCGGACAGTCTTCCCATAGGAGGTTTACAATTGATAACAACATTAAAAAATGTTTTTACACCAAATTGCATTTGCAAAGTTGCAAATACTCTTGTAACTAATAAATTAATAAAGCATTCAATACTTTTCAGTACTTCAAAAATTAAAAGGCAAATTCAAGCCATTTTTAAATGGCTGTCATTTCCGACTCAATCGTCCTTTTGAAATCGGGTTTACGGCATTTTACTCTGCTAAGAAAGTCCTTTGATTTTATGTACATATCAACCTATGCTTCTATTTAAGAATCCGTACTGACTCCTTCAGGGCTATCCCCCATTTGAGGTTGATAGTAAATAATAAACTACAAAAAATTGTATTTAAAGTTCCAATTCAATTTACATAATAAGTTTTACTATTGTAGGCTGATTTATAATGAATCAATAATGAATAACGAATAATTTGAAGCCGGTCTGGGACCTTCCAACACCCCTGTATGAATATGTGTTTTTTAAAAATATATCTATAATTTTGTTTTATCTCATTTCAGTTCTTCTGAAATTCCTCAGTTCCGTCTTCCGATAAGTGTTGTAAATTTTGAAGTAGATCTTTTAAAGGATCTAGGGGTAAATATTTATAGAGGAAGATATTTGTCTGAAAAGGATTTGACAATAAAGGTAATGAAAATTTTTATATTTACCATTGTTGCTTGAATAAAAAATGTGTAAAATTCCAAATTTAATTATGCAGAGCTGTCCATTTGTATATATGTATGTATGTAGTGCTCTTGAGGATTACCCCAAAGGGTAATACCTCCCCATAAATATTATTTCAAATATTGCCAAAGTTTCACAAAATTTTTGAAAAAAAACAAAAAGATCAGTAGCTTGAGGCGAGAGAAGCGTGCCCGTTAC
This sequence comes from Nephotettix cincticeps, assembly GCA_023375725.1. Taxonomy (NCBI): domain Eukaryota; kingdom Metazoa; phylum Arthropoda; class Insecta; order Hemiptera; family Cicadellidae; genus Nephotettix; species Nephotettix cincticeps. The sequence goes on from CM041784.1 coordinate 40,475,902, forward strand.
TCCAAAGATAATACGCCCACGTGTTTCGTATGAGTTTTAGGTTAGGTTACTTTCCCAGTAGTGCGTGCAGTTGTGTTTCGATTAAACATATGAAGTAACAAAATGAGCGAGTGTGGTTTGTGTTTCAAACTGTGCATCGTTGAAAAAGAACAATTGAAGTATAAATGTTGGAGTTTGTCAGAAGGTATTTCATCTATCGTGTTTGCCGATTGAAACTACGAAAAAGCGAGGTGCTGTGAAAGACTGGATTTGTGCAAATTGCAAAAAAGGCAAGGGATCTCCTGTAAGTAGTAATGAGTCATCAAATCTGAATTTGATGACTAAAAATAATAGATACTGATATCTATGAATATCACTAAATCTTTCTTTATCGAGACTCCATAGGCATTTAAAAAAGTCTTTTCCGAAATGAAGTCTTATAAAACAGATTTTGAAGATTATAGAAAATTACTTGAGTACTTCTCTGATAAGCTTGACCAAGCTAATAAACTGATGAAAGAAACTAAAAAACCTATAAAGAAGTCAAAAGGGAAAACGAACTGCTAAGGCAGAGCTTCAAGAAAAGGAAGACCCTTACAGCATAAGACATCCATCCTTTATTCCTATGGGACGAGAGTACATCGGTAAGCACTTAACCCCCGAGAATGAGCTGCGCTCAAGTGCACTAAGGACACGTGTAAGGTAGAAAATTACAAAAATGTTTGGTTCAGGGAGGGAAACATTTTTGAAAGGAAAGGAAGGTGAGAAATGTTTTAAAATTGTAAGTTACGAGGATCTGGATAAATTTAAGTAGAGAATTAGACCTTGGAACAAACAAAATTAATAAAATATTTACATTGCAATGTTTTTGTAAAATATTAGTAGAGTAAAGTAAAATGAATAGTACAAACATAATATCAGTTTGGCTAGAGTTTATTGATTGTAAAAGAGCATTTTATTTTCCAGAAAGAGGGGATATTTTATTGTTTGTTGTTTTTAATATTAGGAGTGTAAGGAATAAATCCTGTTACCTTGAGACTAAGCTAAATTTGATTGATTACAAAGTTAATACCTATAATAGTTCTAGCTGAGGTTTGGATAAACAGTGACGAAAAAGATTTATATGGTTATAATATGTATACTAAATGCAATGATGATTATGCAGCCGGAGGTGTTATAGTTTATGTAGACAATAAGTTGGAGGTTAGCCTAATTGATTTCAATTAAACTGCTTCTGATTGTGTGTTCCTAGAGGTGAAAATTGATAATATTTTTATAATTTTGTAGCAGTTTAAAAGCTACATGATTTTTCAAGAAAATCATTTATTGATGATTTGGAAAGTGTAATTGCTATGTGCAATTCAATTATATTGGGATACATGAATACAAATACCTTAATAGATAACTCAAACATTAAGGAATACCAAACTCAGAATGCATAGAAAATAATAGTTTTGTTTCACTAATCAACCAAGCCACTAGAGAAAGTTCAGGGATTAAATCTTGTTTTGATAATTTATTAGTTAGACATAAGAAAATAAATTCATTTAGAATTAATGTATTGAACGCTGGTATTTCTGACCACTATATGTTAGTTATGAACTTTAAGAAATCAACTTCAGACCATAAACTATTTAATAATTATAGAAAAAACTTGATTATGATAGTCTTGTTAGCAATATTAAATCAAACAGTTGGCGTGAAATTTTAATTTGTAATGATGTTAATTTATGCCTGGATAAAAATAGTAGTCAGAAACATATTCCACGAAAATTAGCTAAGATAAACATAAAAGCCCATTGATGAACACTCTCCTATTGCATAAGTTTACATAGTAGTAAAAGAGATAAGGTTTTCAAAACATTACGGCATAGACCATATGATAATAATTTCATACAATATATCATATCAGGCTAAAATAACTACTCTTATTGACAAAACCAAGAATGAGTTCTATTCTGGGCTTATCATAAATGCTCAAGGTGATACGAGTAGTCAGTGGAGGGTTATTAACAAGATTAAGAGCAATTATACGACAAGTGAGTAATGTAAACTAGTTTTGGATGATGGAACTGAAGTTGTTAGCCCTGAAAGGATGGTTGAAGAAATAAACAGATATCTTACTAATCATTGTAATCAGCCTATTTTACAAGCCAATGTAGTATATTATAATATACTGATATATTATAATATTCTGATATATCAGAATTTGCCAGTCCTTCTTTGTATAACAAATTCAAGAATCTGAGGTAATAAATGTTATTAATAATCTAACAAATAAAAAATCTGTTAGTATTGATAATCTGTCTGTAAAAATCATGAAACTTTTAGCTGCAGATATTGCCCCTATCCAGACACATATATTCAATTTAAGTTATATAATTGAAATTTTTCCTGGTAGTTAAAAAAAAGTATAGTTGTGCCAATACCGAGAAAACTGGGGCTGATCGATTAGATCATCTCAGACCGATAAGCTTGCTTCCATTACTGTCAGAGGTATTTGAAAAATAATGAATAACAGATTACTAAACTTTTAAAAAGTTAAGTTTAAAATTTAAGAAATAAGTTAAAAATGTGAGATAAAAAGCAATACGGGTTTACGTAGGGAAAATCAACAGAGGATACTTTAACTGACTTTGTTAAGGCCCTGTATAAAACTATGAATTTATAAAAACAAAGCTACATCTCTTTTTAAAGATTTCAGAAAAGCATTTGATATTGTGAACTATGAACTTATATTTAACAAACTTGAACGAATTGATACGAGAGGTTGCAATTAATTTGTTTCGATCATATCTAACTGACCGTTAGCAAAGTGTTAGAATCAGGAATTTTATCAGTCAGCCATGGTGGTGTTTGGGGTGTGCCACAGGAATCGGTGACGTCATCCCTCCTGTTCTTAATATTTATTAATGATCTTCTGAACTTAAATTTTAAAGGGGATATTACTGCTTTTGCGAGCGATGTTGCATTTTTTTATTCGGATATTAACAGCAAAAATATTTTTGAAAAGATTTCTTTTCATACAAAACTACTAAAGGATTGGTGCGAATCATATGATGGTTTAAAAAACAGAATATATCAACTTTGGCTCAAGGAGTCTAGATACTAGTGGAATTGTTTAACTTATCTATAAGAAGTCATATTTGTAAATTTTATTATTTAAGAAATATTCTGCAAAGGGGTTTTTAAGAACGATTTATTTTGCCTATTACCACATTTTTGTTCATTGTTGGGGAGGGAGGAACTTATAAAGTTTTAGTTGACAAATTAAGAGTTACACAGAATCATTATATTAGAATTATAACGAATAAAGGAATAAGGGAACATTCTTTTCCTCTTTTTAAGGAATTAAATATTTTTCCAGTAAAACACTTATACATTTTTAAAGGACAACATACATTTTTATAATCGTAGTGGGCAGACAATAAGTAATGAGATTTTATATAGACAGACATACCTAACGATAAATGTCATAAAGCAAAATTTTACAAGACCAAAAGTTTAGAAAAGTTGTTTTAAGAAATGTTTCGTATTTTTAAGACCAAAATGTTTTAATGATATTCCAAGAGAAATTAAAAACAAAATCTCTGTCTAAATTTTTGCTAGAATTGAAAAAGTGGCTCTTTGGCAGAGAGAATATATATTTAAGTTTTAAGAAATTTTGAAATAAGAGTTCATTAGTTTTAATTACTTTTCAAGTACCTATAGTTAGTTTCAATGTGTTCATAGTTAGTTGTTTCCATGCAATTATAATATATAAGCGGTGATGCAAGTGAAAGTGAACTGTCATCACTCTCGCTCTTGCTAAAGCTTATCAATAAAGTGAGTGTCTGATATCACAGGACAATGGACTTGTGCATGCCATCAGAACTAGTGAGGATTTGTAAATTGATTGAAGAAAAAATTTCATTTTTCATAAATTTCATTTTCCGATTTATTCTTAAATTGTGTTTGTGTTTCATCTCCAAGGGACTGAGAAACGATGGTTACAAAGCAATATTTCTTGGAATCGGCTTACCAGAAGCAAAGCTAGACCCAGTGTTTGATAGTCTTACTGCTGAGATGGGATTTTACACCTCAAAAACATTTTTGCCAGAAGTTGCTGGTGGGAGTAAAAAAGGTATATATCTAAATGTATAGATATAGGTAAGGCTTAGACTAAGTTTATGAGACTACTAGAAACCATAGAACTATCATAGTTATTTTAAAACATAAATTATGGCTAAATTTTATATCATATTTTTATTAACCTCAGCTACGTACTAATAATTTCTGGCTTTTCTTGTTTTCTGTATTGAATTTTATGTTTCACAATTAGTCTAGGAGACAAGTAAATTTGAAAATTTTTACTTAAATTAATAAGTACAACATATCACGGCTCTCCCATGGGTTTAGTCAGTACAGACTCTGAAGTTAGATTTATTTCAGTTCTGGTATGTCTTACTTTGACTATACAAAGTGACAAGCTTCCCTATCACCTTAGTTTCTTCTTGTCAAGAAAAGGATGAGATTGAGGTGCAAAATTTAATTTGAACCTGAACCAAATTCTAGAACCAGAAGTAAAGAGTTTTGTAGCTTATCTCTTTGCTAGGTAATTAGAAAGGGTGCTAGAGAGAAGGGATCCTTGCTATGAGTGAGTAATGGAAATAGATAGAAAAGTATCAGATTGCGTGAGCCAGACCTGATTTTGTTTGGGGTTTATTGATGCTTCATTAAGAGTTAGGCACACTGCACACATGCTGATTTTCTATCCCTATAATATATTCTGTAACTGAACGTACAATATTTAGATAATTATCCTCAACCAATAATACAGCATGGTTAAAAAAATTCATACTATATTTAGACATATCTGAGAATAGTAACTATGTCGGCAGTCTCAGGTTTTAAAGAAGTTGATAAGTTTAACTCTAAATTTACGCCCCAAATGAAGTGGCCTTGAACTTAATTTGAGACAAATATTATGATTTTAGTTTTTTATAATGCCTCAGGGAAGAAGGTGGTCCTAATCTCAATTCTTTGTTGGGACACCTAATCTTTCAAAATATTAGGTAACATTCATTACAGTTTATTTTATTCACTTTCTTGCTTTTATAGATCAATTTTATTTAAATTAAAGGTCTATCAAAATGAATGTTCATATACTTAACCATAGACATTGGTTAAAATCGAAATAATTGGACATAGGAGAAAAATAAGTCACGTAAATAAAAATATGACATCATTGGTTCAAGATTGATTCCTTAACTAAAGTAAGTTTACTTTATTCAATTTTTATTGTAGTTAAAAAAATACATAACTGGTATCTATGTACCATGTATTTGGCGGGAACTTTTGGCGTATAGCTCTCTTTATTGTTTTAGATGCCCTGGTTATAATTTCAGTGTTCCTCAGATGAATGAAAGTTAAGTTTTACATTTAACTGTAAAATACAGATATGCTTTTTTATGAATACAGTATATAAAGTTCCTGATGAGATTTTCTGATGTAAGTATGGAATCTAAAAAATTCTTCAATGCCAAAACTAAAAGGCAATGGCGTAAAAAGTGGTCCAGTGTTGTGTGTGTGGTGCAGTGGGGGGGTTGTATCTGTAATCGTACGAGTGTCTAGGGACAGCACACGTTGTGAGTAGTGACATCATTGATTGAGACAGTTTGATCCAATTGTCAAGACTGTAAACGGACTAAAAATGTAATAATTACTCTGCTACTTCGGCCACCAGCATAGTCGCTAGTCAGAAAATTTAATTTCTTAAACCTTACTTCTTCACTACTTTCAAGCAGAATGTGAGTGGCTATTTTTCGCTTTGTTCGTAAAATTATCAAACCAGAACCATGCATTGCATTCGTCATGAATTTTATTTTATACAAATGATTGACTGTAAAAATAGCTATTAAAGTTATTTTTGAGTTTTCTTTATAATGGAAAAATCCTCTTTTGAAAGTCATATACCTAACTAATTTATTTTTCATGATGTGTTGTTTTTTAAATACTCTAACTTCTTATTCCTTGCATCGAGTACTCTACCTCTGCCATAACTAGTGAGGCAGTTCAACTATGAATAAAACTCAATAGGTTAATCAGGCCCCAGAAACAAGTAGGCAATTATTTTGTCTTCAACTCAGTGAAGTAATAGATCAGGCTGTTCTAAATAAATAATGATAGAATGCAAAAATGTCCTTATTTGCGATTACAATGGAGGGTCTTCGAACTGTTTTATCCTCCTTATTTATGTTTTAATAAATAATATTGAGTTAAAAAATATATTCCAGCAGAAAACTCATTAGAATGTAAACTTAATGGCAGTCAGAACTGCCGTTCAATCTTCTTTCAAACTATATTACTGACATTTGACTGATATTTAACTGATACTTGTTTGACACTCATTCCTTAAAGGCAAAACAAACTCAAGTCAAATAAGATGGACAGCTAAAACTACACACTAACACAGCAGACACTAAAACTGGAATGTAAATAAGAATAAGAATGCATATCATAGTTTCTCAAACAATGACATCACGGCTCGCAGAGTGTGCTGTCTCTAGACGCTTGTCTGTAATCACCTCACTGCTGTGTAGCTCTCTCATAAGGAGGGTACTGCTCTAATAATAGACCTACTGATTTTTTTTAATGTTTAGGTATAAATGCTCAGATGATTTGATTTTGGTTAGGGTTATGCTCAAGTCGGTGTTGCTTGCCTGTACTACAAGGCAAGGTAGTTGTCCTTGGGGCTGGAGACACAGCCTTCGATTGTGCCACATCAGCCCTCCGCTGCGGAGCATCCAAGGTCTTTGTTGTATTCAGGAAAGGTTTCACCAACATTCGAGCTGTACCAGAAGAGGTAACAACTTTTACACAATATATTGTTTCTTTCCCTGTGCCTGTTTCAAACTAGAAAGTGTGAAATCACAATTTGAGATAGGAAAATAAATTAGGTATTCAATATCTATGAAGATGGAGTATATTTTAGCCTGCTTGATAAATCTTTATCTTAAAAGTAATGAAAGTATTTTATTTAGAGATACAGTTAGCCACCATCTCATATGAGGCTTTTCATCTGCCATCATATCAATTTATTTATTGTCTTATTGGCAAATACATGCGTTGACAAATTCATATTACTCATGCCCCTTTATTTCTCCTAGTCCATTTTTCCTCTTTATGCCATTCACTTATGCCTATATGATTTGATATCTTGCTTAGTGAATATAATTAGGATGTGAGTTATAATTAGGGATTTTACTGAATCTTATCTCATTTTTTATTTGTTATTTTTTTGTAACATGAATGAATTGAATTCATATGGTATTTACTTGAAGTCAATAAAAACTTCTGTATTAAACCCAATAGATTCAAATTACTCTATTTTTTTGCTTCACTTTACTATTTACGTACGGAAAAAAATATTAATAATTTCGAAATATTTATCTTTAGGTTGATCTTGCACGAGAAGAAAAGTGTGAGTTTCTTCCATTCATGGCACCAAGATGTGTAATTACAAAGGATGGAAAAATTACTGCAGTAGAATTTTACCGCACTGAACAGAACCAGGATGGGGAATGGGAAATAGACACAGAGCAAGTAACAAGAATGAAAGTTGATTACATAATATCTGCTTTTGGCTCTGGATTGTACGACCCTGATGGTAAGTAATGTTATTCATATTGGTTAATTGTATCTTAATAATTAGATTAATTAAATTTATGTTTATTAGCTAAAATCTAAATAGAAAATTAAAATTACTGACTCCCTGAGTTTGATGAATAGGCAGCATGAGAGAAAATTTTCTAGACCCTTGACATTCTTTAATATTTCATAGGCAAGCATGCTCCTATGAGGTTCTAGCCACCTCTCCTATAGCCTGTTTTTTTGGACTTAACCTTCCTACAGCCTGTGGGTTTAAAACAACCCTCCTAAAGCCTGTGTGTTTTGAATCAACCCTCCTTCATCCTGTGGGTTCGTAATCAACCTTCATACCATGAGTTTGAAATCAACCCTCATATTACCTGTCAATTTGGAATCATCCACCTACAGCTTGTATGTTTTGAATCAACAAATGGGTAGTGGACAAGTGTCAACTTTGACACATGAATCTGGCTTGCATTTTATAACTTGAATCAAGCTTCCGAGCCTCGAAATTCAAATTTGAATTAAGTTAAATTCAAACCATTTTTGCTATCTGGGCTCAGTTTTTGAGGAGGGTCTCTTCTATCAAAGTAAAACTTTTGATTTTGTTGTTTGTATTTTCCCCCAAAAGGTCTCCTGTTCTCTGGATATTTTTTACCCAACTCTGGATCATTCTTCTTCAGTCTGGATCATTTTCTTTGAATTCCCTGAATCAAAGTATTTGAGAGACTATTTGAGAGTTCCATGCTTTAAATTATATTAGATAGTACATTCAACTTAATTTCATCCAAAACATTCGCTCTGTCTGACAAATCCCCTTTCAATGGTTCTCTAGGAAGAACATCTGCTATGTGCATTTGCTAACCAGGGACAGAAATGAGATAAAAGTGACACTAGTCAAAGCACTCAGCTAGGATCTCATCACCTTTTTAGTAAATGGGTACCACCTTAGAAATTGTCAGGCGCTCAAGAAAAACGCATGTTATCAGAAAAAAATTGATGACATATGTAAGAGGGTTAACAATAAATATTGTAGCCCTTTTGAATGATATGATAAGTACTCCATCAACCAATGAATTCAGTTTATTCTGAAAGGAGAAAATTATACAATATATGTTTACACTCTCAACTGAATCAAAGCCACCTTCAACTACAAGTATTGTTTACAATTGGTGTTTTTCAACATTATTCGTTGGTCTTATCTGTGAAATGGCTGAAATTATTTTATTATCTACAATATTGGTAAAGAAAATACTGAATAGAATCCAAAGCTATACTACGCATCTGTATGTTCAGTGATAGCGAGCTTGCACCCACTGAAACTCAACAGCGAAAGTCTGCCGGTAGTGGACCCACTGACAATGCAGACCAGTGAGCCAGACGTGTTTGTCGGAGGAGATCTTGGGGGAATCTCTGACACAACTGTCGAGTCGGTCAACGATGGAAAGACTGCTGCTTGGTACATCCATGCTTACATTCAGGTTCTCATATTTAAATTTTCTATAGGTTGAAGTCCGTGACTTTCTAAACAAATTTGAATGGAATTTATATATCACTAATGACACCTCAACATATCACTGTTAAATTGTAATGGGCACCATAAAAAAAATTAAATCACAAGTCTGGAGATCACAAAAGTCTATTTGAAAGAATATAGACCATCTAAGGAACATGTCAGTCTTAGTCAGTAACAAGATTACCAAGATCGTGCCACGATCATCCTACACTCATTTATCATTCATACTTGGCTTAAAATACCTACCTGGGTAGGTTACCATTTCAATAATATAATCTAATATATTAAGTTAAACAGACCCTGTGTGTTTGCTCTTTACCTGTTTCAATGAATAAAAAATTTCCATATACGGTATGTAAAATACGCTTATAGTAATGTAATCTAAGGAACAAGCCTATTAAGCTCATCAAGAAAACATGTCTTTGAAAACAAAATCAGTGATCACTTGGTTAGATTTTGATCATAGTTTTTGTTGACTGTGTAGAAGAGTTTTGGAAAGCCTGTTACGGGGTCTCCCCAACTTCCCAAGTTCTTCACTCCCATTGATGATGTTGATCTCAGTGTTGAGATGTGTGGGATCAAATTCATCAATCCGTTTGGTTTGGCATCTGCTCCCCCTACCACCTCCAGTGCTATGATTCGCAGGGCTTTTGAGCAAGGATGGGGATTTGCTGTCACAAAAACTTTCTCTCTGGATAAGGTTATTAAATCATTTTTTTATTAGTATAATATATGTGTTTTATACTTATTGGATATCTCTGATGATAGTCTGGGTCTGAGGATGTCCAATGTAATAAGTTAAAATCGATTGTGTATTCACATATTTTGTATATATTTACCATCTGGAATTAAATACAGAATAAGACTAAATATAATTCAATCGTAGTGAGACGTAATTTTAGCATCTATCAGGGTTAGAGAATTAGATAGAGAGACCAATATTTTTTTCCTTTATCTGCTTAAAGGTTTGTCTTTTATCAATTTAAAAGACCTTATCATTAGTATTTCATGACAGAGTTAATATGTTTGTTTTAAATGATTACCCTATACAATTAAAATTTTAAAATTTATAATCCTTGAGTATTTTTATGTTTTCAAGAAAAGTAGGGAGAAAGATTATCACAGTTCTATGAGTTATTCCATCTAGCTGTCAGTAGAGTTATTGTTATAGAACTGATAACGGTTAACCCTTCTACACCTACATTGATAGTATACTTATTTGTATTTTACAGGACCTTGTTACAAATATTTCACCAAGAATAATCAGGGGTGTGACATCAGGGAACGTTTATGGGCCAGAACAGGGTTCCTTCCTGAATATTGAGTTGATATCCGAGAAAACTGCAGCATATTGGTGTCTTAGTATCACAGAACTCAAACAGGATTTCCCCGATAGGGTAATGAGTTTTAAGTTACATATAAACTTTATCATCCTCTTTTATTTCCTCTTGTTGAAGGCCTGCTTCATGAGCTAGATGAAAAGACCAAATTAATGTACATCTATTTTTTTATAAATAACAAAAGTTATTCTGTGTAAATAATAAAATATCAAATACTATGAAGCGTATTTTAGCTATAGCAAAGCTAATATATAATATGTGTAGGAGACACAGGTCATCATTCAGGTGAAAACAAATTGTATATGTTGAAAGATTTATTTTACACTTTATTGGGCTATGTTAGTTTAAAATTTAAACTTATAAAATTGATTAAAAATAGTCACTACTACTTGCAACCCACTCAATCAAAATCTGATAAATGATTTTTATAACTATTACAGAAAAAAAGAATCATACCTTAGTAAGGATATGAAAAACCCCAATGATTTTGAAGGTGGGCTATAGTTGTTACTATAGCCCACCAATACCAATTGCCTATCTGATTCAATCTCTATCTATCTGATTACATAACAATAAGCTATAGCATATAGCTTATTGTTATGTAATAATATTTTTTATAAGGACAACAATACGTTCACCTTTTACCTGTTATGAGTCTACTTTCATTGTAGACAAAGTTGTCATTTACAATTGACAGCCAATTGTTGAATTAACCAGGTAGTTATTGAATTATCTACTTATAACACTAGGTTTATGTTGAACAAAAACAAGACCAATTTGGACACTTCCCATCAAAACTTCAAATAAGACTACTAGTACGGTTTTAAAAATAAACAAATTTACAATTGATGAAATAAAGTTATGAATGTGGTTAGAAAAGTATAAAGTATTTGCACACATGAGATATTAGTGATGGATTTGCAGGTAGTAATTGCAAGTATCATGTGCACATACAATCGCGAGGACTGGACTGAGCTGGCGCAGATGGCAGAACGAGCAGGGGCTGATGCTCTAGAGCTCAACCTGTCATGTCCCCATGGCATGGGCGAGTCCGGAATGGGCCTGGCATGCGGTCAAGTTAGTATCAGAACCTGATTAATTTTTAATTTAGTTTAATTTTTCCTGCTATATTTATGAGATAGGTCAGTCCTGAGCATTAGAAGGTTCTAGGACATTCCAGCACAGCCAGCCAGCAACGTATTTCTTTGGAATATTTTATAGTCACTGGAAAGAAGGAGGGTTTATAAGGATGGGGAAGGTAGTACATTGGTAGGATAGTCTACCTAAATCTGAGAGAAATAAAAAGAATATCAAAAATATTCCAGATTCGGGCTCGGGCCACACCCTAAGAGAATTCATACTACAACTCAACCACTTCCAAGCGCCACGGACGAGGGAATAATCACAGGGAGCCCTAAACTTTTCATTCGAGGGTACATATACACACCCTAGGAAAGTAGGTATATTTCCCTGCCCGGCAAACCCTGAGAGTATCCCGAGTAAACATCCACAGCCAGGTGGTGAGACTGGGTATTCATACTCAGCTGTGAGTCAATCAAGCCCCTGGATAGATGAAAATGAACTATTATGATAGGGAAGCTCGTCACACTGGATAGCCAAAGGACTTACCAGTAATTGGATAGCTTCTTTTTAATGTAATAATTGTGATCTCTGATCTAAACTGGTCAGAGAATCAACTAGGGCTTTTATAAAAAATATGCATGAAGCAAGTTTAAAATTTCGGAACTTATCAGTATGATAATTTTTTTTAAATATTAAATGAAAAATTGTAAATGTATACATATGGAGGAAAAATTAGAGTTGGATGAGAAGGTAAAACGTTTTAGAGGTTAAGAATTATCAAATTCATTCATTTACCTTTTAATGTAATAATAATGTAAATTGTTTGTAAAAAATATTTTAACTGTGGTATGTAATAAAGGTAATTGTAAAATATTTTTTATAGGATCCAGTGTTGGTAAAGAACATTTCGCTTTGGGTTCGTGATGCTGTGAAAATTCCTGTTTTTGTTAAATTAACACCAAATATTACAGACATTGTTGAGCTAGCAAAAGCTGCTCATGAAGGTAAGCTATGAGTGTTATATGGAAAAAGTACAAATGCAACCTGGTAGACATTTTAAGGTGAAGTTGCATGTTAAGTTGGGGGAGGTTAAAGTTAGTGTAGTCGGCTATCAAGCTTAAAACGCCATTATTTTCAAAACGTTTTACATAATAAGATTCAGAAAATCATGGAGGATATTTAATTGTACAATTAGGTAGTCATCTGAACATAAAAAAGGTCATTATGTAGATAAAAACTGATAAATTTTTTTTAATGTCAGCTAACATTTACTGTTTACTGAATGAAGTTTATAGTAACAACTTCTTCCTGTATTGCTTTTATAAGAATATCATTGTGAATATTTGTGAAGAAGGTAATACACAATATTGAATGCTATTGGTCCTATGCAGACTGGAGGACATTCCTGGAGGTGACACAAATTTTCCGAATCTCAGTAAATTAACAATTATTTTTTTCCCTATATAAATGTGCACCAGAATTACATTTCAGAAAACTAAACTAAGACTTTCCAAACAGTGATATTAATACGAGTAACAGAGATTCAATGACTTAAAGGAGAGAATGTGTTTGATTTTTTGTTTTTATAAAGGTTGGAGGTTTGTTATTTAGCGATTTGTGTTGTTCTTCATAATGTTTATCTAACTGAAGTTTTAATAGCCATAAGAGAAAAAATGATGTTGTTTGACATTTAATCATGTTGCATTAACAAATACATAAAAGAATATGATTGTCGTGTACAACACAAGTCAACGCCTGATGACAATCGCAGGGTGTACAATGTTCTACACTGTACCATTATGACACTGTTGTGTAGGAAAAGCCAGTGGTGTGTCAGCCATCAACACAGTCCAGGGCTTAATGACAGTAAACAGTCGAGGAGAGCCTCACCCAGGAGTTGGGCAACAGAAGCTCACCACCTACGGCGGAGTCTCTGGTAATGCCGTGAGACCTATGGCTCTGAAAGCTATTTCTGCTATCGCCAGAGCTCTCCCTGGATTTCCTATTCTTGGTATTGGAGGTATTGACTCTGCTGACACTGCTTTCCAGTTTCTTCAATGTGGTGCAACTGTACTACAGGTGCATAATGTCCTTTTAAAACTCAAATTTAGAGTTGTACATAAATTAAACTATGATATTTAAGATAATCAAGGTAAGTTTTTCCTCTTAGGGATAGCGAAAAAATAATTAATGACTAATTATGACTTATAAAGTTAGCATAGGTATAAGGGGCGTTTACGACTGACGATTATTGGATGCGGTTGGGGACTAATAATAATGGCAATCATTGATCATTCTATACTTAGTGTCTAAGAAGTGTTAATCAATACCTGATTCCTTAGTAATCCAAATTTATAGCTGGTGGCAACTAGTTTCGATTCATGCATCAAATCAGCACGAACAAGGACATCAAATTCTCTTCATTTGAAGATTGTAAAAATCTTGAGAATATATTTATAATACACAGGTTACAAAAAACATCACAAACATAAACACAATACTTTTTTTAATAAACAACATAAAACACGAACCAGGTTGAATAGTAGATCAGACTCAGACCCTTTTTTTCGTCTGGAGTTTCCATTGCCAAACTGACTCAGAATTCCCAAGCCTGAAAATTACATCATAACTCCCAATCTCCTGATTAAATTGATAAGTACATTTCTAGTTGAAAATATATCTTTCAGGACAACTTCAGTTTTAGAATCATTTACACATTCAAAAACATTTATTCACAAGAAATTCCAACAGAATTTAAGGTTGTTTTATTTTTATTTATTATTTTTAAGTACCATTGTAAAAAGTGTTTTAGCTATGTCAAATTCTGTTATTTAAATTATTTGCATGTTTGTCAAAATTGTGTTATTTTGACAGGTTGGAAGTGCCGTACAGAATCAAGATTTCACATTGATCGAAGATTATGAAATTGGGTTGAAAACCTTGCTTTATTTGAAGAATATTGAAAGTCTGAAAGGTTGGAATGGCCAGTCCCCTCCAACATTAGTTCATCAAAAAGGAAAACCTGTGCCACATCTGTTAGACGAAAATGGAAAAGTAAGTTATAAGCTTGTCCTTCATTATTGGCTCTTAAACCGTTATAAACTTAAAAAAACACAAATTTTAGACGAATATTACTAATTCACATTATTTATGAAATTAGCAGTCATGGGTTGAATGTTGAATTTTCATAAAAAAACTAATTCCAGATTTTATTACAGGTTCTTCCTCATTTTGGTAAATACAAGGAAAAGAGAGAGCAACTCATTTTTAAAGCTAAACTGGAGAACCCTATAAAGGAAGAAGAGGATTCTGAAAGGTACTTGACACAAGTGACAGAATTTCCCAGAGTCATAGATGTTGTGGGAAGTGCGCTACCAAGAATTGGAGTTTACAAGAACCTCGACAAGTCATCTCAAGTTGTGGCCCTTATCAATGATGTAAGTCATTAACAGGGGTGGATCCAGGAATTTTAAAAGGGAGGGCCCACCCCAACCCCAAATCATAATAGTCCTTTTGAAAATGTTTTAAAGACAATAGAAAATTAATAGGGTTGTTATAAACCCCTATTAAGATGGGTGCTATAAACGGAGATATGTGTATACAAATAGCTATAGAAAAGGTTAAAAAATGAAAATGAATAATTACATTATATCAGGTAATTTAATTTATGATAATAATAATAATAATAATATATTTATGATTATGAAAATTTATAATATTTATAACGGAGCAAAACCATAAAATTATAAAACAAAATCCAGCCTTCTTTTATTTTTCTTAGCGAATCTATCAATTATTTTTTATAATTAGGCCTTTAACAATGTCCCTGTGTGCATACATTAGGGCAATTCCATTTAAATGGTTCTCAGCTATAATACTTCTCATCCAATCTTTTTCATGTCGTAAAGTGCTAAAAGATCCTTGTCAGTACGCTCACAGGTAAAGTGCATAAAATTGTGAGTAGAGCATTTATGTTGGGGTACACATCTATATCACATTCCTTCAAAGCTTCTTTTGTACAATTTGGAACTTCTTGATGGCATTCTTCTGTCATTTTCAATTTTCTTGACCAATGCTGGAACTCTCCTTCTAAAATCTGTTTGGATTCAATTGCATAAGCAAAACCAGTTGCAACATCGGACAGCATTGTTTGAACATTGCCTGTCATGTCTGGAGATTTTTCATGCTCTATTTTCTGAGGGATAAATAGAGACAGATTGTATGTTAAAAAATGTTTGTCTGAAGAAAATCTCTTTAACATCATTAAGGAGATGCCTTCCGAACGGATTTCATAGGGCTTCGCGTGAACGAGTCACACACTTGCTTCACACTCTCTTTACTAGTTCTTGGTCGTCCCGTACTCTTGCCTTTACAAAGGCAGCCAGTGTCTTCAAACTGATGATACCATCTACGGATGTTGTTATCACCTGGAGGATCACAACCGAACTAAATCCGGAATGCATGTTGCACAGTAACAACAGATTCTGTTTTTGCAAACTGTAAAACACAAAACGCTTTCTGTTCTTTAGTCGCCATGTTTGCGCTTTCCAGCAGATCGCTGCGGAAACATTTCGCGCACTGCACTGGTGCCAACAAACAAAACTGTTTTGAGTTTCTCTTTCATTTCATATATCACTTGTAGTTATAAGGTGGATAAAATAAATATTATAACATGTGAAAACCCCACTATTCATTTTGAAACGCCCTGTATTCTGGAGATCCACTTTCCCACAGATTTTTATTTCTATGAGTTTTCATATTGATTGTAATTCTTTTTCATATTAGCTAGAGTAATTTTTATTTTCTTTCAATATGTACGTATATTATTGGTTGAGAGACTGCTGGGCTCATATTCACACACACACACACACACACCTGCTCTTGTAAGAATTTGTTTTCATTTGATTTTATTTTAATTTTTGTTGCATATTTTTAATAAAATTTTAATTGTTTCCGTGGTAATTAAGATTTTGAATATTTTCTTGTTGTGACTATGGAATATCCGTGTATGAAAAGTGCTTAGAATTTATTTTCACCACTTTGATTATTAAGGACATTAACACAAATTGATGTTTGGCTGAAGGATATGTGCATCAACTGCGGCAAGTGCTACATGGCGTGCAATGACTCTGGCTACCAGGCTATAGAGTTTGACCCTCAAACACACATCCCACATGTGACCGATGACTGCACAGGCTGCAATCTCTGTGTTTCTGTTTGTCCCATCATAGACTGCATCAGGTACAAGTAATGAAGTGATCTTTGGTTAGTGATTGTGATAAGCAATACCAAACAAGTCTGGTTCAGTCCAAATGATTTCCACTTGAGCAAGTCACTTACCTACTGTAGGCTTACAGAATAAGTTTTTTGACTGCTTAGTCTACCTTGTCAATTTATTAGTTTAATCAATTTTACCTGGCATTTTTTTTAAATGGGTATGATTTTTTAATGGTGAAAAAATTATAATAATTATGTAAACACTTTTCAAGAATTTCTCACTATCTTTTTTGTGTAATTCTTATGTAAGAAAGTTCTTCTTAACGTTGATATTTCTCCCAATGTTAAATTGCATTTGTGATTTGTATGTTAAATTGCATGAATTGTATTAAGATGTATTCTTCACTACATTTTAATTTTTAAATTAATGCAAATTGTATACTTGTTGCAGTATGGTTCCCAAGCCCATCCCTCATGTGATAAAAAGAGGAGTACCCCTGGCTTCATCATAATCTCGGCCACTGCTGGTTTTGACACAACCTTAACCAGTTTTTTTATTCTTCTGACATTAAATGTAAGAATTTATTAAAAAGCAAACGCTCTTTAAAAAAAAATTTTTTTTTTAAGATTTTAGAGAGCAAGATAATGATTATTGTGTGTAGCTATTTATACACAATAAAAATATTCATTTATTTGTGAAAAAAGGTTTTTTTCATTCTATGTTACCTTTAATTTGTGTTGATTTGATTTATTTTGTTGTTGTTTGATTTGTGTTAATTTGTGTCTTCCAGGATCTAGGCGATATTAAAACTACCATTACTACATAGTGGTAAAATATTAAATTTAAGATAGGTTATTTAAGTATTCGAAATATGTCACAGCTTTAAATTCTAATCAAATTCAACCACAGAGGTAGTAAGTATAAATTGTAACAATTAATATTTTAGGGCAAATAGATAAAACTTGCATAGTTTAACGAGTTTTTAGGTTAACGCTTAAGCTAAAGCCTCTTAAACCATAACTTGACTTATTAAAATATTTAGAGGTAATATTTTAATAAGTCAAGGTAATTAGACTTAATTATCTTCCAAGATATTTAGAAAATTTTTCAAAAAGTTTTTAATTTGTTACTTTTATCTTGATCCATGCCAATTCATACATTTTTCTAGTCTGATTCAAATCTATTTACAGTTCTTATGTAAAATAATGTAATGTTTAAAACAAACATATGCTTCACCAGCAATATATTTTTTTATAGAAAAAAAATAAAAACTAGTTACTTACACTAGTTTTTTGTTTTGTTTGCTAGCTTTGCGATTCCCACTACAACACAAAATACAACCACCCAAATATACAACAATACTAAATAGTATTCTTGATTGGAATAGACCATAATGCAGGATGCTTAATATATCAATATGAGTTATTTGTAGTACATCACTCATATTTTTTCCAAAGACATTTTACCACCTGAAAAAATTCCTAGACATTTAAAATTACAAACATTTTCTATGAAAGTGATTCAAAAATGTTTTTATCAAAACAAAATAAATTGTATCAGTGGGCTGACATGTACTTGAATGAATAATGAATTTATTTCCACATATTAAAACATAAATGAAATACATACTTCTGGCCTGGAAATTAACTGGCCACTTTATCCAGTAACTGTGGCCAGTGTACCCTAAACTAATTACTAATTGATTAGAGTCCGGTCTTATCAGTCCTTCACTTGACAGTCGATTGAAGCCGCTTTCTGTAGCGGATCACATTAACGAAAAAAAAAATTAAAATGTCATTTATAAAATAATTCCAGAAATGCCAACAAAAACTAAAATAACACGAACCATCGCAGCGCTACACCAACAGTAACAGGCAAGGGTGCACTGAGGTAGCCCCCGACCCGCTGCTCCCTGTCAGACAGGAAACTGTGGAACCATCGCAGCACTACACCAATGGTGGCAGGCAAGGGTGCACTGAGGTAGCCCCTTGACCCGCACCCTAATTAATACAGTTATACAATTTCACATACTGTAACAACTCCTACAGATCAAGAGGTGTTATTTGTTACGATTTAAATTCTGTATGTGTTACCGAAACTAATGTGCAACTTATGAATCATGCTGATACTTTTCTTTTAGATATTAAAATAAATAAACACTATTTTAAGATATTTTAATATATATATATACAGCAAAATTAGTTATTCCTTAATAGTTTATTAAGAAACTGGAAACATATGATTTTTTTACTTCCAATGCTATTTTCATAGGTGATATTAATATTGATTTTATGGATGGAAAATATAAAACTCAAAACTATTTTAATGTTAGGGTAAACAATGGATTTACATTTATGGTAAAAAATTCAAACAGAGTCACATCTCAATCTGTAACCTTAATTCATCACATTTTCTTTCAACATAGGAAAGTACAACATTTTGAGTGTGAAATTTTTGATTTGGGCTTTCCAGATAATTTTTTATTAGGACTGAAATATTTAGAAAATTTTGTATAAGCTAAGAAAAGAAATTTATCAAGTAGCAAGCTTACTATTGATCCAATTAAAGCCAATGACTGTTTAAAAATTGATAAATGGGACTATTTCCAATAATGTTAATGTATGCAACGAAAACTTTCATAATGCCTTAACAAACATTGTTTACACATGTTCGAAAAATGTGAGTGTCAAAAAAGCTAGTTATAAGTCCCTGGATAACAACGGGAATTTTAAAGAAGTTTGATAAGAGAAAAAAACATTATTTATTAATAAAAACCTTATGATACAGTTCTTACAATTCTTTTAGTGGCAAACTAAATTCTGAAATCGATATGATGAAAAAAAGTCATCATTCTAATTTGGTTCCCAGTTTTGATGGACATCCTTCTAAGCAATGGGTGATAGTGATAGTTAATAATCTAACAGGTGAGTCCCGTAATAGAAGTTTTGATAAAGTGGAGTTGGAGAATGGTGCGATCCCCAGAACATCGCAGATAGCGTTAATAATTATCTGACTAATATCCTACAGACTATTGATAATATCCTTCACTTGCTGGGTTGTCTCCATTGTAACTGCCACTCATTTTATATTGAACCAACAAATTAATATAAATTTTTAAGTTTAATAAATAGTCTTAAGAATAAAAAAAATCATCTGGTATTTTTATTTATTTGGCTTTTTTTGAATTAGTTTTATTAGTTTAAAATGCTTAGTTTTGAATATCAGGAAAGATTCCTTGAAAACAATACTTTTTCCATCTACTATGTAAGTATACGGGGAAAAAATATGGTAAATAAATAGGATTCTGATTTTTTTGGAATTCTGAAAGTGGAAATTCGTGTATTTAATTTTACTAATATTTAAATAAATACATTTTATTAGAAAATATCAAATAGTTAACAGGCATAAGGATTAATGTTGATTTTATTAAGTTATTTTAGCTAATATTTCTTTGACACTGTTCTTTGATTAAAGTACCCTTTAAACAAATTGTATACCTAATACTTCTACCATATCAATATCTACTGACTCTTCTAGGGCTGTAAACCATAAGAGGTAAGGGATCATTATAATCATTAAAATAATAGTTTTTAAAGATGTAAATTAATAAATTTTTCATAAGTCAAAATGATAATATAAATATCTAATTCCGGGCTAAAGTATCTTCCTTAACATAAAAAACTACAACTAATAATACCGGCGGTCAAAAAATTGATTCATACAGGAAATGGGAGTAAATTGTCAACTTGATTTTCAGTTTGTGAAACTTACGCCTAATTTTCTTGTAGGTATTTGGAGACCAACAGATTTTTTTTAATTTCTTAGTGTAGCACAAGAGTGTAAAGGGAATATTTTCAGCCAATCCAAGAAATTTGGATTTTAATTTAAAATAAAAATGTCTAGGTAAACTTATAAAATTGTTGGGGTAAAACGTAAAACTTATCTTATATTTATAAAAATTTAATTTATTGACAATATGTAAAAATACACTGATGTAAAACCGAATATAAATAGGACTTTAAATATTTTTAAATTTCAAACCATGAAATATTCTTTTGATTTGTTCACAGAGGGTTAAAATGGGAAACAAGTTGTGTGCAAAATAAAGCCAAAACTAATATGATAACATATGACACAACAGTTTAAAAGAAATTTAATGACACATACATCAATTTCACTCATTACAATCAAGTTTTATAAAATGGATATGCAATTTTACTATTTACATGATACCTTAAGTTTAGATTACAATTAATCACTCCTTACAACAGTTATACAGAACAGTGTTTTTAACTACAACTATAAATAACCTGCACATAAAACATAGAGTAGGATATAAAAAATGATGTTACAATAAGAAAAAAACCAGAAAGAAACAAACTGGTATTTATGAGTGAATAACAATGTATCATTTAAAACAAATAATTTAAATAAGAAAAACCACCTAATTTTTGTTTTTCAATCTAAATTTTGTTTTGTGGCTTCAGTACAAAATATTATAATTTTTGCTGTTGCTTAAAACCTTACTTCTTTTATAGTACAGTATTGACCAACTATTGGTCATCTACAGCACTGCAAGCTGTGATAAAATCTGTGGATAAGTTGATCAGTATTTTTACTTAAAAGATTACTTGTGATATCTCCTTTAAGTATTTTAAAGATAAAAAATCTGTTCAGTGAAAATAAATTGGATTAACTTGTTGAAAAAGTGCAATTAATAAGTGCTAATTAAGTAAGTGTAGTAAGTACTCATTTAGTAATATTATGCTGTGCCATATTTCTGTATTGCTTTGTGCAGTTTTACTTTTTAATTAGCAAGCCTTAGACCAGATTTAAAAGTAAAATAAATTATATGCTTCAAATCTGAATGTTGGCTAACAGGTATTATCATTTCAATCATTAACTATTTATTGTATTTAAAATATTCATCAAAATAAATTTTCCAAGTATATTTCTTAATGTTGCAATAATCAATCAAATGATGGAATAGGCCTACATGCAGAAAATGTAAAAATAAATCAGTCACAATCTCAGTTGTGGGTAATGGTAAAATTACCATAAAATTGACGATGGAGTAGTTACGGTAATCTAAGTATGTCTAAGATAAGTATATATCCATTTATCTTTGTAGCTACTTGTCCTTGTGGGCTCTACTTATCTTTGTAACCAGTTGTTCTTGTTGCCTCCACTTATCTATGTAGCCACTTGTTCTTGTGGGCTCCGGTTATTTATGTAGCCATTTGTTCTTGTAGCCTCCACTTATCTTTGTAGCCACTTGTTCTTGTGGGCTCCACTCAACTATGTAGCCATTTGCTCCTGTGGCCTCCACTTATCTATGTAGCCACTTGTTCTTGTGGGCTCCGGTTATTTATGTAGCCATTTGTTCTTGTAGCCTCCACTTATCTTTGTAGCCACTTGTTCTTGTGGGCTCCACTCAACTATGTAGCCATTTGCTCCTGTGGCCTCCACTTATCTAAGTAGCCATTTGTTCTTGAGGGCTCCACTCATCTAAATAGCCATTTGCTCTTGTGGCCTCCACTTATCTAAGTAGCCATTTGCTCTTGTGGCCTCCACTTATCTAAATAGCCATTTGTTCTTGTGGCCTCCACTTATCTAATTAGCCATTTGTTCTTGTGGCCTCCACTTATCTAAGTAGCCACTTTAGTAGTTATATTTGTAGCGACTTGTTCTTGTCAGTTCTGCTTGTGATTTCTCCTCTAAATTTTTAATATAAAAATTACTTATTTGAAATTCAGTAAATGAACTAATTTTAACATATTACCCTCCTTTTTTGTGATTAAATTACAATATATCAGTTACCCAATTATCACTATTAATATCAGTTGTCTCAGTTTCCCATAGAGGAAACTGTACAATGGTTACTTTGTATCATATGGCCTTTGGTATCATATGTGTGTACAGGAGAATGCAGGTCAGTATGTGGCCCACTAATACTGAAAATTCATCATTAGATGATACAGTTTACTAATTTACGCTGAACTAGAAACAATTCAGAATTGTTACCTAGAACATTTATAATTTATTGAGAAAATTTAGATTATAACCTAAATATAATGGTGATACTACTATATTATGATTAATGAAAGCTTAACTCTATGAAGCACTTATACAAAAGTTTCTTAAGTTAAAATATCATATTCGGACGGAACAATACACTCTAACAAAAGTTTTATTCAGGTTATTTGTGACATTAACTTGATCAAGACTTATAATACCAGATTTCTGCTTTCATATGTTTATTAAATTCCTGTTTGAATACTGTTCCTTTCCATCTAAGACCCTTGTTACTTTTTAGGCATTTATAAAGAAGAGTTGACTTGTAGGATAATGAACAACCTTTGCTTATCTTTTTTCAGTAGTTTAACAAGTTTTAACATTTACCTCATTAACCCTTTCCAATCATCTGTAAGACAATATCCAAAATGATGTTTGAACCCCTACCAACGTCTTTTGTTGGTTATTTTTCTGTGTAAACTGTGTTACCAAGCATTTTTAAGTTGTTCCGTGTTTTGCCAATAGATAGCATTAGAATGCATTTATTTTAATATGTTATGAGTTAATATGTTATGTATGAAACCCTGTTTCTAGTTTGTAACACTTATACCAGTTGTGTATTCAGCTGGGTTTGTTAGTGAACACAGTGTCGCAGTCACATATATCTGACGATTCTATTGAAAATGACCTGTTTGAAAGAAATATTGAGAAATTGAGTGATGGAAATGAATTTAATGACAAAGAATTAGTTGACGATACAAATATTATAAATAATAATAGGGATATATGAAATTTAAGACCAGAATCACCGCCTAATAGCTGTAATTCCTTGGAATTAATTCAGAAGACATGGTGGTACCGCCCAAGTAAAAATAGGATTGGAAAGGGTTAAGACTCTTTGCTGTGTAAAACATGTTCTTCTGAAAATAAACTAGTTTTATTTGTACTACATTAGATCACATTGCATAACCTTAGATGCAAATAACATATAAGTATTTAAAAATGTCTTAAGAAGTATAAAATCGATATAAAATTGTGCATGCACATTTTGTACAAGTATCTAAAAATGTGTATATATCAAAATAATTTGATGCTTTCAGAATTCAATTGTTGCAGGATAATGTAATCTTTAAAAGTTACCATCTGGAATGTTAAGACTTCTTATTCATTGATCGACCCCTTATTGGTTTATGTTGCCCTTAATAGAAATTTGCATAATATGTAAAAATCCTCGGGGTGGGGGGGGGCATAAAATACACAAATCTAGCTATTCAACAGTTAATTGGTTTTAAATGGCAAAGTTCAAGTTGTCTTTCATTTCAAGTATAAAAGAAAATAATGATAATTTTAGCCTTAGTCAAAAATTTGTAAAATCTTTAATATTTGTAGATTATTTTATTTCAATTATTGCCCGGAGTAAATTGGTTCGAAATTCTAAAACTACTGTATCAGATCTGTTATTTTTACAAATATGAACATAAATTATTCACAACTCCATACCACTAATAAAATGAATATAAAAAATATATTCTAAGACAAAATATCAAAGGTATGTTGAAAGATCAAAATAATAAAAAAGTAACTAAAAAATGGCTGCAGATCATTAAACATCTACCACTAAAATTACACAAATTATTATATAGAATTACTGAAAATCACAAACAACTTATTTCGGTATTGTAAAAAGTCAACGAATAATAGATGGCAAATTCGCCTATACAAAAATAAAAAATGTATAAAACATTTACACAAAGAGAATGAATATGGTTTTACAATACACTAACAATTATAAGCATGAAAATACAGATAATAAGAACTACTGGAGATGAGTAGATTCTTGGAATGTGATTATCCACTGTCAGAAGACCGCGGTAATTGATGTTTGGTAGAGAAGTTTCTGTAACAAAAAAATATCATAGTTTAGCTTCTGTTTGAAAATTTAACATAATACTTACACAACATATAGACAAATCTGGGTTTTAACTATAAAAACTCAATTGGCTTTAGCTTTTACAGCTTTTTAGCTTACAAACGGAGAATAATATTGAGTCTTACTTTGAACATTTCAAAAACAATATTTCTATAGAAATTTTCCAATACCTGTTAAAAAGATGCAAAGAAGACAAATGCAAATGCATGTATACCATCGCTATATGTTATATATATTGTATGTTGTGTCTTTGATTATGGCTTGTTGTTCTTAAACAACAATTAGAGGATTTGGAGGCCATGATCTTATCCCATCCCACAAGAAAAATCCTATGGATGCACATCAACCGAGAGACTTAATGTGGTGGGGTCCGGAAGAAAATTGAGCACTCCCACTATCAATTTGCCATTATTGACTAAGGCTAATCTTAAATCTTGAAATAAAAACTTTACTACCCTATTCAAAAGTCCTTTTATTGTTTAAAACATTAGTGCTGACCACTCTGTGATTATTGACTCTGCAATAATAATTCCTTTAAATTGAGTGGCTCTAGATCCATTGCAGTTAAAGTTTAAAAAACAAGAATAATTTAATTTTTAAGTGATATTTTATATCTAAAAAAATAATAAAAAGATATTACAAGATTGGTTAACATATTAGGGATTTACCAAATACACCAGCCACTTGACAAAAGTATTTAAAAAATTCTAGATATACCCCAATATAATAAGAATAAAAAGGGTCTATAGACATAAATAAATGTTAAACGAGGTATTTATTTACAAAGTCATGGATTGTTGAATGATACGGTTACAGTTCCAAAATTTTAAATAATTATGTGTAACAAAAAACCTTGTGACTAATTGAATAATAATATATATTTAACCCTTCAAAATTAATTATGGTTTTAAAGGTTCTTTGCTTAATTCAAGAATATTAGGCGAAAACCTACTTTATGACTACTTGTAAACATAGTCTAAAAAATGAACAGTAAATCAACTTTCAATTTTCACGTTACTAAATCGACTGAAAGATAACAAACTAAAAAAACTAGGAAACAGGGGAGTGTGAGTATTCAAATTTCGAACATTTTTTAATCAAATATTACGAATCGACTTGAGGTTTCCAAAAATAGTTTGATGTTCAAATCATTTAATGATCAGCAAATTAACAGTGTCTTCTGCTAAATAAAGTTAGAGGTATAATTTTTAATTTAAAAGGTTATAATTGGCAAATAATAATGCAACTAATTTGATTTGAAACTAAATGAAACCAGTCATCATCTTGATGTCTGAAGGTTTGAGATTGGATTATGTTCATTCTCAATACCACCAATTCCTGGACATTCGATAGTGAGAATATATCGTACTGAGAATTTAATGACTAAAGTAGATACCGATATCAGTCAGTGAACAAAAATAAGTTATTTTTAGGAATTTTTTGTGAATTAATAAAAGTTAATTAAGTTTAAATTATCAGATACCATATCATCATAACGTTGTTTTTGCCTTTTTTTGTA
Source organism: Nephotettix cincticeps (assembly GCA_023375725.1). Lineage (NCBI taxonomy): Eukaryota > Metazoa > Arthropoda > Insecta > Hemiptera > Cicadellidae > Nephotettix > Nephotettix cincticeps. Next base: position 40,502,131 of record CM041784.1, read on the forward strand.
GACGAAACAGCAAAAGGTTAGCTGACTATCTCAACACACTTATTGAATTAGAATTTTCTTTAAATTTCTTTTAATTTTCTTTTGCCCATGAAAGAGGCAACTTCAGCGACAGCAACTCCAAGAAATCTCAACAAGATTACAGCCCAAACTCACACAACTCCTCAACAGAAAATATGAACTCTTACAAGTTAAAAGACAGCCACTTAATAATTCATATTTTTTAGACAAACAAAGCACACCATTGTTAATAACTTAAAATTGATTGAAGACAAAACAGACACACACAATCTCGAAAACAAAATCAAGGGTAAAAACAATACATGGCTGTGTTGCATATTAATATCCGAGCCAACGAGAATAACAAATCAGTCAGAAATCTGAATTGATTACATAGTAACGAATAAGTGTGATTCAGGAGCTGAAGTTATTGAACTGGGTTTGTCGGATTATAACGTGCAGCTACTGAGGCTTCCAAGCGATGAAGGCAGATAGGAAATGTATGGAAAAGAAGATATAGGAAGGGTGTTTTCTCACAAAAATAAAGTATAATTTAAGAATTACTTATCTAAAATTAATTGGGATAATGAAATGAATTATACAGAAGACGTAAATATAACTTCTCATTTATTTATGAACGCACTGTTAAAAATCAAAAAAAACCTTGGCTTACTTTAGGTTTACAAACATCTTTAGACAACAAAAGAATTATGAGTATGCAATTCAGAAGATCAAATGAATTCATAAGTTATTAACGGTTATAAGTCATAAGTTATTATTAGTTATAAAGCTTTTACAAAAGTTAATACAGGTTTCAAAGAAAATCTGTTATGACAAAGATATTTTAAAATCTCAAAAAAAGCCCAAAACAGTGTGGGACATTGTAAAAAAAGGAACCGGAAAACAAACAAGGAAAAGGATATAATTTATTTACTTATTGATAATAAAAAAATTGTTGATAAACTGGCCATCTCTGAGCACTTCAGTAGTTTTTTATCGATGAGTTCTCAAATTCAGCCCCCTTGCCTTCCGTAGAAAACTCTCTGAATAAACTTAAGCTCTTCATCCCATCAGTTACCGCCTCTATGTTTTTAACTCCTACTAATGAACAAGAGATTGTTGGCATTATTGAGTCATTAAAAATAAACACTCATATGGATGGGATGGTATTTCTTCGAATCTGTTGAAGTACTGCAGTGTTGAATTAGCATAACCATTATCTATTTTAATCAATCAGTCTCTATGTGTCTTTTCCCTATGTGATAATGCCGCAACCCACAGAGGGGTGCACAAAAAGCCGCTACGGCTGAAGTGCCTTGGGAGTAATCCGCCCCTTCCAAAAAAAAGGGTGATGTTAGTTTTGAAAATTAAATTGTCAACATTCTTCATCTTTATAGTTTATTGGTGTTACCTTTGATCAGGGTTTAAAGTGACAATCTCACATACAACATCTGATTAAACGTATTAGTTCTTCTTTGTTTGCAATACACATTCTCAAATCAACTTGTAGTAGAGAGATACTCCTAGATGTATATAATGGGTACTGTTGAGAGCATTTTACGCTACAGCATTGCTGTTTGGGGTGGTTCTTGCGATCTAAAGAGAGTACTCAAATATCACAAAAAAAATCATGAAGTTGATTTTTGGTTTAGGGCCCCGTCAACCTTGCACAGACATTTTCAGACAAAATGGAATTTTGACAGTGTATGGTATTTACATATACAAAGTACTTATTCTGACTTTAAAAAACAAAGACCGTCATTTGAAATTAGGGAATTTTCATGACCACAATACCAGGCATGGAGGTTCTCTTTCTTTTCAACGTCACAGAACGGCAGCTTGTGAAAAAAGCCCATTTTATTAGCAATTATTGTATTATATATAGCATATATAGGATATATATATTAGCAATTGTAATAGTACAAAGTAGGTGTTTATAAAGTATCACACATTACTGTTATGTTTTGTTATTTAACCCATTGGCTACAACGGGCACTGCCCGTCATGGGATCAGAAGCAGTGTATGATGGGCAGTTTCCGTCATCGACATAACTGTTGATTTATTTTTGTATTTGTATTTTTATTCAAACTCAAAAATCACTATACGCATGCCCTGCCAAGATACTCAGAAATTAAAATGAACTATAAAATAGAAAGAAAATATATAAAATCACAAAAAATATATTAAAATCATTGATTAGTGAACATCTGACTATTGTAAGACAATTCACAACAAATAAAAAAAAATCAGTAAAAGGTTATAGTTAAGTATATAAAAAATACGAGCTAAACTCTAACAGAAAGTTACTGTAACTAAGAAACAATGCTTACTTCAAACAACTCCATCAATACATCGCAATCATGCACAATCAGTTTTTAGCTGAATATATTTGGAATAAAATGTAAAAGTTTACAATACTAATATTATACTTTTATTCTCATTAGCTCAATATGGTTAGAAAAAACTAAATTCTAAAAAATATTTTAAAACATAATTGAGATAATATAATATAAAAATACAAACCATTTTAGGAAAAAGTAGAACATGGATAAGATGATCAAAATGGAAGATGGCGCAACAGGCACGGCAGCTGAATAACGCGCCTGGCCGCAGGCAGGAGGGCATACAGGGATAACGGATTCTGCAAGCAACATACACTAGCATCACACACTAACACTAGCATGCTTACACTAACACTAACAAAACTGCACTACTCTACTGCAACAATAAGGCAAGGTACTTCAATTCTCTCACGCACAGCTATTTACAAAACAAACCATTTCAGTTAATTTAATTAAAGGAATGGTATATAATAATACAAGCCAAAAGCTAATATGACTGATTGATCACTATTTCTAAACATTTTTTACAATGGCTAAACAAATATACAGATTTTAAGTTATTAATAATTTTACTAACTTAATTAGGTTATTATTTGAGTCGTTACAACTACTATAAACTAAAGAGTTGGAATACATGGTACATTAAAATTAACAGAAAGAAAAATATCAATTTTAAAAACTGATTTTAACATTTATTAAAGGAAACTAATTTTAAATGTTTAACCAAATGAGTTTTGATGTATATTCAAATGTTTTGTCTTCTAATCAGGTAGTTTTACAATTCGAATTGAAATTTGAAATATTTGTTAAAGTTAATGTTTTAAATTTGTTTAATAGATTAACAATATTACAACTGAGGAAATTATCACTAATTTTTTTTCTTTTTCAATCCACCAATTTCATCAACCCATGAAAATATATATTCACGCATATAGTGGACGCCAGATTATCTGAGGTCCGGATAACCGAGTTACCCCTTGACAGATGAAAAAAACTCTAAAAATTATAAAAGTTAAGAAAAGTAGTGAATTTTATTTGTAGCATATGCAATATTTTAAATTCATTGCTGTTGACAGGTCGAGTAATGTACCTCTACTGGTTGTTAAGATTGAGCAATTTATTTCCAGGAATATTATTTCGGGAATTTCTAAGAATCATTTCTCCAAGCGTCTTATCCTGTGAAGATCGAAGTTTCCCCAGAGTTGTAAGTTTGCGATATATGGAAAAAAAAATGATCTCCTCAATTGTTGCATTCATTAAATGTCAAACTACTCAAGCAGTACTCGACGAAGCTTTCATTAACTGGCAGGTATAATTACTAAATAACCACATAAAAGGTAGACAGATAGTCTAAATAAATTATTCGAAAGATGACTGTGTCATTGATATTGAGCCATCTGCACCATTGGCTTAAATCTTTTGACTTGTTCTCTTTTGTATATTGTTTACAGGCTTGTAAAACTATCGATTAAACCCTAGAGCTGGAAACTTCGAATATATGGCGCGAAGGGGTGCGGCCAAACTGGCAAAGCTATATATATGTCACCAATGCAGGAGCCGTGATAAATACATTTTTCGGTATAAAATTGGTTCTAACAACCTTTAACCTAAGAAAGCTCATGCAATATAGAATCTGTTTATATTATTTTGATATTTTTTATTCGTCTTTGACCGTATTTTCTGTTTAAAGATCGTTGTTGCTATTGTTGTCTGTCGTTGTCTACCGTTGTCTATCGGTGTTTTGAATAGTGACGATCAACAAAACTGTTTGGTGTTTATTTAAATGAAATATATGGTTTTCTTTTATTACAATTAAGTATTTCAGAGTGTTAGTGCATGATAAATTAAATGTTTGAAAAATGGAAAAGAACTATAGGGATTATTCAAATGATCTTAGAGAATTGATTGATCACTGATCTTTTTTTAAGCTTATCTTTGTATTAAATAAATTTTCCACATAAAATGCATATTTTCTTAATTTTTTTACACTACAGTATTTAACCCTCGTATTATTTGAGGTTTCCCATATCCGAGGTTACCTCGGTCCCAATAATCTCAAATAATTGGGGGTCTACTGTATTTGTAGTTATTATAATGATTGTACTGAGAGTAGGAATAACGTTTGTTCTAAATTCGTAAATGACTCACTAAGAAGGCTCAAGGATAAAAAAGGTAAATTACCAGTTATATAAACAAACCATTGAATTCAAATTTTTTCTTAAATGTTAATAAATAAGTAAAGTAATCTGGTCAAATACTATAACCCAAAGGTATCTTCTACTGATTGTTTTAAACACCCGAATATATATCAGGTCATTCTTGGTTGACTTCATTTAGTTAGATGGGTCATAATTTAATTTTGGATATCACTGTGAATGATATATGAATGAATTATGTATATTTAAATTATATCACGATCTCAGTAGGCTTGTTTTATAACTGTAAATATTAATTTTTAATTAACAATGATCAATGTGAATGATGTATTAATGAATTATATATATTTTAGGAATGGGTCGATTCCAATTTTTTTCGATTTCCATTCCGATGCAGATTCTTTAAAATCGATTCCCGATTCTCGATTCCGACTCCAACGATTCCAGGCATTGATTTGACCTCCGCCAACAAATGTAAACCCCTAACCCTAGAAATGTCCAATATATTTTTTCAGTGTCACCAGGTTTATTTATAGTGATTTGCAAGCCTTTGAAACAAATCTTTATTAATTCTAGACGTTAAGATAGATAATTTTGTTCAGTACTAAATTGAAGAATTAAGAAATATTAGTATGTAAATTATAAATATTTAGTATTTACATGAACAAATATATGAAGAAATTTTTTTGTTTATGTTTACGGTTGTGTACTTTATACATACACAACATACGTGAAAACAAAATTAAAAAACCAAATTTGCTTAAAATTTAATGGTGAAACAAAATAACAAAATTAATATACACCGTTGCTAGTGGTAAAATCATGAAAATTGCAAAAAATCACAAAAACTAATTTTGAGTCCAAGTGATTCCCTTATATCATCGAAAATAATCCCTTATTTCGATAATAAAACAATAAATAATAGCTAATTAATGGATTTCTCCATTAAAAGCTATTTAGAACACAAATATAAACACTGTAAACAAATTTTTTGCACAACAATAACAGTCAACAGCGCGACGACAGCGGACAGACTACGCCATTTAGGAAAAAATAATATTGCAATCCATCATCCTTGAATGATCCGTATTTTGATGACAACACAATAAATAATACTTAATGTATTTCACCACCGAAACTTTGTTGCACAATAATAACAGACGACAAAGACAAAGAATTAATTACGAATCCATTATCAGACGGCGACAGACGACATGGGCAACAAGTGTTTTCGTGATACAATTATACCCATAAAATGATTGTGCTTACAACGTACTGATCAGAAAACATGCTTTTTATTAAACTATCAACATTTAAAAATTCCTGTCAAATTAGCATTATATTAGCAAATTCATCAACGGATAGTTCGAAAATGGCACTATGTCGTATAGGATACCTGGTATCTTTAGTATCGTATAGTAGTTTGTGAACTGATTCAGAAATATCATCAGTTATATCGAAATATTGTAACCAATTATTTGTATGAAAGTAGAAGTATTAAAAGGCTTATTATTTTTTACAACTAATCCCGTTAATTATTATGATGGAAAATGAATATACTTGTATTTTTGCCGAAAAGTTCATTTCGCGCAATAATATAACTAACAGTATTCTAATAATCAGCATCGACGACGACATTCAATATCGTATTGAAGGTTATCAGTAACTGAAATAAGAATGATTACGAGGTATGTTGCAACCTTGAACCGACAAATGACATTCTTGCATTATTTTAAAAAAAGGATATGAATTTACGTCATATCTGATAATCGGCATCGACGGCGACATTCAATATCCTATTTAGGTTTATCAGTAACCTAAATAAGAATAATTATGAGGTACTGTATATTGCAGCCTTAAACCGACCAATGACGTTCTTGCATTATTTTATAAAAGATACTAATTTACGTCATTCGTCGTCTCCCTTTTTGTGTTAGAGCAAAAATATTTCCTATTGACGATGTAATCTGAAACGTAAAGTTTAAGTGTTAATGCTCAGTTTTTATTTGATCTATAAGTCATTTCGGATATTTATTGAATTCTACTAGGTACTTGTTACTTTCCTTTCGGAGCCGGATATCCGATTGCTTTGAAATGAAATATTGGTTTTTATTTACGCGGCTACGGACAATAAACTGATAGTAAAGGATAATTTTGAGTCGGCAGGGCGACGATTGGTTTACTGATCAGTTTCATCAAAACAATGACAACTGTATCTTATATTGACATAGTGATGAGGAAAACGGACATTATTCTTTATTTCGCCGTTCGTCGGCGGCGGAACAACGAACGCTTGGAATCGAAGAATCGGAATCGACTTTGGACGATCATTTTCGATTCCAATTCCAACCCTGAGAATCTGTGGAATCGATGTTTGGAATCAACCTGACCCTGGTATATTTAAATGATTAATGATATTAAACGGAATAATAATAATTGTAAAAAAACATACCATTTGTGAGTTACTAGAGTAAATTCATACCAATAAATACAACCTGATTTGTACCTTATCATATCCGGAACTTAAAATCTTTTGTATTTCCACCAACAACATAAAATTTTTCAATACATATTGAACTCAATACAATTCATATGCTTTATAATTACGGATTGGAGGCACAAAGCACCTAATTTTTGTGTCTAAATAACTAACTCACAGTTTTTGGCCAGTTTACCCATTACTGTTGTATTTGCAAATTTAATTTGCGACAATAACACAATAAACTTACCAAACAGGTGTACCCAGGCTTGTGCACTACCTAGTTTGTTAGCAGCCTTGCACGAGTAGTTGCCAAACTGTCGTTTTTCTATTGTGATTACTCGAAGAGTTGTATCTGTGAATTCATCAGCCGTTGCAAAGTGGGAAATCCTGGAAACCATTTTACATAAAATATTGAAACATTGAAACATCAAGTTTCAAACTTAACAAACCATATGATTTCTTAAATTCAATCCATTTGAGTGAGGTGTTCTTTCAGGTACTCTCACGTAAAAATGACTTAACGTTAGGCTGGAAGGATAGATTAATTGTTTTAAAAATAATAAAAAATATAATACAAGAGACAAAATTTGTTGTACCTAATATGTTTTATAAATTAGTTCTCAAACAATCAATCATGCTTTAAGTTCTCTATGAGTTACTTATCTCCAATAGACTTTATTAGTAAAAATAAAAAAAATCATATTTCCAAACTTTTTCACTGGATGTTATTTTTGTACTTTGGTATTAGCCGGATGCCACTGTTGCGTTACATCGTAATACACAGGATTTCACCGTCATACAGCGCTCTGCGGAGTTCAGTTAGGTTCTTTATTGATATTTTTATCTCGGTAATAATATTTTATATTATCAATAACCAACATAACCTTACTCTACAGAGCGCTGTATGTCAGCGACCAAGTGGCATCCGGCTAATACCAAAGTACCATTATTTTCACACAGTTATGAGTTAAGTTAACTATAATATAAAATTGTTTAGGCAGTATCTATTAACAGAGTTTTGGAATTTCATGATAGATTTGGTTATTAATTATTAAATTAATATTTAGTTGGTCTTATCCAAAGCGTCTTGTGTTTAAAAACTACACGTTTCGAGAGTTGGTTAAACTACTCCCATTTTCAAGTGCCTAACGGTATTTACATTTCTACATACAAAGGGTTCTAGGCACTTGAAAACAAAAATAGTTTAACCAACTCTCGAAATATTGTGTAGTTTATAAACACAAGACACAATGGAAAATTCAAACTAAATATCAATTTAATAATAGTATCTATTACCTGATAACAATGAGAAAGTCAAAGATATGAAACTTGATCATCACATTTTGAAATGTCTTGATGAATTACTCATTGTTATGGTAGGCCCAAGAACTGGTACGACAAATTATAATAGTTTTTATTTTACCTTTAAGTTATGTCTCAGTTCAAATTTTATTGTTGACTAAAACCAAGGTTTCCAAGCGGTTTGTGTCATGTTAACCATGTAGAGGCCAACATAGAGTGTATCCTCATGCAGGCTGACAAACCGACCTAAATTTTAATACAGGCCTGTTTTTATGTTTAAATGTACGTGTTTCGTTGTTTTCTGTTTCGTGTTGAGCGTTCTCCTCTACCTCATGACAACGTCAAAGAGACTGATTCTTCATAATGTGTGAAACTCTTATATTAGCTCTTGTTAGCCTCTACATGAACACGGTGCAAGCAGTGTTGAAACCATGGTTATAGTCAACAACCAAATGTGAACTGGGACATAAAGGTAAAATAAAAACCACTTTAATTTGGGAAATTATCTTAATATTTGAGTTTAATATGATCAAATAGATTGTTAACCACTTACGAATAGTGTTGATTGTTGGAAAGCTGAACATCATCTTTAATCCATGAAAGGGCAGGAGGAGGATAGGCTTCGACATGGCACACCAAGTCCATATCATACTGCAAAGCCTGGCCTAACCTAGGCCGAGGCACTGAGATCACAGGGGAGAACTCAACTTCCACAGCAATGTTGCGCCGGGCACCCTTGCCCACTCCATTCTCAGCCACACAGTAGTAAGTACCTCTGTCCTCCTTGCGGATGGCAGTTATCTTTAGAATATTACCCCTAAAAGAACAAGTATGCAGGTAAATTTCACTCTCACTCTGCATTTCAATTAATAATAATTACATTTTAATGTTAATTAATAATTTTTATTGATGCTAAAATTTGATAACGATTCATAACCGCCACGTGAGTCAGCAATTTATGAATCCCGCCTCTGTGAGAAACTTTATTTATTTATTAAATAGTTCAATTTGACTTTGGCAATAGAAGCTTTTTGAATATCTTCACAAAATAATTATATTGAACTCTTTTACTTGTCAAAATTTGGTTGTAATAAAGTTTCTCTACTGTAGCTGAACTAACCCACCAGCTTGCGCAGTGCCTAGCGCACCCCGTTAGTTTAACTAAGCACACCAGCCGATCCTAGCGCCACCGTAGTCGCAGGCGGTGAGGTCGGAGACGAGGGCAGGAGCCTCACTTAGCGGTCTGGCGCAGAGTCGACCACATCTCTTCCTCCTACGCCTGACTGCCAGGACGCTAAGCCTGCGACTTAAGAATATTCGGTATAGCAGGTGAATTAGATATCCACCTGATATATAATTTTTGTTGTTTAAATATTATTGGCTTGCATTTGTATTTACACCCTCTTGCTTTCCACTAATTGAATTGTGACTTAAGTTTGGTATAGGAGCAACGCGAAGTTGTGTTGCTTTGGTTATTTGTTAAATTCAGAGAATATCTTGTCCGTTTTGTCTAGGGTCGGCTCGAAGTTGAGCCGGCGTAATAAAGTATAGGAGCTTTCAGAGCTCCTATACAGGGTTAACTAATTAATTAATTTGTTTATCTAAGAGAACGTTTGTTTTTGTCCAAGGTATGGAAGGAAGATTTTTTTTATTCCTATTATTCAGTACAACGCCTGCACACAAGGTAAAGGTACGAATTAAGCACCAAATTAACTCTACCAATTAAATTAGTTTCGGTTGATAGGGTGACTTGAAGTTGAGTCACAGTGTCTAGACCTCAACCTAGGTTTTATTAGGAAACATATTCTTTTTGATTGAGTTCTTATTATATCAGGCGTCAGTGCGAAATAGCGCCGACATCAGAAATTTTAGTTCTTTTAATTAACATTAGGTGTCGGCGCGAAGTAGCGCCGGCATAAGAGATAATTTTTGGTTGCTTAAACGCCAACGTGGCAATTTGCTTTCTTTTATATCAGGCGTCGGTGCGAAGGAGCGCCGGCATCGGGAACCAGATAATCCCAGGCAATCTATATTTTTTTACTTTCCGTGTGTGCGATGATGAGCTATACAGATTGAGATTGAGGCTTTCAGTGCCATAAACAGACTCGACTGAGCGCACACGGAACGAATTAAACTACATTGATTAATTTCAGTTCTAAGCTAAGGAGCTATCCGAGGTACTCCCAAAACACAACCCCCACTATGAGGGTGTGTTACAACCTTTTTTCATATTCTATTTTACGAATAAGAATATGAAAAAGACTATGTTCCATTTACTTCACTTATTTGTAATCAAAACAAAACCAAAAGTAACCATTTTCATCGGTAAATAATAAAACAACGAAAGTTTTTCTCACAGTTAGGAGCTACAACTGCTAATTTTAACCTCTCATTTCTTGCACATGCCGTAGGAAAAACACCTGGCACTGAAAGGGTTAAAAGGATAAAATTAGTTACAAAATAAACAAAGTATTAAATTAAGCCTTAAAAATGTATAACAGTCATACCTGTAAATGGAACCTCCTGTTGGAAGAATGGCATTGTTTTCCCTTCTCCAAGATATCCTGGGGGGAGGGTAACCGTTGGCATAGCACTCGAGAGTTACTTGTTGCCCTTCACTAACAATAGCAGAACGTGTGGAGTTGTCTGATATGACAGGGGGTCTGCGAACTTGTAAGTCTACTTCTGCTTGGATTTTGTTATTGAGGGCGATGATAACTTGGCATTGATAGTAACCTGCATCAGTTTCTTGAATATCCTTGATCTAAAAACGTGTTTACATATCTTCAAACATGTGATTTATAGTACCCAATCGTTTAACTTAAATAATGAAAATTTAAAAATTCATTGAAAGGTATAAAGCTACGATCAAATATTATTGAGGAACACTGTAAATTAAAACAAAAATAAAACATAAAATCTCCTGTAACTATTACTTACTTAAGGGGAGCACCAGTTTATCATGAATATAGTTCATGTATCTACCATTATTATCCCTTTGAGTGCCGAGCGTCTCGATCCGAGATGCGCTAAAATTGCTAGCGCTAGGTACAGTGGATCTGCTAAAAATGCTGGCCCTTTTCCCCGAAAAACAGAAGCGTTTAGTAAAACAATTATACAAATTTTATTTACTAACATTTCAAAATTGTGCATCAAACAACGTATATAAGTACAATAATTTGAAGTAAAAAAAAAATAAAAAATGTGTTTACTTTTTTCTAATGGACAAATTTTAAAAAATACGAGTTTGAGGTAATAAAATTTTTTTTAACTAACATTTGCTTCTTAGCTGTGTTATAATATTAAAGAGTAATAAGTTGAGTAGAAATCATGTATAAAACATATTCTTATTCCTTTTTTAACTAAGAAAAAAATTAGCAAAACTGACAAAAATTGCTTTTTTTGGAGTTTTTAGCGTTACATAGCAACCATGTCCATTGTAAAGAATACATTATAATTAGTTTTTACAATAGACACTATTTTATAAGGTGTTAGAAATGAAAATAAATTAACAATAAATATTAAAATGGTAAAATGATGTTATACAAATTAGCCGTCTTATGTTATTGGTCGTCGCAGCTGTCGCGGGATTGTTTCTGATTGATGATGATCTCAAAAAGGATTCCGCCATAGAGTAAGATGCATAAAAATAAAGCCAATTTATTCCTGAAGCTTTTGGTATAATTTAAGCCAGTTACACAAAACTGCTACATACTATAAACAATGATTTCCTGAGAGTCTCGGAGAGAGATGCCGGCATTTCTCACATGGGCATGACTCATCTCGATCCCAGACGTTTCGCACTCAAAAGGGTTATGCAATCAAACTACAACTTCCTCACAACTGCATTTCCCCTTTACATCAGATTCGAAATTATTCTGTAAAACAATGTAAAATGCCCAAAACAAGTTTGACATGAGTTACTTTTGCAACGAGCAGTTTGACTTTGGTTATCATAGTTGATTGCGATCAATAAGCATCCTACGTTTTATGTAAACCGTACCACTGAGCGAACTGCGAAATTGGGGCATGGGAGTTGATAGTTTTAACCCTTCCTGGACTACGCACAGCACAGAACCGTGCAGGTTAGCTACAGAGTGGAATTTGAGCACAGTTGTTCCTAAAGCAAGCTGGTACATGACACAAATGCTCATTGCGGTGTGCATGCAACTAGTGTCAGCAACAAACGACCTTTACTTTGTGAACACGCCATGTAAATTAGCTCTTTCTCAATAATCCAGGGCTTCCCCTACATGATATTTGTGACAAATATAAATAAATAATAAAAATTAATTCTATCACATGATGAAATTTATTTTCTTTAGTAATTTTAGTTTTAAAACAATGATTAAAAATTGAAACTGAAAATAATATTTATTTTGAACATGTTCTCATGATTATGTTTACCTGAAGTGTGTATGTCGAGCTGGCTGTATCATATCTGAGAGAGAAGCGGCCATCAGGAATAATGAGAGAGCTTCCAGTGGAGATAGGCAGAGGTTGAGTAATGCGATTGCGGTCCACCTTCATCCACAATACTGGATACTCTTGAGCATACTGAACTGAACACTCCAGCTCAACAGTTCCTCCAATGTCTTTAATCTGTTCTTGTGAAATATACGATATGGTTGGGGTACGTTGTGCTGAACCTAAAATAAATTTTCAAGTGAAACTAATTCTTGCTTTTTGAAACTGAAATTTACTTACATTTGGGAAAAATCAATTAACAAAAATCTATTACTTCAATAGAAACAGGAATGAACCCTTGTTGGGAATTAAAACCGGATCATAGGGTGTGATAAGTCAAATTTTTTAATTTTGTTTTGTTGTATTTCAAAATCACGTGCAGCAAATGCTAATGGTTATGTACCTTGGGTTCACCTTGTGATTCCTGTATTCACTTAGGCCCCCTATTATGGCTACACGTTTTAACAAAATCAAATCATCTTCAGGCATACAGAACTATTAATGACCAATCTTATAGTTAAAAACTCACACTTTAACAGTTACTACAATATTTTAACTAACGTGTAATAAAGATTACAAATATGGCTTTCTTTCGCAACAAAAACGTTTGAGATATGCACATGACGTGTCCTGAGTCTTGATTGAAAGGTGGGGGTGACTTATCCATTGGTAGGAATACCAGATATTTTCAGGTCAACCCAGGACAGTAAGATGTGTGGTTGAATGTCATTTGCCATTGAATAGAGTGAGGAGCAACGAAACTGACAAGAGAGACAAGCAATTCTTGCCCTTCTCTCACTTGCTGTACAGTCCATATTAACATCCACAATATAGTTTACGCAACTCTTGACCTAAAGTCTGTTGAATACACAGGTATTCAACAGACTCATTATTCAAATTGCTCATTACTTTAAGCTTAAGGAGACCCGCAAACTTCAAGCAAACACACACCTTGCCAAATTGAAAACCTAGTAGGAGTAAACACAGTTAACCTAGGCCATTGTTATCAGGAGTTAATAAACATTAGGTTAAGTCAAGACACCGGACAAAGACTGTCAAACTCTGCTGTCAAATGGCAATATTGGAAACATGAAAATGATTAGCTGATAGGCGATAGAGATTGATTGGTGGGGGAAAGCCTTGGGACAGAAAATTTGGAGAAAGAACAAGACAGTGTGGAAGAAAACTTGAAGAAGTGAAGACTGGATGGGGTGGACCGAGTGGCTCCCCGTGATCCAGGTTTAGAAAAATTCACAACCACCATCATCTCTACTGATTTCCATCCGCACCACCACGACTTCCTAAGGAAGAGGAACAAGAGGTACAAGGACAACGACGAAGGACGATCACGGACACGTCCCCAAGGCCGACCTCACCCTCTCCAGGGAGTGAAATATCTCGTGGTATGATATGTGGAAATATATATTTACTTCGTCATTGAGAATCTATGCAAAATAATTTAAAATAACAAGACGAATGATTACATTTTTAAAACTAAAAAAAATCAAAAGAGTATATTGAATAGCCTAAAGTGTAAAATTATAACGGACTTTGTTCAAGGATGTATAAAATTTAAATGACCATAAGGTAAATTCGCTTACCTATTATTGTGTTGATTTATTAATAGTAAATAGTAAATGTAATGCTGGTAAATTTTTGCTTGTATTTTTAATTATATTTATTAAGTCTCATTATTAAATAAGAAAATATTTGTAAGTAAATTAGTACGGTTAGTTAGTAAATAGAAGGGGCCTCCATTTATTTTAGTAGTAAATATAATGCACCTTCCTTAATATATGTACGTATATTTTGCACACGCTTCATATTTATCTATAAACAATAACCATTATGATCACTCTGAAGTTGTTTCAATTGGTTTCCTGGTCAACCTCATTAGCCAAGCGAAGTCAAAAGAAAATCAATTGAAACAAAGATATTATAATTTCTAACTAAAATAACAACAGCTAACAGCAAGATTGCCGAATTTGACTAATAAATCCTAAAAAAACTTCATTCACAAGAAAACTCAATTATGGTTGGAAATTAAAAGTCACAATTCAAGTTGAAGTATTGCTTAATTTAACATTAAATGTAGGGTAACAATATTTTAGCAACAATCATGAAACCCCAGACAAGTAGCATCCCCGTACCAGACAACGGACAAAACTTCAAAACCCGGACAACTGGTGCTGTAACTCTATAGGCCTACATTGAATTCTGACCTCCAGCTACCTTAATCAACCTGTCCGTTCTAGTTTTAGTCAAGTTTTAGTTCTTCAAACATTGAGTTCTGTAGCTAAATACCTTTCTCATTTAATTATCATGTTTGTTTGCTTGCATTGTTATGTTTGTTTGTAAACTTAAGTATGTAACGTGCTATTTGATTTAATAAAATCTTTGAATCTTTGCTTTATAGATTTCATAGTTTTCTACGACTAATTGTTTACCCTAGTTGCAAACCTGTAATGTCTCTAAATTTGGACTAAAATCTTAATAACTATGATTATAAGTGATGAAATATTCAGCAAAATTAGATACGTGATGAATGGAAGGGTTTAGGAGGTGTTCTTTAACCCTTTCAGTGCCAACGTCCGTATATATGGACGTCAGCAAAACTTGCAAGAAGAGCCAGCGTCCGCCTCTACAGACGTCCAAAAAAATTATTTTTTTTCAAAAATTTTTTCTTTATTTGTGTTTAGGATATAAAAAGCTCATTAAATATAATTATTTAAGTTAAAATATTATTCTAAGTATTTTTAGCTGTGGTCCGCATCATTGTCTGTTGTTTATTTACTTGTTTAGTTAGCTGAGAGACTTGAGAAATTTGAGAAATTATTATTGTTTCTTTAGTTTCTATTGTAAATGAAGTGTATTTATACTTTGGATAGTGATCCAGATTTTTATCCTGATAAACAAAAACGTTTAAAAATAAAAATAAATTAAGTTCATGTCTAAGATTTGTATTCTCTTTAAATGATCATACTTAATTTTATCAAACTGAATTGAAGATAAATTAGTTCGGAATGTTCTCAAACAAAGAAAATGGCGCAATAAATCATCAACTGAATTCAAATATCTTTAATATTAGTTCATTTTATTGTCAATCAGCTGATTACAAATCCGTTAGTCCTTCAGCCCACGAAAACTAGAAATATGCAAAGAGGTACAATGACAAGTACAGAAACCACTTCTGACCAGTTTTTAGCGAATTTCCCATAGGGAAGAAGCTATTACCGTAGGTCTCATGGCGAGACAAGCCCGGGACCATGGTATTTTTTCTTCTTTAGGTGCCCAGAGACCAAAAACAATAGTCGTTAAAAGTAATATATATATATTTGTGTGTGTGTGTGTGTGTCTGTGAACACGATAACTCTCGTAAAAATGGTCCGATTGAGACCAAATTTGGTAGTATCGTGTATTCCTACAATTGCTCGGACAAGTTCGTAATCCAGACATATCGGTCAATCGGAAGGGGTAATTTGGGGGGATTTTGTACCCCAAAAATGGGTTTTTTGCATTTTTTCCATGTAATTTTTAAAAATTTCCAATTTTATCTTTCACCATTAGAATCAGCTTAAAAAACTGCACAATTAAGTTTCTTAAAGTTTTTCTCTATCTCCAACGATTACCGAGATATAAAAAAATCTAAACACAGTACGTTGTATTTTGTGGCTCCAATGTTAATCTTATGGAGGATAAGGAAAAATTAATATTTCACTTATTAAACAATATTTTTGGATAAAACTTAATATTTAGCTTCATGTGGTTGAGGTTGACCAATTTATGCTTGAAAATAGTTTATGTGTTTATCATGGCAACAAACCTCTATACTCTTTTCCCATGTTAATCATATGGAGAATAGGCAATTTATCGACAGATGTTGATGAAAGTTGGTATAAATGTTAAAAATAAAAATTTTTATGGTATAAATGCCTACTTTTAATGTTCCTTACAGCAGCAAACCTGCACACTCTTTCCATGTTAATCTTATGGAGAATAGGCAAATAATTCTAATGTTTATCGACAGATTTTGACCAAACTTGTCATATACCCTATTATTATTATTACTATATTATTGATTTGGAAATTCGCTGAGTACGCAGCTCTGCTGCGACGGGGGTATTTATTTACACAAACAATTGAAGAATGTTTATTTTATAATCGTATTAGCTTTTAAAATATGAAAATTCTACTTTTCTGTAATTAACATGTTTAAAAGTCGTCAAAAGCCTAGTTGTTGTGTGTTGAACCGTCAATTAAAATAAATGGGGTATTTGCTGTATCATTCAAAAATTATAACTAATTGTAAAAGTTATATATCGGCGACCTATACATGTAGCATTACATCGTAATAGATGAGATATTGCAGACATGCAGTGCTTTGGGGAGTTAAGTTAGGTTGTTTATTGATAGTATAAAAATAATAGCCTTTTATTAATGAAATAAAAATATCAATAAATAACACAACTTAACTCTGCAGCGACCAATAAACGTAGCATTACAATTTAACGTAGAATTCATATTAAACAGGATATTGCGGACATACAGCGCTCTGCGGATTTAAGTTAGGTTTTTATTGTATTTTTATCTTGTTAATAATATCTATGATATCAATAAAGAACCTAATTTAACTCCGCAGAGCGATGTATGTCAGCGACTAATACACGTAGCGTTACATCGTAATAAACGGCATATTATCGACATACATGAGTGAAATTGGTTTTTTGATATTTTTGTATTGTTAATAATATTTTATACTATAAAAAACGTAACTTAACTCTGCAGAGTGTTGGATATCGGCAATATCACCTATATCATCATGTAAAATATGCGTACTAATTACAAAATAATCAAGCTCGATGCTTATCGCTGAGATCAGGGCAGCGACATCGACCACATAGCCAACAAGGAGAGTTTCATCAGGCATATTGAGCCTCAACAGACCCTCTGTTGACTCTGTTGAGGCTCGATATGCCTGATGAAACTCTCCTCGTATCAGAGACACGTTTCAGAGATCAGGTCCGAGGATTGATCCCTGTGCTGCACCGGATGTGACGGCGAATCTACGCTAACCCTCGAGTGTGTCGTACAACAGAGCACGATTTGAAAGGTACGAACTGATCATTCCCAGAATATACGCTGGGACGTGGAATGTATGCTCAAGCGCCCAAAGCATATCAATCCACCTGGCGGAGTTAAATGCATTCTTGACGTCAAGTAGTTAATATTATTACACATTTATAATACAATAATAATTTGATCAGACAAACAAAGTATTCATTAATTTTTAAAAATTAATATAGTATTTCTAATTAACAATTTCCATAATTGCATCGGCATAGTGTAGTGACATTACGAGTATTGGGCTCTGTGGAATTATTTTTCATTATTATTCCAGTCAGCAGTTTAGGACGTTGTAAAAACCTCTGCTAAAATAAGCTTTTTTTACCCCGGATTTTCTTAAAACATCCTGTTATCCCTGCCTAGAACCCAGATCTGTAGATAAAATATCCCGTTTCTTCCCATCCAGAACCCAGATGTCAATGTTGTCTGGATGTTAGAGTGTCGTATTTTGGTCAAAAAATGTTAGAAAACGTCGGAAAAACTGTGTTTATATTCTTAATTATTTTATTAGAGAGTAAAACAAGTGTATTTGAGTGATTTTTACCCCAGCCGAGAACGCCGATTCTCTTGCTTGACAGGGTAGTTTCAGAGTATCTTATTTTAGCCTAAAAACATTCAAAAATGTTGAAATTGGGTTCTTCCGTGGCGCATATCTTTTCAATTAGGTTGTTAGAAATAGAAAAAAGTTCATTTGAGATTGATTTCATAATAATTAGTTTGTACCAGATACGGAACTTTTACCAAATATTTATATAATATAATACACCTAAGTCCAGTTTATCTGGATCCCGGATCATACAGATCGGGGTTTGAAAATAATAAAATAAATAACTGTTTTAAGGTGTGAATTTTACCTCAAGATTCTTTCAAATTTCATACACAACCGCAGTATCTTGCTGGATGCAGCAGTTAGTGTGACTAACGATGATTGCATAACATGAATATTCTGAATGAATATTTGGATTTGGGATGTTTCCAAGCGGAGCACTACAAGCACTTAGCGCATGCGGGAGCAGCCACCGTTTGACATTTCAACACTGAACTGTCACAACTTAGCTGTTAGATTTTGAGGTTAAATGTACAGTGGTTGTTTGTTTCGCAATTATTTTTACAGCTCGAGTACATACTGAATCTGTGGTCATGAGTGCTTGTAACAGGAATAAGGTTGTTTTAATGGCAGAAGAGCATTTTATTTCCTACCTAAATCTAATAATAACTTTTAATAAAATTAAAACAAATTGTTAACACGTTAAATGCTTGCGATATTTTTGTACAGAGGTTAATTAAGTCTGCAGCACTTATATTGCAGGCACTATTCACGATCATTGTTTATGCAACGTTGATTTCTATAATGGTATATTTTCAGTATAGTTTCAGATCATCCGGATTTCTGGCTATCCAGTTCAGGACTCTACCAAATTGATCTGGACTTTACTGTAGGCCTATTTTATAAAATATAAATATTTATTTGAGTAAACAAAATTACAAAAAACTAAATTCAGCATTAGCCGTAATACTATACATTTTGACCAGCACCGAAGACTAATGTGAAGACTAATTTATTGTGCATAATAAGTTACATTATATTTATAATATAATATACTATACAATATATAATATAAATATTTATTTTAGTGAAAATTACAACAAAATAATTTCAGCATTGGCTATAATACTATACATTTTTACCAGCAGCAAACATGTTAAGTCTCACCATGCTCACAGGGATAATTCTAAGCTCAGAAACAAGAAATTCTCTAAATCTTAGCACAAAGAAGCCTAAAGATACTCCCTTATAGTAGAACGCCTGCAATCAAGGGGTAATTAATAAATATTCTAAAACAATGATTCATGGTAGGTTACGCCCCAAACCTTGCACATCAATGGTACTTACCAAACAAAGCATTATTGAGAGTAAAAAACAAGAGAATGAAAGTCCACATAATTTAAAATATTAAATAAGATGACTTTTTAAAATGGTTAACAGTATCTTTACGGAGAAAATCAAGTTTTGCGACAGGCACTACTGATGGTTACGAACACAACACCTAACAAATACAAGTCGGTAAAAAGCCTATCGTAATTCACGTCAACTTCAACTGGCTATAGGCTCTGGCTCCAAGCTTAAGCTTTAGCTTATTTAGTTCACTCAGTCAAGTCAACTCACCTTAGAGCTCTTTCACTCTTTCAGTGTTACCACCACACCACTGTTTCCACATTTACCAACACCAACTAAGGAAATGAACTATCATTTATGGTACTAGAGGCGAAATAAGTAATTTAAGGTAAGATACTCTGAAACTTCCCAACCCTTAAGACGGTATTACAGATAAGGGGATAGTAAAGAAAGATAGTAAGTAATTGATATAATATCCTTAATAACAAACTGACGGTACTTATCAAATATAAAAATGTTTATTAATCCAAATAAATTGTTGTATGTTGAAAATAAAAATACATAAAATAAAAATAATCATCCCATAACTGCGCTGATTTAAAAAATCGTTGTGTTGAACGTCGTGACAAAACAGTGAATCCTGTTACATTACACACTGGGAAGAGGTTCTATAAATAGTAATAATGGTCAAGAGCAATTAATGAATTACAATATGTAATATATAGACCGAGTGAATAGTCGATAAAATCATATTTGTTTCATGGTATGATGGCCATGAGGTTCCCTTGATGTGTACCAAAACGATACCAGATGAACGGATAGTAAAGTTTACTATCCGTTCCTCTCTGATAATACGTGGCGTGATGATGACTCCTTCCATATTTAGGTCTATAATAGTTTACCTAATAAGTGCAAGTACTCAATACATTATTTACGTGTTAGTGTAACAACTAATCAGTAACTAACCCGTAATAAGTCTACATTTTAGACTGATGAATTATATGATTTAATGATATTTGTTGTAGCAAATAATAAGATTATAGTTAATGGCGTATTGAATAACAAAATATAGCTTTCATTAAATCTTTCCTTATTTATGAAAATAACAACATAGCAATCAATTTTATTTCGTCTTTAACCACCTGGAACACTGCAAACCTCACTTCATCAAACTAAAAATCCTAACCATAGCCTCCCAGTATATCTAGTAATATCCCAGTAATATCTTGTGACACAATTATCTATGTTAAAAAATCCCAACCAAAAATCAGATCAAAAACACACTCCCATAACACCCGCAATAGAAACAACTACAATATTCCACAGCATCGCCTTAAACAATACAGCCACACCCCACTATACACAGGTTCATTTGTACATTTTACCACAACAGTTCAAAACCATTAGATCAGTTAATAATTTTACAATAAAACTAAAACATTATCTAATCAACAGACCATACTACAGTGTAAATGAATACGTTGCAGAGTACACACTACAACACATTGAGCTCACTTCCAAATTTCTCTCCAATGAAAAATAAATGACAACTCCCCAACCAGAAAATTGCAGCGAAGATCCAGGATCTAATATAATGTAATGTAATGAAGTTTTCTCGTGACACATACCTCTCTGTATATTTCTAGTTACTTTTAGACTAACGACAAACGATAAGAAAGAAGTTTTACTTCATATCGTAGGTCTCTGGTCTCTGGTCTTACTCAATTGTTTATTTTTATTACTGATCCTGTTCCTAATATTTTGCATCAAGTGTGCAAGTAAAGTTAATTTTATTCACATTGGCTTTTAGATTAGTAATAACCAGAAGTTGAGATGGAACATTTTCGTTGTTTTAGTAAGTATATGATATTTATGTTCTCACTCAAAAACATTCCGAACAGTCTTGTCTCATTTAGCTCAGATGACAATTGCTTTTTAACTGAAGAGTTCGTTACAGTAGGTTAAACTGTTTTAATTTCAAAGTAGTATTATTCTGTTCCTATTGGTATATGGAATTTAGGCTATACATTTTTCTTATTCAATATTTTTCTTAGGAAAATTGGGAATAGTGGAAATTTTTATTTTTGTTTCAAATCCTCAAGTGTGAACAGCACTTAAACCTTCGGCTAGCTACAGATGAGCAAAGTCGTCACACAGATACTCCTGACTGGTAACCTACAATACAAAGTAAAAATTCTTATTGTCTGTCTAAGGTAACTAGAAATATACTGATGCTAGAAGTTCAGCTTTAACCCTCTGTGGCAGTCTATTGAAAACAGAATAGCCCAGGTGGTGTAGCTTGCCTGAGTATGAGAGAGCTGCACTCTAGGGACATTTTAGAAGGAATACATTTTAAAGTCTCTGTCAGTTTTGTTAGCTTAAAACCCATTGAGGAGTAGGTAATTGTTTAAGGTTATAAAATTAACCCTCCCCGTGGCATTTGAAGGATGGGAGTACTCTCAAATGTCAATGTAATGTGATGGAAGTACTTAGAAAGAACACATTTTAAAGTCTGTCAGTTTTGTTAACTTGAAATCCATTGAAGAGTAGATAATTGTTTTAGGTTATAAAATTAACCCTCCCTGTGGCATTTGACGAATTTCATCAATTGCGCTACTTTTTGGTAAGTGGTTTTCCTAAATGAGGTTTTTTCTAACACTTGAACTGGCACAGGTGTTTCTGTACTGGCACTGAGAAATTATTGGTATGGTAATAAAATGTTCTAACCCTTACAAAAATTGTAAATAATAACATAACTATGGCTTGTTATGTATAATTTTATTCAGAATAAAGTGAAGAATCTTTGTAAATCCAGTTTATATGGATAAGGCCTACCATAAATTAAAAAAAATTTAGTTGTATAGTTTTTGGAAAATTAATGGTTGATAAAATTCAACTATATTCTGTCTTGTAGTTCAGTACAGGTAAGTTATATCATCAAACGATAAATTAAAAAGTTACAGTAAATTTTATGCAGTTTCTGAAAATTATATAGTTTATATAAGTTATATCTTATTTTTTTTATTTGAATACCCTTTCAAAAAGAAAGAACCGTGAAAGAGCGGCATCAATCAGTTCCCTCAGATTACTTGATCAGTCCCTATAGTTCTTTTCCATTTCCAAATATAATTTTTCATGTACTAACTAGTGATGTAAAATATCCCGGGTATTTGTATGTTAAGAAATAAATAAATAATTACTCCAGACAATGTTGTTTCTATTATTGTGTAACATTTTAAGATAGATACAGCAATCTGTTACTTATTTAACCAATATTTACAATATATATGTGTGTGTGTGTGTGTGTGAAATATATAATTTTATGTTTAAATTATGATTCCCAGGTATTTTTTTAAATGTAAAATAAACTGATATTTCTCTTGACATTAGTAGGCCTACTATACCAATGTGTTTATTTTATTAGCCTATTACAATTATAAATTTTCAGTTATAAATTTTCTCATGAGCAAATAATATTATTTTGTAGATAATAATAGTGATTAATAATTAAAGCCGCTTATCAACCCGCCATTGGTCGAGGTCTCATGTGTTTCGCGAATAGTCGAGGAGTGAGCGTGGCGAACAAATTATATCATGCCACTTTTGTTTCATTATTTTTATTTATTTATTGATTATCATGAAACAAAGGTGCGAGACAGACTGAAGGTCATTGAACGACCCCCACCGTAACTACTGACACCCCAAACAACAGGTACTCTGAGTTTCACGCTGATTTATTACATACTCCATGTTTTGTAGAAACTTAAAATGAAAAGTGACCCCTAGACCATCCACGGGTCGAAAATCGTAAAAATTCTTATGTAACTAAATGGACACGTATTCAGTATTCCGTCTAAGATTGTAACAAATCTAGGGTTTCAAACGTTCATATAGTTTGTAAATAATAGCTCGCTTAGTGTCAGTAGGATACAAGTTACGGGTAAAATACTTAAGGGATTTTAATGAAAAAAATATCCTGTGAAAAACACATAGAAACGTTTGAAACCCTTATTATTACCTTTAGCCCTTAGAGCATGTTATGTGGAACAATCTACTAGATATCCCCTAAATTTGACCAAATGATCAATCTAGGCCTAGGGTGTACCATAACCATATGTGTTAACCATATATTTTTCAGAAGTTGGCTCTAATTGGGATGTGAAGATAACAATAGAGACTTTAACACTTCTGATCTTATTTTAATCATACTTAGAGCTTGTAAATAGAAAAACATTGCCTTTACCCTATAAATAAATTAGCTTCTATTGTATATTGTTTGACCAGTTTTCTTTGTTACAGTGAAACTTTTTTTTCAGATTAAAAATGAATGGCGACTTTATCCGATATAGGGGTCTAGTAGCTGTTGCTGTTGGTGCTGGTGTTATGATAGGTGCTGCCAGTGTTTTCCTGTATCAGCAACTTTTTGGTGAACGTAGACGCTTATTATTACAACAGGACATCAATCGACTTGGGGTGTCTGTTGCAGAAATTCGCCAAGAACTCAATGATTTGAGGTGTGTTGTAGAAAGGTATTGTTCGTTCTAATCTTTTGATTTTACATTATAGAAGTAAGAACTTAATATGACTTCACGGTATACAAATTATAGCTGAGTTCTGTAATTTAAAATACAAAGTTCAGTTTTTTAAATTTGATTTTTTTGTTTTTACATTGGTATTTGAAATAGGCAAATTCATATTAATTTTGATCGCTAAATTCCAAAGTATGATAAAACTCACCAGTTTTCAATTTTATTTAAAAATTAAAAAGAAATTAAACACATTGAGAAAATATCATTTAGTTTTTTTTTAATTTTCAGAAAGTGAAAAAATTATAAAATGGCATTTTATAATTTTATTATTTTATTTTTAATTTATTTTCTTTTTTAACTATAGGCCCGTAAGGGCCTATAGTTAAAAAAGATTAAAATGCTTGAAATTTGGCCCTGTTGTAAAGTGACTTTACAACATTAAATTTTAAAACTTTGCATACATAGCTTTATATCAGATAAAAACAAATTGTTTATGTTATTATTTATTATAACTGTGGGTCACAAGAGGGCAGCCTAATAGGAATAATACAGAATATTTAAATTATAAATATAGGTATATTTGTATCCCTAGAGGGCCTATAATATTATAAATGTGAAAGTAGGTACGTTTGTTACATTTTCACACAAAAACCACTGGGCCGATCATGATGCAATTTTGTACAGATATTTTTCAAGTGGTATTAGACTGAACATAGAAAGAATAGAACTATAACATATTCTAGTGTATGTAGATGTTTTTCAGTTTATATATTGTTTAACTCTGTGTAAAAACATCTTTTGTATTTTATGCCCTATAAATATTACATATTTCGGATAATTCAACCTTTTTCCGTTCCAACCATGGTCCCAGTCCCGAAGGTGACGGATGAGAGGGGTTCTACCTGTATATGGATTGGAAATAACCAATCAATGGAAAGAGATTCATGATTACATATTAGGTCTATAATGGTAATAATTGGTTCTTTCAGTAACATATTTTATGGAATAGGGAACTTATAAACCCAGGGAACTAAAAACTTCTTAGGTCTAGATTTCCTTGTATTATATTTAACTTTTTTAAAATTCATTGAATCCCAATAAGTATGATCTGTCATCATATTATTTGTGTGAATTTGTGACTAATAAGTTATTTGAACATATTTTGTTTTTATTCTTATAGAAGTCAGCGTACTAAAACACGTGGCTCAAGACGTACTGTGGGTGCTCCAAGTATTGTTACTGACGCTGAGACTGAATTGTTCTCTGCTATCGGTGGAGAAGAAGTTGATGACGAGTTTTATGACTTCTCCTCTGACAACGAAACGTGAGTTGGTTTCTCTAATTTTTTCTTTCCTCGTGATTTAATAAGGTTCATCTGTACCACTGAGCTACAACATGTTCTGGAATTTGGTTAATATTTCATAATATGTACATTTAAAGCCTTTTTTATTCCTAACATCGTTCTGTATTTGGAAACTGGAGTATTGAAAAAGTTAATGTGTATATTTAAGAAATTAATTAAAAATATATGGAGATGCTAGGGCAGTGGCTGACGGTGGTGGTGGACAGGGTGTGTCACGTGGTGGAGGAAGTCTGAGTGACTGATGAGGACCCATAGTATCACCAACACTATCTGACATTGGATCTTTTCCTGGGAATTAAGAGCGTATTCTGGGGATACATGATATTCGAAAAATATATAGGGATGCAAAGACAAAATTTGTAAACTTAAATTACAAACCGAGGATAACAGACCAAAATTATAATTGTTTGTTATGTAACCTAATTCTTTAAGAAGATTATTTTCATTTTATTTTAATTCCTTCAATATCACCCAACATTACAAAAATGATTTTTTTGAAATAGCCCTCTAAAAAATTGATTTTTAATATAATTATTTGAATGGGAAGAATTAATTTATTAAACTCCTGTAAATAAAGTTAAGTCTATTCGTTCAAAATTCTTAATAGTCTTAGCTTGAATTTTATATTTCTTACTTTTTAAGTGATGAGGAAAAAACATATAGTCCGCGTAGAACCAACCAAACTAACGCTCCTTGCGATTATTGCAATTATGAACTCAGACCTCTTTATTTGCCTGTAGATATTTTTACTAGATTTTAGTTTTATAAAACACTGATATTCTTCATCAGTTATTTTAACACAGTTATTATGATTCCAAATGCCACAAATTTCACTGAAAATTATAAACTTGTAACTTTAAGAGTTTACTGCAGGTTCTAACTTAGGTTGACTCCCACCTTGCACCATCTTCCTTCAGTTTGATTTAAAACAAACGTAACATGTGTAGAAGTAGTCTCTTACAGCAGACTTAATTTTAATTTAACCATCTAATGTTTTCATCTATCAACTATTTTTTTCTAATTTCAAAGAGACTTTTTTATGTGACAACTGTTTATTGAGAAAATAATGCACATTTTCATTTCATCAATTCCAAAATTTGTAAGGATATTTATAAAGGGCGACTTCACCCTTACTGGGCGGCTGGCGGCTTTAACCGCAGCACAGACGCTGTTAACGTTTTTATCCGCGATCAATCATTTAGCTACATTCATTGCGCTGTAGTTTCCGAAACGACCGATAGAGTGCATGGTGTTGTTCGTTTAGCCTCAATGCACTCACAAAACCAAAATGGCGGCTTTGTTGGAATATATAGTGACTGAAGTCAGTTGCTAGGCGACTTTGGCCAGTATTCGTTCGCTCCCATACTGCTTTTAACATGTATATACGCGAGCTATTATGGCTAGCTTTTTTCTCTTTCACTAACCCTGTTTTTTTACATTTGTCAATGTGTTTTTATTTTAATTGTGTTAGCAGTAAATAGTATATATTGTTTTTATGTTTTTAATGTATAGGATTTATTAAATAATTATTATTAACTGAAAAGGCTCATCCAGACGAAAAGAATTATTTTTTTAATACCTAAAAAATAGTCTTGAAATTTTTAATGAATAAAAGTGAAGCAAATTTCTATTTTTCACTTTATTCAAGCTACCTAAATCCAAAAATAACACTGGGAAGATAATATTTAGACTTTTTACACTAAATGAGCAGGGACCGTGATTTTCAGTAGCGCTTTAAAGGTTAACTTTTTCAGCAAGAGGAACAGGATTTTAAATGAGTTAGTTAACAATGATTGATAATTTTTTAACATTTATTGGACAGAGATGTTTTCACGGTAAAAAAAAACTCACAGCACTCTAAGATATAATAAATATTTTATGATAAAAAATATATATATAATAATGTCCCTAATACGGTTTTATAGGAGCAGATGAGGAAAATTATCATAAACTCAACTTTTCTCGTGGCCGCACAAAGATTAAACTCAGAAAATACAGCAAGAGTTGATTGATTAATGCATTGTGAGACAGGGGATAGTTTATCACGAATGCTGTTCAAGCTTTGTGAAGCTGGAATTTTGAAGGATTGGCATTGTTTGTATAAGCCTATGAAGTTTATTTAAAACCTTGCTTGATGTAACACTTTTAAAAACAGAACTAGGCATGTATTTATACCTTATGTTATTACAGTAGAATCTCGCTCATCCGGACTAATGTGGCGGATGTACAGTCCGGATTACGACAAATCCAGATTATCGGGAGTCAAGCAAATGGTCATAAATTTTATCTTTACAGCGAGAGGTTTTGTCAAAACATGCGCTAACACAAATGGGAGTGTCTAAAAAAGTTAAAACTCATTGTATTAAACTATAGTCAGATACTGTACTGTATTGATAATGATGTAGCCTATTGTGGGAACTGTAAAAACTAAAGCAATTCACCATACTGTAAATATAAATTATTAACAGAACAGTACAGCAATAAATATAGATAACAGGATTAAAAAAAATAAAATTCACGAAATTTAAATTGTTTTACTATTACGAAAAATAAATATACTGTACAGTACTAAATTCAGTACAATAAAGTAAATTAATTTTAAATAAAGTTAAAGGAAAAAATTAAAACTTTAGTTACATACTTTCAGGAAGTTAATTGTCATAAAAAAGTTACAATTAATTGGAAAATTTAAACGTTACCAACTGGATGTAAATAACCAATAACCTTAGACAGTTATTACTCTGTAAGTCGAATGAAAAAATTAATACTTTAACACTTGTAACGAAACACAATTTTTAAAACGCTAAGAGAAACATACGGTCAATTTGACCGTCACTGTGTTTTATTAGTGTTGTAGTGTGTTTATTATTGTTTGTATGTATCACTTGGCAATCACATGAGTAACAAATGATGTTTTACAACATTTATGACGAATAATATTCATTACGCAAAGATCATGTGACAGGAAAAAATGAAACTCCAAACTCAACGCTTCAAGACGACCAGCTCTGACCTAGGGAAAATCTGTATAGGATTGTTGCCCAAGGCCAGAGCTGGTGGTCTCATAGCGGGTAATATAGCTGTTATTTTATTTCTAGCAGGTGTTCTTTTGTTTGTTGCGTTTTACCACAGCCTTTTACCGACTGTACCAGGTATGTGTACAGGTATAATACAAGGTATATTTGACCGACGATTGCCAGCCGGTAAGCGAAACACGCGGTAAATCTGACCGATCGTATTCACACAATTCGTCTAATACGTACGACAACGTCGCACCAACTAGTTGGAAATGACCAAATATTACGGAGAGGGGTTTTGGGGGAAGGTACTGGAGGTGACAGCCGTCAAGGTCAAGCAGTTTAGCCACTAATACGTAGTAAAATTACCGATCGGTCAATTTGACCGATGTTTCGTTTTAAGTGTTAATGTATTCTCAGACTGACATAACTTACTGTTCAGTACAACTTATGTTTCGAAAAAGTCTTTGATTGTGGCCTGCTTTACCGTCTTGGCTTGTTGTTTTGTTGTTCCGGCATGATTGCCAATCCAGACTAGCGGGACTCCGGACAAGGATGATCTGGATGATCGAGAGTCTACTGTATTCTGAGGTCTCAGAAATTTAGCTATGAAGTTCAATTAAATAGTTATAAGTTAAATAGTTATAAGTTCAATTAGTTCAATTAAATTTCACCCTGTGATTTAGGTGTTAAGTAATGTATAAATAAATGGGACACTTAAAGGGTCAATAAGCTGTGTAATTAATTAAAATTATTATTTACCTTTTTGGTAGCCTAAGGTGTCAATCATTGTTTTCTCCTCTGAGACATGTTTCACATCATTTACGATGCATCATCAGTCATGTACAGGTGTCAACTTCGCCCAAGGTAGTGGATGTCAACATATATAAAACACACATATATATAAAGTTTTAGGACCATGGTCTATTACACACATCCGCGAAATGATACATTAGGTGAGCGGGAAATAGCACGTGACACCGCACAAGGTTGTAGGCCTACTGGTCAATATACCCTTTTCCTGTCTTAGGTACGCATATTGAGGCTTATAAAACAGCTGATTGCAGCCATTGTGTTATCTATCACTGGTGACATCATCCTCCTCTAGTCTGCTGTACAGACAATAGGTGACCTTATCAGAAAAATCCTCTTAACATTTAATAGATTATGTTTTCCTAATGAAGTGACGTTTTTAAAAATAAAATATTCCCCCCATGTTCCTGACTTTTGATCATTATCAAAGGCCTTTAATACTTTTAGAGATTCATAGAATTCTATATTGTGAGAAGGATTTTCTTCTAGGTGTTGGGCGACTTTGGATGTGCGGTTTCTTTGGTTTCGAGCATTATGCTCCTTAAAACACTGTTTAAATGATCTATTAGTTTGGCCAATGTATACTTTGTTACAAACATCTCCCCCGTTGCATTTATTAAGATAAAGACCTTTGTCTATGTTATGTTTTCTTTTTGTTTAAAACCAATATTTCTGTTTACTTTGTACCCTGGCAAGTAAGAAATGTTTTTTTTTAATATTACGTACATGAAATGAATTTTTGTTTACATATTTAAAAGGGATAAACTTGGGTGATTGAATAGTACTTTTATTTGTGGCCTTGATCACTTAAACCTGGTTTTCCTTATCACATTATCAATTAAATCTGCATTATAGACATTACTATATGCTGTTTGTTTCATAATTAGCTTTTTCTTTTTGAACTCTGCGGGCAACAAATTACAAGTTAAAAGCCTTTACACCATAGACCTGAATGCAGCATTTTGTAGGTCATGGAATGATTAGAATCTATTAGGATGTCTAGATCTGTTTGAGTTTCCTTCCTGTAAATACCAAACTCTAACATACCAACTTATTTAAAATTTTTTACATCTAGAAAATGAATGGATTTGTTTTGTTCTACTTCTAATTTGAATTTGAATGCTGTTAAAATAGTTAAGAATTACTTTCATTTGTGGGTATTTCATTTGTGGGATTTCATTTTCTTACTGTGGGTAAACCCCCACAGCAAGAAAATTGTATTAATATTCAAACTGCTGTAGATAAATAATAATTTTAATTAGTTAAATAGGTGTCGAGGCTAATATCTACAAAAAAACCTGTGTAATGTTTGTTATTGAAGTTTTCAAACCTGTTACAACGCTTTCGTTTTCAGTTAGACGTTTCTGGCTACAGTACATTTACCTCTGTTTTGTTTCATTTGCCATTTTCATAGGTTTTGTTATAGTAATAGTTTTTTCGGAAAATTAATTCTAGGTCTGATTATTTTCAATTAAATAAGTATAAATTAATCTAGTAAAAGTATAGAAAACTAGTTTACAGATTTCAATCTAGAAGCTGGTTTTAATAATTAAATATTAATAATATAAAATATCAATATTAATAAATCATATTGTACCTATGAATTTACATGTTTAACTTCAACTAATTTTGGACTCTTTAACACATTGATCACGGGGTTATTGTAGTACAAGTGCTACTATGCAGGGTAAATATCAGTCTGGAAGCCTTATTAGCGAATTTCCAATATGTGTGTGTTGTGTCTATGCCCCTTTAATGCCTTTAAAGTTATCGTGAGTTATCATTTTAGTCAGCTTTATATTTAAAAGTTTTTTATTCATACACACTAACAGTGATATAAATACTAACCAAAGGTTTTGTTTTTCATTACTACATAGAAATATACTAAGTTCTTTTGCTTGTGAGAAAAGCTGGAAATAAATTTATTAAATAATGTTGTATGTTTATTATATATAACTACGATAATCCACTCATAACATTTTCAATACTGTATTTTATTCTCTTAATACAAATTCACATATTTATCGGAAATTGACTAAATCATATTCAACTACAAATTCATTCTATATTTCTGTATAGAAATTTAAAATCTCGCTTTAATAACATCCGTCTTTTTGATTCAAACTCAGTCAACATTTTTTTTAAACGGGTCACAGAGTGGTTGATTACTCTTGGGGTCTCCGAGGCCGAACACCTTATCACTGCCGAGTTCAGGCGGACCTGATCCTACTTCACTATCGCTCTTTGTGCTCTTATCCTCCTGCTGCCGCCCTTCCAGTACTATACTTTTTTGTAGTACCGTAGTTTAATAATTTTAGTAATTTCAGTATTAGTAACTGAGTTTTAACACCATTTATCATTTTCTGAATCCATCAATTTTAACGATACATTTTTTACACATTTCTTTTTCTAATTTTCTATTTACAATTTAAATTTTTTTCCAAATTTCCAGAACTAACTTCACTGTTCGCTGACTGTGATGACCAAGCCTACGCACAGGCATTCTGCCCATGTAGGCTTATTTCCCAATAATTTTAATTTATAAATTGTACTTATATTGTACTATTCTTTTTTATTTTTTATTTAAGAGATTATGTAGCGATGTTATATTTTCTGGAAATAAATTATTTTTTGACTTTGACTTTGAGTTTTCTGAAAACGCATGTCAGCTGTGACAGGATTGTTTAATATATTTTAGAAACCAGTTTCTATTAGTTGCCATTTGTTTATCATATTTTGTTTGATTTATAGCATGGTAGAAGAAAGTAAAGATTCTTCTTTTGAAGAAATTGACTCTCTATTAGAAGGAAGTTCCCGTGAAGAAAAAACTAAGGCTTATGGCTTGCTTCTAGAACTTCTTGATAAGGTAAAATATAAATATCATCTCGTGAAGTTGACCAACCATTTTCAGGAGCAGGGGTATCTGATTAATTTAAAATCAAGCTTTTAACCAAATATTTGACTCCGATTGCCCCAACCATCAGAAAATTGTATATTCCTTACCAGTAATTCAATTTATAGAGGTGAAAGAGTATATCAATAGTTACGTCGATGACGGTAGTGTCGACTGACCATCAAAAGGAACGTCGAGTGGAATCTTGTCGAGGAATGAAATTGAACATAATACACAAATTGATCTATATTTTTTTCTAAGATCATTACTGGTGACAAATTGTGGTGTTACGGTTATAACCCTGGAACCAGGCAACAGTCCAGCCAATGGAAAACGTCATCGTCCTGTCGGCCAAAAAAAATTTTGTCAGTTTTGGCAGTCTACAGACGTCCTTTACGGGGTTTGTCAACAATTGACATGTCGCCATTTTTAAATCGTGAAAACCACTCGTATAGTGAAGTTTTACCTCAAGCTTCATCTTTGTAAGCAGTTTTCAACATAACAATGGTATCTGCAGCACTCTTCCCTAACAAAAAACCAAACTTCAGATCTGCGCGCTGTTACGTCCGCCAAAACGAAAAACAATGAAATGGCAAAACAGTGATCACTAAAAAATTTACTGCAGACGAACACGTCCACCCACGGCGACGGCACTAGCAGCACTGAACTCGGGATGAGCTGTGCTACACACACATAGGAGCAGACGTACATACTACATAGGCCACGCCTACGGCAGCGTCATTCCGGTTACTTTTGGTTACCCACTCGTATATAAATTTCAACCAGTAATAGCATATCGTACCTAAATAATTCACATTTCAAGACGATTTTAAAGCGTGCTTTCCCAAACATAAAAGGGTTTTGTTTCTAATTTACTGGATCATAGTTTTTTGAGATGTTGATAAATTAAATGTATCGTCATAAATAGGAATGAACATTAAAGTATAAAGCACCGCAAATTGAAACTTTACAAATTTATTTTACAGTGTGAATAAACGGAACTCTAACTTTATGTTAATAAGATTATCTCAAACGAATTTACTATAACCCAAGAAGAATAAAAATCTTGGCTTCACAATACTGTACACATTTTTAAAAAATCTGTTATTTTCTTCTGCTTTCTCGCTTAAACTGTTTTCTTGAACGCATAATCATGCCATTTCCTCATAAACTTTACATCCACAGCTGACGCACCGATCTGTTACGCGACGTAAATTGTTGGCAGTTCCAGTGTTCCCATCTGCATGAGTCAAAATTCCCACACCGGCGTTGCCATTTCTCGTTTCACTAAAGATCCATATGGAACGTAATTGTAAACTGAACTGATGTTTGTGATGTTATTTATTTATAGTTAGACCAAAAATAAACAAACCCGTTCAATCCTGTGGATTTCTACTATGAGAAATATGACCAGGTGCTGATGACTCATTTCCAAGAAGTAGTCAGGACCATCTGGCATCCGAACCATCCAAGTCCTTACTTGAGGGAGCCGACTGTACAATGAACTTAAGACTTAGCCTGAATTGGGCATAGGCTTCATATAAGAAATGAGGTCGGAGTAAAAATAAATTTTTTTGGTTCTGTGTCTATAAAACTTAGTTATTTGCCAATATAGTAGAACCTCTCAAAATCGATTTCCGAAAACTTGACCTTCCTTAAAACATTGACAGGGATGATGAATTAATATGTTTTATACCGCCCATAGCCTAAAGCAGTACATAGGCCGCCCAAGAGCGCTAGAGACTCACTCAGACTAGGTTGTGGGGTTTCCAAAGTTGTTCAAAGCACCCTTTACCTGCCTAGCTGATGCGGGCTATTGTTTACACACGTTCCTATGACCCACTTTCCTTATTGTGATGCCATGCGCTGACTTGGGTTCCCGGGCAGGTCATAAACTACCCTCAACTCATTTTCGTCACTGGGCGTTCAGCTTAGTATAAATGTAAAATTGTAAATAATAAATCAATAAATGTACCATTTTAACACGTTTTCAAAGCAATTAATAAGTTTATCAGGCTTGTAATTTCTGTAGAGGATAATATTTGATCATCATTAGCAAAAGCTGCATAATGCATGTATTGTTTATTGATATCTATACTTATTTATAGGATCCCAACAACACTGAGATTTTGTGGAGAATAACCAAGGCTTGCCATACGATGGGTTCCCTGCATGGGGCTGAGGGAGATAAGGATAAAATGAAGGACTTTGTAATCAAAGGTATGTCATCAAATACATTATTTGACCTTCTTTTAGTATTCATTCCTAGTTACTTTTTGTTTTCAATAACAAAAAATTGGCGTTTATACATCAACATTCATTCCCTCTATAAATATAATTAAGGGTAAACAACATGAATTTTAAAATTTTTATTTTTATTTTATTAACAAATTAAAACAAAAAAAAATAAAATTTGAAACATATTTATTTGTTTATATATATTATTTATGCATTATATAATTTGAAAAAAAAACTTAATGAAGTTAGAAGCTGCAGTTCATGAAAATAACTGTTTATCTAATTTCTTTGATAGAGTATTTATTTATTTAATACACATTCAAGTGTTAAGTGGGTTCTGGATTATACATAATTTTGTGTTTTAGGAGTGGAGTATGGACAGAAAGCGTTAGAGATAGACAATGAAAACTGGAAAGCACATAAGTGGTTTGCAATCTGCGTGGGTGCACGAGGTCAATTGCAAAGTATAAAGGAGAAGCTGAGTGATGGACATGTGTTCAAAGAACATGTAGACACTGCTATTCGTATCAATCCCCAGGATGCAACTCTACACCATCTCCTTGGACGCTTTAACTACGAGGTAACACACTTTATACTGAGCAGACGATATACACAACAATATTTAGACACAGCTATTTGTATCAATCTATGGTATTTCTATCCTATTAACATGATTTTTCAACTCCTAGCAGGTTTAAAACACAACATGCTGTAAAAGTTTTTTTTCCTAGTCATACAGATTGCGTTGAGCGTGTCATATTGCGCTGAGTGTCTGACAGGCCGTTCAATCTGGTACACTCGTAAATCATTTTATTCTATAATAAATTTAATTTTTGTTAATTTTGTTTTGAAATAACTAACACATAGTGATGTAAAATATCCCATTTTTCATAAAAAATAAATTAATGAATTCATAATTACTCCAGACAAAGTTGTTTCTATAATTGTGTAACGTTTTAAGATACTATACAGCAATCTGTAACTTATTGAACCAATATATAAAATATATAATCTTATGTTAAATTTCCAACTACACAAGTATTTTTTCAAATATAAAACAAACTGATATTTCTCCTTGATTTATAACATTATTGGATACGATAGACGGGCACTGTCTGTCACGGATCGCCAGCGTGTAACTACGCCTGACGGGGAGTTTTTGTCATCTACGTAACTATTGATTTATTCTTGAATTTAGCGGTCTTTGACTGTTGTATCACGGTATTTGACTCTCGATTGTTATATTCAAAATATTGCATCACTATATTTTGACTCAATTGTTTTTATGTCGTTCTTTGTTTTCGAATTTATGGTTTGTTTACATTATCGTGCAGTATGCAGTTTGAAAACAATAGTCATTTCGCAGCAATACATTCCTTGTTTCTGAGGATTGTTCTGATTTTTTTAGAATATGATACATTTTTTTATATGAGATATAAGATAGTGATGATTTGAGTATTTCCAGCTGTGAAAGTGACGTAGAATAACCTAAAAGTAAGACTAACCTTCAATAGTCGAAATGGATATCGAGTGATAACAGTTAAAGAACAAAAAGATTTTTTAGGCCTATATAGTTTTTAAGTAAATATATAAAAATCTTTTTAAGGTTGCAAGCTTGTCCTGGTTTGAAAAGAAGGTGGCCAACACATTGTTTGGAGAAGTACCTCCATGCACTTACAGGCAGGCAATTGATTCATTGTTAGAAGCTGAAAAACTCAATGATACAGCTTGGAAGGAAAATCGTCTCTTGCTGGCGAAGTGCTTCATTGGAGAGCAGAACTTCAAAGATGCTTTACACTGGCTTGACCAAGCCAAGGATGTCACTTCTCTCAGTGCTGAGGTTTGTTCAATTTTGCCAGTTTTCCTTGTACAATATATTATTTGCCTTTTCTAGATGACTAGACTTGTCATACAAAATGTTCGAACGAGTTTAGAATATTCTTTTTGGAATAATTATTGTAAGTTTAACACATTTTACCATTTTTTTGAAAATGTTCCTTTAAGTTTTCTCAGTTGATTGTTGTATTTTCCCCCCTATTCTCAGTATAATTATATTCAGTTATTAATGGAAAAGTAATCAGTGTGATTCCATATAGCAAACTACCTAATAAATTAAATTAAATTGGAGTAATAATGGCATTCGAATAGGCATCTATTTCAGTCCTTCATAAAGATGCTCTAAAAAACCTTTAATCATAGTGTGTTCAGTTGCTAAAAAAATCATTCATTTCAATTTCATAATCTGTCAGCTCTATAATTCTTGTTAAATAGTCTGATGTAAATGTAATTTCCTACATACAATGGAATGTTTTTAAGTTCGAGTTTAAAAACTAGATTCTGCTAAGAGAGCATAGAGGGGTAGTAATATTGCATATTACTAAAACATCTATTATATCAAATGCTTCATCAGTATGACTTATTAAGATAAATGATAAAATGTTTTTTATTTTCCTAGTCTTGTTATTACCACAGCCACAATGATTAAAAATCTAGCTTGCACCGGTAGCGTCAAACATAAAGCTGTGATATTGGTTCATTATTTAATTTTGGAGTAAAATATTTTTTACAAATAAATCTTGTGATTCACAGTCCAACCAGACCGGTATTTGAGATTAGAAACAGCAACAGACAATAGAGGCAGCCAGGTGGCCAGGATGAGGGTTAAAAGAACTATGACCTTGAGATTTGGATAGGAGGGAAACAAACCCCCACCCTATTGGGTGGGGGTTTGTTTATATTTGAACCAGAGTGTTCCAATTTATTTTCTGTGAAATGAAACACTTTTTCACTTCTCTGGTATTACTATTTGGTTAAAACAAGTTATTTAATCCTCACTATTAAAGTTGTATGGAAGATGATCGTTACACATGTAATTTAAAAAAAAACACATAAATACATACTTATGATTAGCTTTAAATAAATACTGTATAGCTACTTGAACTATTAATTGTATTGATTAAATAATAAAAATGTTATTTTATATAGGTAATAACAAAAATTTATAAGAAAATTATCAAACTTTACTCGTATTTTAATGTATCACAGTAGAACTCCAATTATCCGAATTAATGGGGACCGGGACCCATTCGGATAATTGGAGTTCTACTGTATTTTAAAACGAGATCAATTTTTTTATTGTAACAATAGTTGAAACCGTTTTTGTATATTGAATTGAGAGATCTGCATAGAAAATCATATATATTATAATCAAAATTATATTTGCTTGCCACATTTTTCTTGTTTACACACCTAGAATTTGAAGATCTTTTCATTTGAAGAAAATAAACTCTTAAGCTAATATTTTATTCCAAAATAATTTATATTCGGCATAGTATATAAATTTTCTATTCAAACCCAAAAATCACTATTCGCACACCCCTTTGTAAAAACTTTTGTTTTGTTTATCAATACCGGTACTCACCCGCTCATAAGCTCATAAACATTGATTGTGATTGCTATCACTTTACTTATTTGTACTAATGTAATGGTTACTCTCAGGTCATAAACCTATTTATTCTTTACACATTTTGACTTAAACTTACTTTTACTATGTTAATTTCAGGAGAAAGTTGCAGATAAGGAAATAGAATTGCTCCAGAAGAAGTACAATTCTTACAGAGGACTGACAACATGAACAGCAACAAGAGTATTAGTTATCCATGCAAATAACCTTATTTTGGCTTTGTGATCATTTGCATTTTCTTTATATAATTATTGTTCTAATATTGCTCAGGATTTATCAAAGCCATTTTTTGTTGTCAAAGTTCTTTGACTAACAAAGTCAAATATTGTGTATATAGCTTTTAGTCTTAGTAATCAGAGGGTAATCAAATTTAAAAAAATTTGTTTTTCGTCATTTGGTTAAGTGACCTATCATTTTGGTGTAATTCATACATTTTGGTAAACACCTCTTAATTTGGTGGACATGTTCATTGTTGAATTTTAGACAAACTGCCAATGACGTAAACTTTTTTAAGGGTGTCATTATTTTTCTATCAATATATTTATTACTCTAAAGAAAAGATTATAAAATACACCCAATTCAGTCAGCTTGAAACAAAAATGTATTTAATTTGCTCAATATGTAAGTAAATATTAAAACTATTTTGACTCGTTCGCTGAGGTAAAGTTGACAAAGGCTGTGGCAGGCTAAGTGGTAGGAATCAGATGTTTGTCCATTCAAATTCATAGAATCATTCGGAAAGTTTAGTACAACTTAATGAAAACCAACTTAATTTGTAGATTCAAATTCAAAACATCATTATTATTATTTACCAAATACATATCAATAGCATAAATACAAGAATTAAACAATTAAATGTTAAAAATACAGATTATTATTTTTTTACAAATTGCAATTCATACACAGATTAGAAGCTCTTACATTAAGAGCTCTTTGCATAAATCTTGTACATTGTGATTGCAAAAGACTTTGACTGAGGTCCATAAGGCATATCACACAAAACCCTTGAATTTCCTCCCACTCCAACCTTCATCGTTTACCCTGGTCTTCCTTAGTTTAACATAATGCACATTTCCTCACTGAAGTTTTGTTCTTTGCCTTATTAAAGTAAAGGTTCCTTATTTCCCTATGAATTTTAGTAGGTTTAACTTTTTGTGAATTCAGAAAACGATTGACACTTTCCTCTTCACATGTGATAGGATTCTCGCTTGGCTCTGTCATTTTAAATTGCTTTAAATATAACTTCCACCTCCACATTTTAACGAGACTCACCTCACATTCACGGAAGGAAGGAGCCGAGTGCCGCAGAATGGTGGGGGTTACCATGGAACAGGATAGCTCCTGCCATATATGTGGCCGATATCAACTATGCTTCAGTGAATGAGTTAATCAATAAAATTTCAATACTAATTTACAGGTCAGTTTTGTTTATCTTTCAAGGGAACCTTGAAAGATCCTATCTTCTTGAAATCTATATCAGCTTTTAAATATTAATTTGTTTTCAAACTCTCTATAAAATGGACATTGGTTTAAAAATAATAATATTAACAAAAGAATTTGTTTAAAGTGGAAAAAAGAGTTTCTCCTTTATTGACTCTAGAACCCATTTTAATCACAGAATGTGTTCCAAAATATAAATACCCCTTAGGCAGTTGATAAAAATTTTTAGTGTAGTTGGTCATAGTTGAAACTCACTACAATTAAACTTCATTTTGATGTTTCATTTCAAGTTTTTGTCACTCTCAATTGTTGGTAGTATTTGTTGGAAATCATTCCAATCTATAGTTCCTAGTTTATTTTGAAAGACTATTAATTTATTTGTAAATCAATGGTTCTTGTAAACCAACTAGTCTGAGCTTTTTGTTATGTTTATGAGTACAAACATGAGCTTATGTCTAAAGATCTAGTATTAAATTGATTTAGCATTGTTAAGGCTGATACAAGTAAGCCAATTATGAACTTAATTCTATAGTATATACTTTTCAAGAGCACAATATATGTCCTTATCAAGAAAATTTAATAGTTTTTATTTTATTGGGATATAATAGTGGTATTGTCCCCAACAAACATTTTCCATCATAAATACGGCTTATTTATCTTATAACATCAAGTCTATTTTCCCCTGAAATTTTTAACAGTAATTTAGGTAAACAATTATATCTAAATCCCACAGAGGAATATATGCATTTCTTTAGTTCTTAATATTTTTAATTGCCTAATTTTCTGCTCTGGCTAATATTTTAAGAGTGTAAAGATGTTTTTTCTTGTTTCATATGGATTTTAAGTCTTCCAAAAAAATAATGATTGTAATTGAGTTGTTTCATTAAATATATCTTATTTGTGTTAGTAAGTCAGTTGCGAAAAACTGTATCAAAAATTACTAAAACCTTATCCAAATAGGACTGATACAAGAAAAATATGTTATTTAGCATTGTCTCATCAAATGTCTTATTTTTCTAATCAAAATGTTGTCATTGTTCAGTGTTCTAAAAGACTGCTTTATCTTTTTAGAAGGTATATTGTAAGAACAATGAAAACTTAGGTGTTAAGTCCCTTGTATGTGAAATTGAACCTCTGTATGATATAATGAAAATTGTTTGTGATGGAATTTATTTTAGTCATTTATTTTGGTAGCTGTGGTTTATTTAAAGTACTGTAATATATTCAATTCTATGGGAAAGCATTGGAATACAAAAACTGTTAACAATTAGATTGTTAAATGTGGGAGTTAATAGTGTGATAATAAATCCAGTTTAATCCTTGTTAAATCATCGTGTTTTTCTTCCCACTAAAAATACTTGCCTTTGATATGGAAATTGTAATTTATGTTATATTTCAGTGAATGTACTTTTTTCCAAAAACTTCCGATACAAAAATTATCATACATTATTTAGTTGGACTCCTTTTTATTAGCTGTGTTTATGCAGAATTATTTAACTATGCTGTATCAGAAACTTCATATATATTTGGCCTTATTTTCAACAATTTGATAACGATGTATATTTTTTAATTTTAAATAAAACAATTTTCATGATGGGAACATGTAAGGGACATTAACCCTTTGAGGACCAGAGCCATTTTATAATGTTTATATAGGTCTGAATTTTTTTAAATGCCATGAGTAGGTATGCTATGCGAAAAAGACCATGTGAAATCAGCATTTTTGTAATGGTTTATAAAAAATTTTATACTGAGGCCTATTTCTAAGATAGGCCTATCTTAGTGATTTTTTCTTTACTAAAATGCTTATAATTAGTTACCCTAGCAACTAATAATGATAAATTTACGTTCGATTTCAAAATATACATATCTGAACTACAAATAATATAATAATTTAAATGGATTTTTTTATTTAATTTTCCACAGA
Organism: Nephotettix cincticeps; assembly: GCA_023375725.1. Lineage (NCBI taxonomy): Eukaryota > Metazoa > Arthropoda > Insecta > Hemiptera > Cicadellidae > Nephotettix > Nephotettix cincticeps. The sequence continues at coordinate 40,543,582 of CM041784.1, forward strand.
TAACAAATATAGAATAATTTTACCATAGGAAACACGTTAAAATTATTACTTACATTATAGAGTATGTGAACAAATCTTCATAGAAAATGTTAATACAATATATGTTTTTTCCGTTCTCTACAGTAAACAGACAGATAATCAAACAAACACATTATTTATTTCTTGCTATCAGCAACAACAAAAACCATCCAGACAGTAAAAGAGGAATCTAAAGACATCTAAAATTAAATTAGTTAGATTAAAATTGCCAAAGAGCATATACTATATGAAAAACTACCAGCTGATGATATTTAGTAAGCAGGGTTTTTCACAGTATTAGTTACTGGCGATATACCGTCAGTGTGGTCTTTTGTGACAACAACTGTACTGACGATACATCGTCAGTCGGTCCTCAAAGGATTAATTTATTTATCAGGAATTAAAATTTGAAATTTTGCTGCCCAGTTGGTTATGTCAAGAGATGGTCCTGAAGGGTGCTTCAAAGGCCACTTTCCAATTCCATGTAGGATAGTTTCTCTAAAATTACTTTAGTTTCCTGTACTTTCAATAGCTCATACCTCCACCTGTTAATGTTGCCTACAATATCTAGGTTACTAACCTTATCTGTCTTTACTACTTACAGCCTTATTCTAGTTGACTAACTACAGTACCGTACTATAAAACAAGCTGTTAAGATTGGTAGATTAGTAACCTTAGGAGCTTAGCTTAGGAGGATATTAGAACTGAAATAATTAAATATTAATAATATTGAATCCAATATAGTGAACATTTTCTTATCAGTAATTTTAGTGACTGTTATTCTTTTTCTTAATTTTCTCTATCCTTTATATAAATCAGAAATAGCTGGGTTTCCACAAAAATAGCAGAACTGTACATTAGTGGTATATTTAGAAAATATCAGAGCAACCCCAAAGAGGAAGAGGAAACAACCGCCCCCCCCTAATTCCACTATTATTACTTTTCTTCAAATTTCCCTAATGAAATTTTATAATAATTAGATCATAATTAGCAAATGGTCTAGATGGATAGGTTGGTCATCAATATCTGTGGCCTACAGTCCCCATTAACAGGAAGTGCTTTCAAAATTTATGTCTACATTTAGAGTGTATCCCCACAAAAGTATTTCAATACCATTGTAACTTCATAAAGTTTTTTTTAACTTTTATTAGGTTTAAAGTATGCTTTAAAGAAAAATTGCATAGAAAAGTAATTCAAATTGATTAATTAAAACCTTGGAAAATTTCAGGCAATATCCTCTACAATAATGAAAAAATCAGAAATTACTGTACATTGGACATGCGTCATCCTTACACCGGTAAAGTGTCATATCTTGCCTTTTTTTAATTTTTATAGGTTGGAGAAATTTAAATTTTTTCCTTAATTATGCTTCGTATTACAAAAATGTATACAAAATTTCTAAAATTTACGATCAATGGTTTTCAAAAAATTATTTTTTATTTAAAATTTGTGGTACAATTAATTATGATGATTACATAATTTTTATACACAGATATATCGAATATCGCTGAAATCGGGCCAAACAGTTTTTCCCCTGAACTTATAACATTATTTGATAAACATCATTTGCAGCAGCTAACTTAGTTACAGTTTTCACAGATTTAATGAAACAGATATTTCTAATTTTTTATTCTATGAAATCGTTCTACCATAAACTGATAATTTGTTGGTTGAACATAGTTTTTCAGTAATGTACTTCAACTTGCATAACTTTGAACTTACTTGACTTAAAATTATTGAGGAACTGACTTGGAGTTCCCCTCGAAACTGTCAGTTTTTTAAGTAATTTTCCTCTCAGTGTTTACAAACTTTTGCTGTGTAAACAATTACCTCTAACAAATGAAAGTAAACCAACTTTATATATAAAAGAGATATATTTTCTATTTTTGCCCAGAACCGTTTAATGTTTTGGTTAATTCTATTTTATATAAGACGTTTTACTAATTTTTACAGACATCTCCTTTTAATTTCATTTGAATTTCATCCTTCTTTTGTCATAATTTTTTCACAAGTAAATTCTAATGCAATTTACAGGGCCGCCGCGTGGTTTACTGGGGCCTGGGGCGAGATGTTATCAGGCACCCCATATCAATCCCACAGGCCACAGCACTCGCTGGCCGTTGGTTGGCTCGTACAATGTTGCATGGCGGGTTGCAACGTTGTCATCTTCCCCAGGTTGGCCAAAAAATTGCAGTGGCTCATGCATACAGAGGCTATTCAATTTTGTGAAAATATTCAATTCAGGAAAACTTACAAATATATAAAATGATTGGTGCCAAACATGTATTTGTTCGATAGCAATGGAGGATATATAAAATATTTTCAGGGGGGGCAAGACCCAAAGTTATTTTTGGTAAGTGGTTCGATAACAAAACAGAGCTGCACGAGCACGGGCACTTGCGGATTCCAAAAGAAGAAATACTTTGTAAACTTTTTTTTACGTAGGGGGAATGCTAATACACAAACCCATATGGGAACAGTGTTGGACTCCCACCCACTAAACCCCCTACGGGCTGTAGGTAACCAGGCCTGAACACTTATCGGATGACTTCATGCATGGACCGTGTGTGTTGCGTCCTAACGGAACAAGAATCTTATCTTCAGGCAAACCTAGGTGTCACCCAAGCATCCCTCTCTTGGTGCAGAGAACCAGATGAACGTGGGAGACAACTGCCCCCACTTAATTAATCGATCCTCGACTCAAAGTATTCCCTCTACCATAGTATCTACAGTTACAAATCCTACTGCAGAGGCAAGCTGCCACCTTTCTTCTTCAAAACGCACACACTTAAAGAAGGTGTGAAGATAATCACCATCCCTCTGCAGGCAGAACGAACACGGGGCTGTCTCCATGATGTGTTCCCCACCCGATGGAGATATTTCCTTAATCAGGCTGACATAAGTAAAGTCAATCTCCCCGAGGCCACGAACCAACCAAGTGCTCAAGTCACCGATGAGGCGATACGTCCAACGCCCCACGAACGATCCTAAATGTAGGCCTAATATTGGAGCGATAATTGCCTATATAACTATAATTATTTCCTGAAGGGGTGTAGTTTGAGTATACTAGCTTTGACTATACATATTAATATGTATAGTCAAAGATACTAGTTAGTAGTAGAGTACTAGTTTGAGTATTATTGTATCTCAATTTCAACGGACAGCAGCAAAATTTCATCTTATACAGCATAATTAAATTAATCCACATGAACACAGCAGATAAAAAGGAGTCCAACTAGTCGATATATTGTATATACATAAGATTTGACCAAACTCTTCAGAACATTTTAGTCATCCAATGATATGATCTTCTATCATTGGTTTTATTCATCAATGGTGGTTTGGATCTTTGATGGGAGCTAATCTGTCCAAAGAGGGTCGTGAAGTCATCGTCATCGACTGCATAGGGGCAGTTCGATACCTCTCCATTCGACCATTTTCACCATAATACGTTATCGGTTGAGAAAAAACGTAACGTAAACGTAGTAAAAAAAACTATGGTATTATGTCATTGGATACATTTTGACCACATTTTAACCGAATTGAAGGACTCTACATAGAAGACAAACATTATTCGGCCAATTTCTGTGGAAGAACGTTTCATTTTAACATTTAAGTCGTCGCATCGTTGGTTGCCAAATTAGGACGCTCTCACGCTTATCCACAAGTTTGAAATCTTTTGGTGTCGGATTCGCTTGCACGGACGACAGACCGATTTTTCGTCGTCAGCTAGGACGGGGCTCAACACTGACGCAAAGCAATGATTAGGAAGGAAGAGATTGTGGGAGGGGGAGAGGAGAGAGAGAGAGTGAGAGAGCGATAGTTAGAGGGGATGAGAGGGTGAAGGGTTTCAAAACAGATCGTGACCTAGAAACACCCGTTCAAACATGAATACTGCATACCGGTAGTCAAATTAATCTTGACGAACACAGCAGATAAAGGCGTCCAACTAAATACTGTAGCCTGTATAAGACTTGTACCGTTTTGACAAGAAAATATAGGCAACACCAAACTAAGCCCATGACTTATTATAAATACATTAAATTATACTAATTATATTAATTAAATAATAGGATGCGAACTTATCATTTTTACATTCACTGTTATTGAAACCGGATTGACCTTTAATAACATCCCCCTAAGCAGCGTTAAAAAATAAATAAATAAACTTAATAACTCCATTCAAACATGGCATGCGTTGGGAAAATGTATTTAATAGACTATTATTTTATAATGCATTGTCAAAGCTACTATAAATCTATCGATCAGGCGGGTTATTATAGCCTACTATTCATTAGTAGAGACTATCTCAGTGGAAGAATCTCATTGGGAGTTATTTGGATTTATTGAAAATTGAAGTCACGAAAGTCTTTGTATAATAAATAATTATAAGTACTGTGTACGTGTACTATAAAACGGACCGCTGAACACTCATTGCGGTATTAGAGAATGATGGGTACATACTTATGCATGCTTAGTAAAGCAAGAAGGGAAGAAAATCGCCAAAAAATCAAATTTTTATTGTTGGTTAAAATTGCTTGTTTCCTCCTCAAAACGGCAATATACTCTTATTAGCTAACTAGTTATTTTAGCTATTTTAAATATTAATTGACGTTTAACAAAATAAGAGGTGACCGCATGTACAAAACGGGAAGAGCTCTTAATTCTATTTTTTATTTATTAATTATTTATTTCTTATAATTTCTAATTCTAATCCTTATCAACCAATTCTGCCTTCTGTACATAACTGTGAGTAGCCTAAAATGATGCATGTAGTGTTTTTATAATCACAGAATTCCCGGCTATTGTAATTTTACCACATTTTTACCTGTATCCCCACTTTCAGTTGAGATAAACAGCCGATTTTTTCTGCTTATTAGTGTTATAATATAATACGAGTACTACTGTACTAAAATAGTGATAAAATCTCCTTGGAAACACAAGATATAAAATTACAACTAAAAATAAACAAAACAAACTTTTCCTATTATTAAAAAATACTGTATTTTTCTAAAGCAGTTACAGTACCTATTACTTCTAGTACTGGGCATTCTTAGCATCATGTAGAATAACCTGTAAAACTTTCAGAAATAAATGTTGAGTAGTTATTTGGCAACAGGTCGATACATTTTGCCGATTATCTCATTTAAAAGCATCGGGCGACGTCCTTCTCTTAGTAAAGCAAGAATTCAAAGTTTTCACTTTAATCAACGTAAACCTACAAACTATATTCAAACTAAAAAAAGATCAAGAACAAATGGAAAGGGAATTTTCTTTTCAGGAATGAAAAGATCAAATGACTTTAAATTAACGTTGTGTTAGAAAATAATTATCTTCTGTATTAGAAAATAATATTAATGTGGCATATATGATTTTTAACCATTTCACCTCTTTTCGTAACAAATCTCGACGCATTTTCTCACTTTGAATAGCTATATGTATTTATCGCGTAAAACAATTATTGAGATTTGTTAATCATCAAAATCATGCCCACTACATATTTTTTTAGTCAAGAAAGAAATTAGGGATGTTTGGGATTTGGGCGATAGGCAATTCAGTTGAGTTCATTCATTCATTCATTCGAAGGGGCGGATTACTCCCAAGGCATTTCAGCCGTAGCGGCTTTTTGCGTATCCCTGAACTTCTCTCTCCTGGAGAATCAGGAATCTTCCAAATAAAGAGACCTGGAGAACTGCAACAACCTGTCGATGAGCTCGTCTGGAGGCAGAAAACTGTCCCTTACCAAATAGCCTAGGATGGAGGACCTCACCTCTCTGTCAACCCTACACAATCAAAGAGCAGATGATCCGCAGTTTCCTCCTGCAGATAACATTTCCTACACAGAAATTGCACAGAATTCCTACGCAAAACCCCACAGTCAGTTGAGTTATGTTTCATATTTATTCATTTACGGTATATTTATATATGATTATATTTATTGATTGATTTGTCTATATTTATATTCTGATACATATAAACACGTGACCAGCCAGAAACTGGCATCGTCAATAGGAATATTCATTCCTTTAAAAGTGTTTTACATTAAATGTGGCAAAATTGTCACTGACTAATTTAAAACTTGTCTATCAGTCTTACTTTTAAATATTGCAGTGGATTATGTAAGTATTTTTTTATAATTTTAAAATTCGTGGGTTAAAATAAACTAGGTTATAAACTATCTTTTGATACAGAAATGGGTGATTCTCAAAACAAGGGAACAAACACTGCCCGCCCCCTAAACCCCCATTGTTTCGGCATATTTCCAAGCAAATAATTTGGAATCATAATAAATAGTATTTTAAAGCCACTCGTGGCTTTAAGATATTCACAATACAATCATTGCATACACTATTTTATCTACGACCAACATATTCAGACTTTTAAATACAAAAGTTGTATATTTCATTTATCTACGAAAATGAACGCACATTATTTTCACTTTTCCACTTTAAAAACTGGTTGTATGTTTTTTCGTATGTAGTTTTAGATTTCGTATGTAGTAGTTGTTAATTGTTAATTACAACATTCGCTTTTGCATTTATCTCTTCCGGAGTTAAATTGAACTCCTCACTGCTGTAATCCCTCATTTTGTGAATGGTTCAATCTCACAATTGAGGTTAGCCACTAAGAGCACTCTTTATCTTTATGGATGAATCAGCTGATTTGCATTTCATTATATTCATAATGACATTACTTTCGTCAAATGCTGAGCTCTGATTGGTCTAGAACCCGTATCGTTATGAACTCATAATTCAACGGTTCTCAATTTCCGTTTAATAATGAGTCTCTTAATGACGTTACTTTCAGTATCTTTATCGGTACTTTTTGCAATGGTCGTAGATAAAATATATTTTGAATCAATTTTTAATTTTAATTAATACGCTCCTGCCTATCTGAGAACGGAGTCAAATTTCATATCTAGAAACATCTAGTAACTTGTGTAAACGATCTCATAACATGTGCGATGGTACATGTATGTGCGTAATATTAATACTCTACTAATTTTGTAGGCCATATATTTTGAAAATATACATTATTAATATATTATATTTATTTATAAATCTAACGTGAACATATTCTGTCTAATTGTTGGGTAAATGGGGAAACAATTTTAAACTTTTGCCGATAGAAAATCTATTAGATTTAATATCATAATACTGTAGAATGTTTTTATGAGACTCGGCTTTGTCTGCCAAAAAAACAATAAAGGGCAGTAGACCGCGGTGTCAGGGGTTCGCGCGCATGCGCACAGCTGCAACGCGCCGCCGCCAATGAGAGAAGTCGTCGCATGCAGACAGTCTGGTAGTCTGGACAGTGTGTGCTCTAGTCCTGGCTCTAATTCCAGTCTAGTGAAGTTGAACACAACAAGTGTCAGTGTGGTCAGGACGTGTTGAATGTTGTACGTGAAATCGGTTGTCCATGACTCAACGATATAGTGGCTTGATAGCGTAGCGGTGTTTTTTATTCTTACTTTATGAAGTTTTATTGTTGCTGAATTATCCATGGCGTTGTCATTTTTTCGATTGGGCGCGCGCGTCGCCGCTAGAAGTCTGCAAAAGACAATTCATCCTGCTGGCGTTGCTGGTTTTGATCAGGTGAAAAGTCTCACGTTTATGCAAGTATTATTCTGTTATTATTTAAATTCATAGTAGGCCTAAATTCACTTTTGATTGGCTGTTGATACAGGTGTGCGTCGTCTTGATAAATGTTTCAGAGTAGACAGAGAGAGGTAGAGATAGAGAAAGAGAGAGAAGACTGTATTTTAATCGGAAACGTCTCTGATTCTATAAGTTTTATTAATTTTGTTCTGTTCAATTTTTAATGCCAGTCAGTAAAAATCGATACGTACAATGAAAATCAATAAATATTTGCAGTACTAGAAACAAGTCCAGTTAATGTTATCCAACTTCTACTAAATATTTAAATTTTACCTCTCTATATCAGTAAAAAGTTCTAAAAGGATTTTTCCTGAAACATTTATTTTTGGTTCTCATCAGAATCTGAGTTTATTTATTCAAGGAACTGTTAGATACACCTTCGCTTCAAGAGTTATAATTTAATGATTATTTTACAAATTTAGCACCCATCTTTATATTTGTGCAATATTGATAAAGATTCAGCATTACTCTATTGGGTTATTTTCAATTATTTCCTCATATGATTTCGATGTTCATGAAAAATATGTCATGAATATAAGGTGAAGAATGCCTTTCAAGAAAATGAAACTAGTATACAGTAGGGGGTTTCCTGTATAAAACAGCCAGGGAGTTTGACAACGTCTTTGGTTCCTAGGGTACAATAGCTGCGCTAATATCAGAATATTTAATAAATGAAATATGATGTGTTTACAAATGAAATATGATGTGATTACTATTGTGCAGGCTATATATATCAAATTAATGTATATGCATACATATAATTTTGTTAATGGATATTTATTTTTCTTGGTCCATTAAATTACTGGTAAAATAATTATAACTGAAATCATTTCAGAATTTGTGGAGGTAATAATTAAATAAAAATAATTTATTTAAATTTTGGATTTAGAAAAGAAATGTACTCTACATTGTATCTTTCTCTACATTTCGGACTCCTTAATAATTTAAACATGAAATTGAATTTTAACTTGGAATAGTATAAAGATTTTTCAGTTAAGAAAAAAATTCACCCAAAAATTAAAAAATAAATAAAAAGAATCTTGGAATAGAATATTTATTTTGTATGGTCAGTATTTAAATTATTACTTTATTTTAAAAGTTATTTGTAGGATATTTAATTCGGAACTTTCAGAGATTACAGTTTGATGTTAATCAGACTAGATATTATTCACTGGTGAACAAGTTTTACCAATTATTAGAGAGCTTGTGAAAGCTGTGAACTCTAGCAAGTTAGTTATATAAATTGTTGAATGATTTTATACTAAAACAAATTTAGTTCTGTTTTAGTTTCAACTGAAATTGTTCTCATCATTTTAATTTAACATTGGAAGTATTAGGCTCTAAGTTATATGGAAAATTATTTTAAATATTGAATATTATAGTTGATTGATTCTTGTCTTTTATTTATTTTTTGAGTTAGTAAATTTATTATACTGCCAATGTCGATTTACAGTCAATACAGAAATTATAACACTAGTTAAGATTAAATAATATGTAAATAGATGCAGCTTTTTAAATATTGTGCTAAGTAACAGCATTGTAAATTATGTTAAATTACATAAAGTAAGGCAATGCAGTATTATAAATGTATAACATTTATATTAATGTTTGCTCTACTCCCCAAGAGAATACTTGATTAGGAATTAATTAAAGAAATATCTCATTAATTCATTTGATGTTACTTTCCCAGAAATATCAAGTATATATTTACTGGTACCATATGATTATTTTCCTCATGTCTTGTGGGAAACACCCCCCCTCCCCTCCTGTGTATGGAAGTGACCTGAAGGTATAGGTACCTACTATGAGAATTACTATTCCATGCAAATTAGGGTTGAATAATAATTGGAAGATAAATACTAATGCAAACAGTTTGATCTAACCTTAAGACGCTAATTTTAAATTGTTGTACATAGCTCATAGATAACTTTGTGTTATCTTGTATCATTACACAAATGAAATTTTTTAATTAAAAATAATGTCATTTTCATAATTAATATCACCCAATTCAAGTATTCTGAAATAAAACTCGCCTCTCGAGATTTATAACGAAATAACAAGATCCGATTTTAGTTAGTTGTTTTAAACTATATGAAATGAATTAATTATGAAACTTGTAAATTTTCAATGAAAAACAAGTTAGTGATAATTTGATCTATAGAATGGTTAAACCAAAGACAATTTAATCTATGATTGGTTGGATTGTGTTTGGTTAAACCATAATTTGTTTTATGGTTTGAAAAAACTATTCATCCTCCAGAATGAATCTCGGTGTCAATTTTGGTGGACTTGTTGAAACTAAGCAGTCTTTGGTTGATAAGACGTTTGTTTTTGTGCCCGATGTATCGTGTCTACTCGTTATCTCCTGCCGATATTTAAACTGGGATGCATCCAAACATTAAATACGTGCGTTTGCACATGGGAAATTTTACTTTAGAAACATTCGATTACTTGAGGATTATAATACTGTATTTGTTTTTTAAAATGCAATATGCATTTTTCATTTTCAAGAAGAAAGGATCTATTTCGCTTTATTTTTTATCTGTACACACTGAAAATACTTACTTACTTAAACGTATAAGGATTATACGTTTACATAAATTTACTGTTCTACCCCTCAGACAGTCCTTCCCAAAAACGTTCCCGTATATACTTTTATCGCTCACGCATCCCCCGATTTCGGTATTTTGGTTTCAGTTAGGGTAAGGAGAACATGGATATTTTTAGGATGAAAATGATGCTATCCGATAGTCCATACTCGAGGGTTAATAAATCAGGGCTTTGTCCACAAAAATTTTGTAACAAAAAATTGGGGTTCTACGACTGCGCCTAGAGGTCAGAAATGACCCTGCGACTCGTATTTGCCTATTACACTAGTCACCTAACATGGGATAAGTTATTATGAATTAATAATTGCAAGCGAACTACTTTAATGACGAATAATATTAAAATTTAAAATTCAATATTATTAATAAAATCAATAAAATGCATATTATCAATCGATGCGGTACATACCACACCTATTTTAACTCCCCATTTTAGCCCTAGTCTATTGTTGGTTCAAATAAATTAAATTGTCATTAAAGTTCTTCGCGTGAATATGTAATTGTTTCCTTCGGGGCATTATATTTCTAAGCCACGGGTCCTGGGGGAAAGCTCGTGCTATAATTTAATCGATGACCTATTCCATAGACCTTTACATGTACCTAGGCGTACTCAAAACTAACAAGTACAAAAATGTAATCCACGCGATTTTAATGCGCAGGCGGGCGTTTTTGTGTTACAAGAGAAGGAGGGGCGGAGAGGAAGTAGAGGGATTCTGGCACTGAACAGACTCAGACCTTTTTGAGAATTACGACCCGACCCACGGATTACATTGACCGCGAGGCCAGAAGGTAGCCACGACCCCCCTGTTATATCTAACAAAGATCTGGTATTTCTTGGAGGATGTAAGTAAATATTTATAGTTATTTACAATTAATAGAGATTGATGTCCACGACCTGCTGCGGAGTGACAGTGTTCCACTAATTGTCATATACGATATCAGTTCCTAGTTTCATGTTTAACAACCACGATAAATGAACATACTAAAGGAAGAAAAAATATCTCAGAAGATAAAAACTATTTTGGAGAATGTTACAAGATTTCCAATTACTCGAATGAATTCGTTGGGTATTAGAAAATCGAATCAGTTTGACCCGGTGAACGAACAGCCGAGAGAATGATTCCGTGGCCTAGAGTAGCCACAACAACCTTGACTAGCCCAATGCCACTAGTCTCTGTACTGAGAGGGGGGTATAGACCACGGCCCTAACTAATGCTTGTATTCAAGAAAGTGTGGGGTCTATATGATGTTCATCGGGGAATTATTTATTTAAAAAAAGTACTAGTGTTTATGATGAGTCATTAAAATCCTCAAGCCCATCATTAAAGGCAAGGTTTATTTATTCTATGCACTGGGGCCAGGCACTGAGCATCCGAGATCGAATTTTACTTCTAGCCATATTACTTAACCCCAGGGCCAGTAATCATAGCGTAAAAACGGTCCGTGTAACCAGAATTATGAAGAACATTCATGTATACTCGACCAAAGACAATCTAACCAACCCCTATCAAAATCAATCCCGGGATTTCGGGATCGAATAAAGCCAATCCCGGGATTCCGGGATTACCGTTTTTATAAATCTAGGATGTTTTGTTTGGTGAAGGCTCCACTAAAAGAACTTTTTATCAAAGTTGTAACAGTTTCATCTGGTAGCTTTAGGAATTTTAAACAGATCACAAATGGTCATTATAAAAATAAAAAAAAATAACGGCACATACTACTCACTCTCACTACACAAACCTCTCCCAACTCGCACAGCTGTTGGCTAAACGAAAACTCGATAGCAACTTAAAATGTTGATCATTATTTGGACATCATGAAGCAAAAAGATTCAAAATAAAGCCACCTGTGCGGCCGTGGGATGCCTCGTTCGTGGGAATTATCTGCAATGAAAGTTTGGAGCGATAAGAAAACTACAGTGCTGTATCAGTATCCAACAATAAGTTGCATTGTTGAATTGCGCTTCGGTTTTAGGAAAAATTAAACTTTGAGAAAGGTAAATTGGTAAATACCAGTTTTGTAACATATTAAAGTACATATGTTATATTTGTATACTCTATGGTTTGATGTATTATTGTAGTTTAGATCTTTGGTGGTAACACTGGGTCTTCTGTTATATAGGTGGGACTAGAGAGGTTAATAAATAGCGTGATCTTAAGATGTGCGTTCTTATTTATAATCCAGGTTAATCCTGTAATAATTAATAACAAAAGTGTTGTCATATTTTCAAGTAGGCCCTATCAAACAAAAAGTTAAATTTGTATTTGTTTAATATCTTTTAATTTTTTAAAAATAAGGAGGATGTAACATATTATAGTACATATGTTATATTTGTATACTCTATGGTTTGATGTATTATTGTAGTTTAGACCTTTGGTGGTAACACTGGGTCTTCTATTACATAGGTGGGACTAGAGAGGTTAAATAGCGTGATCGTAAGATGTGCGTTCTTATTTATAATTCAGGTTAATCCTGTAATAATTAATAACAATGTTAGTTGATATGAAGTAAATCATCTAATATAAAACAAGTTTAAAGGGACATAATAAAACAAATAAAAACCATTATTTATATTATATTATTATTTTATTCAACCATTGATGACGACATTTAAAATGTTTACAAAAATTTGTGTTTGTAAAGACGACTTTTGCAATAGTTTTAACATTAAAATCACAAAAATATGTAAAATAATGATTTTTTTCCATCCCGTTAATCCCGGGATTGAGAACCCTATGTGTGACTCAACTCTGCCCGAACCCGACTGCTCTCTCTGACTGTTTATGTTAGTTCAGAGATCAATCTTGGGTACATAAAAAAAGTAAGTCGTCCCGGAAGTGGGAAGTCCTTTGACTATCCAGTGTAATGGTCCTTTTATCACCTTATAATTATTATTACCTTTCTGAAATGGCTACCTTCCCAGGTAGGTATTTTAAGCCATGTATGAATGAGAAATGAATGTAAGATGATTTTGGCGCGATCTTGTAGTCTTGTACCGACTGAGACTACCACGTTCCTTAGACAGGACTGTTAATTAATAGCCCGACAGCAAATGTAATCTAAGGAACCCACAGTTTAACGTCAGGTCCGTTAATCCAGTCTAATTATGAGGATGGTCGTGACGGATTTACGTAGTGTTCAATATCACACCCACCGACCACATTCACAACCATCCACAATTTGTACCTCCAAGTTGCTGGATTACAGGACACGCCACCGTCCCAGTCCTTTGGCTTCTTCGTGTCTTCTACCCTGTCTGACCAGAATCCTTACAGCATTTCCTTCAGTCCATCTAAGACTGGTACTCTGCTTACTTTGTGTTCTCTCGGAGGGTGCTGGATAGGTGGGTTGTGCTGTCCTAGGCCGTGTACCCTCAAACAAAAGGTTGAGGCTACACGAGGTAGGCCTTTTTATTGTGACTGGACTGAGGGGGGGTTGTTGAGTTGAATCATGAATACTTTTTTGGTGTGTTATGGGTTGAGTCCGGATTTATATTGGTTTGGTAGTTTTTGATTTCCCAAAAGATTAAGTAGACTCTCTCCTCAGTGGCTACACAATATTCCACGGTAAGACGTGCAACTCATGTATTCTCAACCTTTTGAGGTTTTAGAAACGGATTTAACTAGAAAACTATAGAAAAGTTAATTTCGTCCCCGGATTTGCATATGCGTATTGTATACAAGGATAACACAATGAGGAGTGATTGTCCCAGGGTCCAGGGTCCCACGTGTCGGTCTGTGCAGCCTCCAAACCAACTGGCGCTCTCACGTGTCCAAGGCTACGGTTCTATAGGATGATTTTAACTTATTCTTACTACAATAGAAAATTTCACTTTCAGCTTTAAAGAAACATTGCAGTTATGTTCGAAGTATTATTTAACTAAGATCGATCATTTTAATTCCAAAACTTTAACAATGCTTGCCTCCTGGATTGGTAATAAGTCATTAGTCTTTTAACCATTTTCGTTTGTTTATAACACGACTAGGTATAAAAATATATTAAAGAACACACGGATACGATAATAGGAGCTTAAAACGATCGTATTATTTGACAGGTCAAAGAAATTGGTTGTGCTTTTTTGGACAAAATCCGCTTTCGGCGCTACGAAAATTTTAACCGTGTTGTTTTGTTTTGTTTCGTTTCAATAAAATAGGGGTTAAATGTACACATTAAAGATGTTAATTAATTTTAAATAAATAACAACCGAGTATTTTAAATAGATTTCGTCTTCAACCACAGAACCGTATCAAATCCGATTTACTGCGCATTGCCAAACAGTATAATACGTTCTATAACAGGATTTTAGAAACCTCGTTTTATGCTCTACGCCATATTTACCCTGTCTTATTAATTTACCTTGTTTCTTTCCCTTCTCCTTTTTGTGTTTGATAGTAAATAAAAGACACTGATTTTTACAAATATTACACAAAAGGTGAATATTTGGATATGTAGATTTGAAAATTTATACAATTAAAAACTCGGCTAGTGAATAAAACGCCATAGAATTGAGTAAAGTTTTAAACTACGCGGAGATGTTTGTTAAAAGTTATTATATAAAACTTTAATATAAGAAAACGTAGCGAATTGTGTGTGGCGTGTGTTCGCGTGGTGTGCGTGCGGGCGCTAGTGTCTACACGTGGGCGTGCGCGTAATTGTGTCAGATCTGTTGTGTTGTGGTGCGGGTTTGTCTTTAGGTCATTGCCTTTAGCTTTGTTCAAGGCTATCACGACGTTCGTTAGGTTTCTGGTGGGAAACCGATCGAGCGATTCTGGTAATGTTTCCAGCCGTCAACACTCAACGTGGTCATGAATGCTTAACAAGCCGTCGTTCTTGGCGACGTGCGACGGGGGAGGAAACCGGCCGACCAAACCGACCTTCGTTCAATGTCTACGGTATTAAAAATCGTTTGTATTCATAAAAAATACATAAAAAGGTACATAAATATATTTGAGGGGTTTGTTCCTTTCTTTAAAGGGTGATGCTCCTTAACAATGTATTTCGCTAAAAAAATCCTCATATTTTTTTATTAGAAAGAAAGAAAGAAGAAAGAAAGAACCGTGTTTATCTCAAATTATTTTAGGTACATTTCAACAAAAAAGTCATTTGACATAACACTACAGGAACAATGGTCCAAAGACCGTATGCCCGGTTGGCAATTACAATACATAATATTATTCACCTAACATATACAACACTCAAAATACAGTAACTAGTAAAAACTAGTTGTATCTAGTTTTCTCTCTAGTAAGGTTATGATCTAAACATAATTCGAGCACACATCAGATAAATAAATAAACATTGACAAATTAACAATATTAAATAAATAACCAGATAAATAAACAAATACAATATATGTAACATGACAATAAAAACTTTTTTGTATTTTATTTATTTATTTATTTTTATATTCATTTATTCATGCCCACCACTTCATTATCATCATTATTATTATTTCCCTATTTCACTTTCATTCATCTATTTATTCTTATTCATTTTCTATTATTATTATATTTTTATATTTTTTATTATCTGGCCTAAATGGGCGGATGTTGAGTCATGTCATGACTTTAACTGTGTTTTATTTTAAATTTCGAAAATGAGTTTTCGTTTTTCACCCGAAACCATGGCAGATTTAACCACTTAGCAAATTCTTTGTTTGAAATTCATTATTGTTGATGGTGGATTGATGTTATTTAGATTTTTATTGCAGACACTATCCATCACGATTTTATGTAAAACAAAGTTTCATGACGTTCGGGATCTGGAATCTGATCCCGTCTTCAGGTGAACTAATATCTAAAACATAGCACAATTAACATATAATCCGGACCAAACCGGTATAAAGCTGAAAACATAAAAGTTTAAGTAAAAAAACTTACAAACAAACCATTCACTAAACATTACACACAAAAGAAACCAAACACGTCCACTCGTCACGGAGACTCAAAGACTCGTCTTTGAGTCTCGTTATTTTTTCATAATTTTTGTTATTTTCTACATCAAGATCTGTTACAAGCCTTGAATATGAGGAACCCACAAAACACGCTGGACCTGAGAGACGACGTGACATGAGACAAAGTTCGGAGTGCACTTTAGAATAAACATGACAATTTGTAGAAAAGAAATAATTTATTATAACCAGCTGTTAATAAGTCCTCGGATTAGACTTAAGTTTATTTAGAAAATACTATTTCTTCCCCCAGCGTTTACAACATTCCAGTGTTCAATCTAACGTAGGGCCTACACTAACAGATGTACGATGTGATAGACAAAGCGTGCATACTGTAAGTCCTGCCCGGGTTAATTATTTTCTGAACGATAACAGATAGATCAGTAACTTTTGGTATATCAACACTACACTTAGAAATCTACTTTTAGAGGGAGCTATCAGTTTTCTGTCATATCATGGGACGTGCCGTAAGGAGTAGAAGGAAACCATAGGATCATAAGTAAATATCCAAAACACTTTAAATGGCTTACTAGCAGATTTGAACGCCGCCTACCGCACTCAAAAACATTGATCCAAAACAATATGGTGGGGGTTTGAAAATTGAAAGCCATGAACGAAACCACCGCCATTTCGTTTTGGATTGGCCTTGTTGGATCCAGTTTCAGGAGACCCAATATTTGATACCAAATTTGACTTATGCTGCTTCTTGAGAATTTTCTGTAACTCCTTATGAGTCGATCATTAGTTATCAATCGATAACTAAGTTATCGTCGATCACTAGTTGGCAATGAGTACCAAACCTTATTGATTTATCTGTTATCGTTCAGAAGATATTAATCCCGGACGGGACTTAATGTACACTCTGTATAGATTGTTTTACTAACTCTACGAAGAGTTAACTCTTTATAATGAAATGATTGGTTGGATATATGATCAATCTAACGCAAACAAATCACCTACATATTAAGAGGCTTAAGTATATTCTACAGTTCATCTTAATCCCGAATCCATCTTGATAAGTCAAATAACTCTAGGCATTGTAATTTACACCCAACTAGAAGTAGGACTACTATTATCAATCGAGCATCATAGATGAGGCTCATCTGGACCCATCTACATATTTCGGAGCAATCTACATAATTTTCATCTGAAATAAACCAGTTCATAACCGAATAGAGTTATAATTTATTTCTATTAACATGAATTTACATTAATACTAGATTCGTACGCTTATACTGAATCTTACCGCGCTAACGCGGTGTGATCCCGCGATTTTGAAACCACTTAATGCTTGATCCGTCAAATATAAGAGTCAAACTGCTCTTAAGATATAACAAGATCCTATCTCCTCTAGATACTTTCTAGTTATTTTATCGAGAAAGTTAATAACAAACTCAGGGTTCCCACACGCCTTTGGAATTCTTGAATTTAGAGGGGTTTTAGAAGTTTTTGCATTTGAATGTCTGTTCTTGAATTTAAAAGTAGGCCTACGTATTCGGGCTTTGATAAGATATTACCTTTTTGAGAATTTTTTCTATAAAATGGTTAATGGTAATAATAGTAATACTCGTAAAATGGTTTCATGATTTTTATATTCACAATTTATACCGTATGTCCGAATAGTTGGGTGACAATGGATTTTAAAAGAATATATGTGAAGTATTTAGTTACACATTGCAAAAATGTTTATTTATTTGTATTAAAACAATGAAATATTATGTTATTTATAATTTTGCTGATATATTTTTAATCCGCAATTATCAACAATCCTTAATTTAAATTATACATTATTATGCCTCCAGAATAGTTTTTTTTTCAAAGTTTTTTTCTAGGTTAACGTACCTTATATCGTCTTGCCAGTTCTGCTCATCTTTTTATAGGATGATGCGCATTTCACAGCTTTAGCTTCATCTTCTAGTCCATGTACACTTCCAGAATTAGTGGTGATATTTCCTATAAAAATACGAGCAGAACTGACGATACGGTATAAGGCACGATAACCTAGTCAATACTCAATTTAAAGTTCTACAACTTTTGTGGGGATTTCCTTGAACATTATTTTGTCCTTAAGTGAAAGACGTTGAATTTTTCTTTTGGAACCTATTCAACCCTGAAACTTAATTTTTCCTTTCCTCTAGCTTTACCACAACAATTACATTTATTTTTAACTCCTAGATAATCTTTTTATAAAGTCTAATAATGATACATAAAAAATTATAAGATAAGTTTTATTGGTCAATAGACTTATTAATGCAAAATCTGTAGGGT
This sequence comes from Nephotettix cincticeps, assembly GCA_023375725.1. Lineage (NCBI taxonomy): Eukaryota > Metazoa > Arthropoda > Insecta > Hemiptera > Cicadellidae > Nephotettix > Nephotettix cincticeps. The sequence goes on from CM041784.1 coordinate 40,562,082, forward strand.
CTCTACCAAACAAATCCAAAATGAAAGTTTTATCCCTAAATTTTAAAAGAAACAGAAGGTCGATTAATCGAATGAAATTAATCACACTAATTAAAATATTGCTACTACTTTTATTTTTATTTTTGAAGCAGATACCCAAGGAAGGAGAATCTAAATTAGGGAATAAATCAAATTTATAGAGTTCCGATTTTGAAAAAAAAACTGGGAGGGTCCCTAAATAGAGTTAGTTTTTCAACCCTTAAAAAGGGCAATTCTGGAAGAGTCACAAAAATACGAAACAATACAAAAGTACTGTTTTAGTGCTTACTTAAAACACAATTTTTGCGGAGAATTAATTTTAGAATTAACTAAACACTATTATGGATTTTTGCATCTTATATTTTTTTTAACAAATTAAAATATGGGAGGTCTCCACTCCTTGTCTTGGAACCCTTTATCTGGTCCTCCATTCTTTGAAAATACGAGTATCAAATCTTCATCAGTGACGCCGTATTAGAGTTTAGGCCCATAAAAACAAAACATTGTTTTTATGGCTCTTATCACATGCCACTTCATAGTCGTAAAAATAGTCGAGGTGTTAAGTTGAAGTTAATAGTTGTTGACCAGGGAAATAAAAAAGTTCCGTTTTGTGATTATAAAACAGGCAGCTAGGCTACTTGAACATTACGAATTGCCATTTATCGCGACATATTTGTTTTTAAATTCCCTAGATAGCCACGATTTTGATAATATGACACCTGTGATTTATTTTTATTACTATCGTGTGAGTGGTGATTAAGAATATTGTGTTTTTAAAAACACATTAATCCCGATTTCTTTTCAGAAAAATGTAATTTACATGTAATCATCAAGTAGCTATATTGTTTTGTAACCAAAAACTGGAAACAACAATGTTTTGTTTCCCTAGACAACATCTATAACTTCAATTTAACACTTCGAATATCATTTCACGACAATGGAGTAATACTGTTGAAAAGGTTTCGAAGCGAGAGGTATATTCATTAGAATATAATGTTTCATGTAGGCCTACCGTGATGAGTTCCCAGTTGTCATACTTACCATTCATACACAGACACAAACTAAATATATTTAGGTGAATATTAGTGAAGGGATGTGATGCATTTAGTTGAATTTCTACGTCGGAGATCAGCTGATTCAATACCCCCGTCGTAGCAGACCTGCGTACTCAGCGAATTTCTACCTCAATAATATGGCAATAATAATACAAGTATATGACAAAATTGATTAATCAATACCTGTTGATAAATTAGAGTATTTTGCCTTTTCTCCGTAACATTAACATGGTAAAGAGTATGCAGGTTTGCTTCTTTGAGGAACACTGAAAGTAGGCATTTTTTACCATATACCAAGTTTTATCTTAAATAAAGGAGTTTGCCTATTCTCAATAAGATTAACATGGGAAAGGGTATGTAGGATTACTGGTAACACATAAACCATAATTTTTTAGCATAAACGTATGGATCCCAACCACATGAAGCTAAATACCAAGTTTTATCCAAAACTATTGGTTAATAAGGGAAATATTAATTTTTCTTTAACCTCTATAAGATTAGCATTGGAGCCCCTAAATACAATGTACTGTGTTTAGATTTTTTAATATCTCGGTAACCGTTGGAGATAGAGAAAAACTTTTAAGGAACTAAATCGTGTAGTTTTTTGAGCCGATTCTAATGGTGAAAGATAAAATCTGAAATTATAAAAAATTACATGGGAAAACGCAAAAAAACCCAATTTTTGGGTACAAATCCCCCCCCAACAACCCGTTCCGGTTGACCGATATGTCTGGTTTACGAACTCGTCCGAGCAAATGTAAAGACACTTCTACCAAATTTGGTCTCAATCGGACCATTTTTACGAGAGTTATCGTGTTCACAGACACACACATACACTCATATATAATTTATTTATAAATTTTAACTACTGTTGTTTTTGGACTCTGGGCACCTAAAGACAAAAAAATAACATGGTCCCGGGCTTAAGTCTTACCATGAGACCTACGATAATAGCTTCTTCCCTATGGGAAATTCGCTAACACAACGAATAATGACAACAAGGGTCCAGTATCGGATCCCATAAAATAGTGTCAAGATTTTGCAAATTATTATTAAAGATGCGGTCTTGCGAATGGCTTGTCACTTCTCCGTGTCCAGTCCATTTACTCAACTAATCGACCTGCAATACGATGTCGTTTAGTGAGGACAATTATGCGGGGACGTTATTAAAACATCGTTAAGTTCTCCATTTTGAACGGATCTTCCTGGTTTGCCGCGAGGTCGCTTTGGCATACATTCAAACTACCGCTTTCACATTTTAACGAGAGACTAGCATCAGCACCTATGGTTTCGGCTTCTCAGTTCTCCCTCTCTCCCCCCCCTCCTCCTACTAAGTCCCCCTAACCAGTTCCGCCCCGGAGCTCTTTTTGTTTTCAACTTCTCAAAGGCAAATGCACCTGGTAGAACATTGCGTGGTCATTTTCATCGCAAACTTTACAAAACCTACAATTAATTGCTCTCTGATTTTACTCTTTAAACTTCGACGAATGCACGAAAATATATTTAGGATCTAAATTTGGTCCAAAAGAACTACTCGTAGTATCAAAATCTCCCTTTTGTTTTTGAACAAAACATTTTCGCAGATTCATTCCTCTTTGTTTTTCTATGAGGAGATTGATAAGAGAGAAAAATAATGACAAGTGAACATTATTCATCAGGTAAAGAAGCTATTCATCGGGTATTATTCTCGAATCGGATAAACTTTTAAGCAAGACAAGACATGAGTGATTTCAGTCACATATGCATGTAAGTCCTATATATAAATTACGTAATGGACACACGTACACACAAAATACTAGGGATTTTAAGGGTTAATATAATAAAACTACTGGTCGAAATTATACGTTGTTAGTTATTTTCAAGAATATAAAATATATTCACAAATATAAAATAGCCAACATAAAAACCTTAAAATGTAAAGATTAACATGGAAAGTAATAAAACGAATTAAAATTAGTGTGAAAAATTGGCATGTAGCCCAAGATTTGAACCTATGAATTCAGATTTCGGATAACGCTGTCTTCTGAGGTATAACCGCATTGCATTGTTGAAAGTCTATGAATGACTACTAAGGATTTTTCCCAGCTGGTATTGGAGTTACAAACAGTTGATTTTAGGCGCTTAAAATAATCTAATCTAAACAGTTTTTAAAAGTTTTCTTCTTAAACTTTAAATGTAATAATTTTGAAATTTCCAAAAAAATTTACAAATATATATATATATATATAATGTGTATATTGATCTTTTATTTAGAACAAACTCCGTCCTAAACGGTTCGGTGAAGTCCCAAAAACATTGCAATGTTGAAAATTTACTTTGTGTTAAAAATTGTTAACTAAATTTTGCCTTAGTAACGAACATAAGATGGGTTATTCCCTTTTATCTTACACCATCTTCAAGAAAATCGGTCCAACTGAAGTAGGCCTATCACTCGTCCTTTCTGTAGGTTTGGAATTTTGTGATTTAATATAAATTCGATTGAGCGATTCCAATATCCTATTCAAATTGGATAAATTTTTATCTTAATTTGCCCAAAATCGATAGAACTGACCAGACTGATATTGTTAAGGTATTTGATACATCTTGCGTTAATAAATAGCAATAACTGACTAAGAGACAAAATTAAATGGCAAATGAATAATTCAATCAATTTAAACAAGTGTGTTCACTTGTTTAGCAAAGTAGAGCAAGTACAGTAGTAAGTTAAATAAGAGCAATTATTTCTGTTTGGTTTGTGGTTAGTAACAGTATTACGATTTAACAACCGATGTACAATTTAGCAGGAAAATATATAATCTCTGTCAAAATTGTAATGATTTTTAAAATGAAAAGTGTTGCACGCGTAATATGGATAACAATTATAACTTAATTGGCTAATTAGGGGTCAAAAGGTCGCCCTGGGGCCTGGACACAGTCGTGGGCCCACATGTCACTGGCCCACTGAAAGGTCAATTGCCTTCCCGTCGAGTCCCACCCTTTCCTTTCCGGTTTTATCTTTTTTGTTGGCCCGACTACCTGTATGTGGAATCTTTTTCCAGTCGATTTTTCTATTCAAGCAAACATTTTATTTGTCAACAATATTTGATTTTTCTCAACAACTACAAAGTCTTAACTATAAAGGAAACTATTTTGATAACAGTATCAAAATGTTTCCTTTTCAGCGGCAGCAGTGATAGTCTAACGAATCTAACCTAAGAGTGCACAAATTGAACCAGTATTACCTTTGTAATACAATTGTACTTAAAAAATAATATTTTAGTTAATATATTTCTTTTATTGCTCTTGAAACCCCTATTGAAACCCTTTTAACTCCTTAAACCCTTTAAATCTGCTCTTAAGCCCTTTAGTTGGCACATAGGAAAAGTGGCAAGGCCACTTTAGCGAATTTGCAGACATATTTTCGAAAATTTATATAAATTCAACCAATAAGGCAAAACTATTGAACTGTATACTTGAGTTGTTTGAAAAATAGTGGACAATTTGATGAGGAAAATTTGATAAAAATCAAATATATTTAACCGGTAATTATTGAGATAGAGAAAAAATAACAAACAATAGGCTAACGATCAGCTGAAGAAGAACATTTTCACGAAAATATCTGGTGATGACGTAGGCGCATGTTGTTGTAATATGGAAAAAAGAGTGTACTATTCACAGAACTCCATGGAGATTCCGATGATGTATATCGCTATTACAAAGAAATTATATTTATCAGTAAAATATGTCAAGTTGCTATGGTAACCAGAATATAAAATCTAAAAAACCATTGGGATAAACATTTTTCGGTTGAGTGGGTATTGGTTAGACTTGACACCAATGACGTCATCAATTTTGTTTATGTGACCTTTACCTCCCTTGGTTCTAGTGACCTTGAGTTTAACCGAAAACGTCAATATGGACTTTAAGATCCATTGCTGTAGAGAATAGGAATAGTTCCTCAATACTGTACCTGAAAACAATAGGAAAGGTAATAGAACATGTATTACCTCATTTTACTGGCAGCTAGTTGCCAACTATTAATAGTCATTAATACCCACATACATTTTGCTAATATCCATTCTCATTCATTATTTTTTGGTATTTTTTTAAAGATCAACTTAAAAAGTAAATTTGGTTAAAAATCCTTAAATTAAGTAACAACAAAATCTATCCGAACACTATGAAACTTCAAAGGAAAATATAAAGACTTATGTATGTATGTATGTAGACCTTGTGACAGTCTAAGGGAAATGCATTTGACACCATCAGCAAAATAATAATAACCACCTATAATTCAATATTCATCCTTATAAGAAACAACAAAAATTCATTCAATCAAAATCATTCAAAACCACCATAGATTAAAGCTTGATAAAAAACATTCACATTTCGGATTTGAATAACTAAATAAATTACAAGAAGATTTATAAAAATGGGACACAGCAAATTCAGTGATCGTTAAATTATTTTATTTTTAGGGAACAAATTTTTGGTTGTAGAGGTTTTAGGTCATAAGTTGACTTAAATTTTTCGTATAGAACATTTTTGGTTTATTAGCTATTCACATGACCCACACGGTGACAGTTAAGCCCGGGATCATGATAGTCGTACATAACACAACCCCCTGAATACGTTTTAGGGATCATTCAAAATTATATATAAGCATTTATATGTATCAACACAATAAAAACTCAAGAACTCAAGCCGGAATTGTTGTTTGATTTTTATGAAATTCGGTGGAGTTGTCCGTTTTCTGTTATATCTTGGACAAGTTCGTTTGGCAACGCAATTGGACTACATTACTACACTTTGGGGAATGGGGTTCAAAAAACATACAATTTAGTACTTTGACTCTACGTCCATTGCTTACAAGATTACTGATTAATGAGATTAATGGTTACTGAGTACATTTTCCAATGTTAATCTTAAGGGTAATAGCTAAAAATCAATAACTCAATTATTTACTTGAATATTGTTCCAACATTTTTATGTATTTTATGTTTTTTTAAGATTTATTACTAATATAATTTATTTTCAGGCAAATGGGTGCTGTCCTTACGCTCATGACACACAGGATAGATTCGTCCATTACCCACTTCTGCAGGTAAAGTACTTCTTTATTAGCCACTTGTTTATCTGAACAGTAACCTTAAAAATCCTCTAATTTATTTATACTATAGAAGTTGAATAACACTAGAATATTTTTATGAGAAATCAATTCTGACACAAATAAAAGAACCCCATGACAAAAATCAGCTATTTTGCCAAGCCCCTATGGCGGAGGACCATTGATCCCACTAACTTTTAATTTAAGAGAGAACACCAATGACCAGTGTCTTGATAGTTTGACCAGATTATTGACACAACTTCTGTCAGATAGCACAAATACGGATATTTTCAATAACAAGTACATATTTCGGTGTTAAAACACAATCGTCAGCTTTAGATACTTATTGAAACTCAGAAGATACTCAAGTTCTGAACTTTTGAAGTTGTGTAATCGTAGGTATTGTCATATATAATTTTTAAAATACACGTGCATATTAAAAACACCAAAGAACATTAAAATATTAAAACCTTACAACACTGTCTTTAAAAAATTCTGAGGACTGTCCCATGCTACCAGTGTGGTTGTCCCATGCTACCAGTGTGGTTGTCCCATGCTATCAGTGTGGTTGTCCCATGCTACCAGTGTGGTTGTCCCATGCTACCAGTGTGGTTGTCCCATGCTATCAGTGTGGTTGTCCCATGCTACCAGTGTGGTTGTCCCATGCTATCAGTGTGGTTGTCCCATGCTACCAGTGTGGTTGTCCCATGCTATCAGTGTGGTTGTCCCATGCTATCAGTGTGGTTGTCCCATGCTATCAGTGTGGTTGTCCCATGCTACCAGTGTGGTTGTCCCATGCTATCAGCGTGGTTGTCCCATGCTATCAGTGTGGTTGTCCCATGCTACCAGTGTGGTTGTCCCATGCTATCAGTGTGGTTGTCCCATGCTACCAGTGTGGTCGTCCAATTCTATCAGTGTGGTTGTCCCATGCTACCAATGTGGTCGTCCCATGCTACCATTGCGGTCTTTTCATTTTTGTCAATATCGCTTTTGTAAAGTTTTTGTATTTTAATGTTCTGTGGTGTTTTTAAAGTGAATGTCGTTTTTAAGAACTATTTATGGCGATAGCTTCAACGATACGATTTCAACTCAGAAGGTGATAATTGTGTTTTAACACTGAAACATATTTTAAATATTGAACCCATCTCTATTTGAGCTTTTTTTTTGTAAGTAATTGTCAAGATACAACAATGAAAAATATATAAGATACAAGATATTGTTATATAAGATACAATATATTGTGTCTAAAATGTTCATATCCCACTAATAGATAGTTAGCGAAGGTTAAAATTATTAAATTATTTTTTATCTGATTTCCATGACACTGAAAATTGTATTTATTGAAAATAAATTACATGCAAAAGTAATTTATTTACTTTTCTGAACACATATTAAATATGGATCACAGTTTTATAGGCATAAATGAAACCTTAAATATACTTAAAATTATGAATAAGGACTAGTAAGGAATCAGGAAATTTTAAAAATTGATCAAAAGTATGTATTTCTAAAATATTTTGATTTTGTATATTTAGTATAAATATACAAAATCTTTATATATACAAAAAAATTGGTTTCACGTCTGTAGGTAGGTAATTCTCTTCAAGTTGATTCTCTGTACTATTATGCTTCTATTGCTGATTACATATCGGTATTCATGAAATTAATTGTTAACAAATTTATTTTCCAAAACCTAGTATTTCTTCCAATTTGAAGGCTTCCGTAAAGACTCCCAATATTGTAATTGTGATTGAGAAAGTGAGTGGTAACCACTCATGATTACTGCCATAACCATTTACCCAGGAACTGGAATGAAAATCAGCACTTTCATGTTCGTGTTATGAGGTCAGTGACCTACTTCTTAGCTTCTGAAAGTAGTAAAGACTATATCTAAACATGACAATATTTATTATTCGGTAATTCGTTAGTTTCTTGACAATATGTTTTATATCTGTAGGAGCTAAGACTGTACAGCAACAAGGCGGCCTCAGGGAAAAGAGAGCGAGAACTGGTCAACCAATCTGATTCAGAATCTGATGAAGACTCTGATGATGAAATCGATAGTAAGGAGAGGGTAAATGACAGTTTTTACTTTATGTAAATAAATTACTTACTACTACTTATTTAGTTATTTCAGTTTACTCAAACTATGAATTTTGCATAAATTTTTATACTCTAGTGATTTAGTATATTTTTGAATGAGCTTTTTTCCAGGAAATAATTTAGATACACACTTTAAGTAAATAGTTAAAATTGAGTTATGTTTCCAATGTTATCTCCATTTAAAAAGGTTTCATTTTTAATTTACCGATAAAATAACATTTTTTACATATTACCATATAAAAAATTTCACTATTTTCTTCTTTTTAGACAACAATAAAATTTTTAATGATTTTTCTATGTTTCATTAAAAACTTTTCTATTTCATATTTGTTCACCATTTTTTATTAAATGATAGAATTTAAGTTCATCTATTAAAACAGAGAGTTTCGTAAAATAAATGTGGTTATCTCATGTTTCAGTGAAACAATTTCCTGTGATTGAGTCCATGTTTCTCCTTTAAATTTGATTATCTTTGTTTAGTAACCCTAACAAATGTTAGTATTAGGCTTTGATACTGAATCAGTATCATAAGTTTTACATAACTTCTATCGCTTTATTCCCATTGAGAATATTTTCTTTTATTTTTTCTTTTGAATTTTTTATAAGTTCTAATCCTACATATAAAACTGTGATATTGTTCACCTTTTTTAAATGATAGTAATTTAAGTTCACTAAAAAAATCTAACAATAAATGTGGTCTCATTTATGTTAAAACAATTTGTTCAGTTGAATGACTATTAAATAGCAACTCTCGTTTTAAAACCCTAGGACAAAGTTATTTATCAAATTCTGTAGCATTTATACTGAGAGCATATCATAAGTGAAGTAATCTATGACTGACCTTGACTGGGACTTGTACAAAATTATGTTATAATGTACATAACATAACAACATATACAATAATACTATTTTAAATATATCTCATTTTAACCACTAAAAGTTTTTCTTATAAAAATTAAGAGCATTTATAGCTTATTTTCACATCATAAGTGATGTAATATGACATTTTAACCCTGTCATTGAAAAGATGATTATTTATCAAATTCTGTAGCATTTATTGCAGAATACAAGCTCCATGACTGACCTTGACTAGACCTAGGTCACAAATATTAACATAGTAATAACATAACATAACACACATAACATAATTAACATAATTAATATTAATATTATTTTATTAGTTTTCACACTTAAGGAAGTTTCACACTTTTATATTCTTTGAGAGTTTAAGGCTTATATCATTATGTACAGTTATGACAAGAATCTCTTAGGATAACCTCCTGTTATCTCTTTGAGATAAGAAAACTTTCACTAACAAATTAAATATGTTTAATAAAAATAATTTTAATAACCAACAACAACCTTTCCTGACCTTCTTCATTGCTCTATTCAACTTAAAACATTGAAAAACTGAAATTACTTTTTTCAGGGGGTTAGTGAATTTTGGAGAAGAAAGATGAGAACTTTTCATGGAATTCTAGACCTCAATAAAGACGGAGTCATCTCATTTGATGATTTACAGATTTTAGTGGCCCGTTTCATTGATCTTGGCCATCTCTCGGTCCACCACCAGCAGGAGTTTAGTAGTATCATAAAGGTAATTAGTTGCCTGACAAATACCTTATTGTAACACAAAATTAACTGATGTGAGTTTTCTAAAATAGAAACAGTTATTTAAAAAATCCCAAATTATATAAACTTTGACTATCTAAAAAGTACTAAGCCTGAACTACAATTAAGTTTAATGCATCATTCGAAAATGTAGTAACAGTATATATATGAAAAAATATTCACCTGTGAACTTTTTTCATATTATAATATGATTTTTAAACAAAATTAACTGATGTGAGTTTTCTAAAATAGAAACAGTTATTTAAAAAATCCCAAATTATATAAACTTTGACTATCTAAAAAATCCTTCGACTAAAATGCATCAATAAAAAATGTGGTAATAGTATAAATATGAAAAAATATTCACCTGTTTTTTTCGTATTATAATATATTATAGATATTTTATATAAATAATTTGATTATAGTTTAAATGTAATGTCTTTGTTTTGTATATATACAATAGTTTTTCATATATTGATGAGAAATTACAAAAAATCGATGGTCTCACATTTACCAGTCAGGTATTCAACCTGACCGGTAAATGTGAGACCATAGATTTTTCCAGGATAAGGGATTCACCCTTATCCTGGAAATTGTGCAGAACAATGTTTCTCTTGCCCTGAGTCAGCAATTAATTTTTCAGTGGATGAGTTTATGTTATTGTTTTATGGAACAAACCTTTAAAAACCTCAATATATTGAAGTCACCTAGAAGTAACCTTCGGTTTAAATTCTAGATCTAAATGGACAAGACAGCTGTGATTTCGTCAATAATTAATTGCTTCCTTGTCGAAGGTTTTTTAATATAAATATAAAATATAGAGTATTAAGAGTAGTGTCACCACCAATAACACTTGATCCAGTTGCTTCTGAGAGTGATTGGTGACAAGTGTTTGTTTTGTCTCTTGTGTTAGCGTTTGTTGCTTTTTCTACCTGGTTTGGTATTTTTTGCTGATTTAAAGTAGTTGATAAGTAGAAGTATGTGTTGACGATTGTGCAACGTCTCAAAATAAAATAGAAAACAACAGACCAATTTGTTGGTTAATTGTTAAGTAAAATATGTATTACATTAAAATATTTAGCTTAGTATAACATCACTGTTTAGTATACGTTTTACGGTGCAGTAGAACGGCCTCGGTTTCCCCGGTACTTGGAATATCCGGCTTTCTAGAAGAGATACAGTAGAACTCCAGTTATCCGAACTCCGACTATCCGAATCGCCGATTATCCGAATCACTTTCAGAAAAAAAATTTGTCCAAAAAAAGTCTAAGTGTGCTATTATTCTTCCCCCCGCGAGGCCAGTGTTTGTGTGTAAAATGTAAGTACATTTTATTTATATTTAAAACATGTGAAAATATCATGTTTCTTACATTTAATTCATTAAAGAAATAGTGCAATATCAAAACGTAGCTTTTTTTCTCTCTAATAGCACTTTAAAAAAAAAACTCCGATTATCCAATATTTGATTATCCGAATGGGTCCCGGTCCCCATTAATCAAAATGTATTTCCCACAGCTTACGAACACACTAGCTTACTACTACACACACCGCTACTCTACAGCTCTCACGCTTTTTGGAGATTACTACACAGTTGAGCTACTTAACCCCTTAACTGCGACGCCCGAGTTAACTTGTACAATGCTCTTGTTAAAGCAACCGTAACGCTTGAGTTAACTCGGATTTGACATTCTCGGCTGATTCTCTCATGAATAAAAGTCGTCTCCTAGTTTTTTTTCAAGCTATGACTGTTATATTGATCATGAGAAATGACAGACCATTTGGTGCTGCATTCTAATGGATTCTTATGAAACTACGTCCATGCCACATGCTCTGCAGAATAAAATGTGTGAGGCTGCAAAAAAAACCCTGCCCGACTGAACTGTGGCGTGCCAACTAACACCAGGGTTAAAGGCCGAATTTCACCATAATCTGAAACCGCCGACCTAACCTAAAGAGGTTATCCTACAAGAGTTTAATGGCCTACCTATCTCTAGTTATGTGATCAGTGATCGCATTATACTGATGGTGATCAAACGCCACTCATTATTTTTAGCTCTGCTGGAAAGAGCATCTCTATTTTTTGCATTCTACTATGATAAAGACTTTTCCATCAAAATAATCAAACTCCTTTTTATTAAATTGTTTGTGAAAGTTCTTTCATCATAAACACTGAACTAATAACAACAATAACACCTTTATTTCAAGAAAAATATACAACAATAATATATAATAATATAAATAAAAATATTGAAATTTTCCCCACATGGGCTACTGGGGGAGAAAGAATTTCAAAACATCCGAGACCTGACTTCCAGCTTACACACACACGCACGCTCGCTTGCACGAATATGCACAAGCACGCACGCACACACTATTCAACCACACATACACGCGACACATGTGATACTCATTCACATACCACATTTACACACATACACACATTTATCTACACACACGCATTCAACATTCACACGCGCAAGCCATTCATTGATGAATTTTATGTAACGTTCGAGGCTGTAAGGGTGTGGATTTTTTTAAATTTTCAGGAACTTTCGTAAATACCATACTAGCTATATAATGGGATGAAATGGAAGTTTTGGTTTTTACCAATCGAGGTGCAATAATACCAATTGTAATTGACGCTCAAGTTGAATACTGGTGTGATATCAGGTTGAATAGATTATCTTTGTTTCTGAAAATATATATGAGAAGACTCATCATATACAGTCGAGGAATATGTAAAACATGAAATTCTTCAAAAAGTTGTTCAGATGGGAAAAGACGTTTTTTTTTGTAAGGCTGCTTTAACTATTGCTTTTTAAATTATTTCGAGAGGAAATAACATGGTTTGTAAACAACCACCCCAAGCCAGGATTCCGTACTGTAACAACGATTGTATATAAGAATAGTAAATCATTTTAAGTAAATGCTACTATTTGTTGGGTTATGTTTACTTGTGTACGTCAGCCCAATGTCATGACAGTTCATTGCCACCTTGATTTTTTTGTCAAAATTTTAGTTTATAGTGCTACAGTGTCGTTTTACTTACTGAATGTAAGACATCAATGTACAAAAAACTAATGTGTCAAAAAGAAAACGTAACGTGGTGACAGTCAAACGCTTAACGTGATTGAACGTATTGATAAAGGAAAATCTATAACTAAGATATATAATGAACTAAATGTAGGAAAACACACGGTTAATGACTGGCATCGAAATCGAAAACCCTTGATTAACTTTTGTTGAGAGATTGAGAGTGAAAAAGGTTTTATCCAAGCGGCGATACTAGAGAAAACCTTCATATGAAATGATGACGCTGTGTATTAATTTTATAAACGTGTTTATTTTTTCTAATAACAATCACAGAAGAGATTTAAACCATCATTACGACTATATTTATCCACTATATAATGTTATTAAGTATAAATAATTGTTTTAAAAATAGGTTGGTTTATCCGGCGAAATCGTAAACCGGCAAGGGGCTCGTTCCTGAGGTGGCAGGATGTGAGGGGTCCTACTGTAAATTATTGATTTTTTATAGTTAAAATTACTGTTTAGTTTCATGTTACCTATCAGTATTTTTACAGATCATCTGCGGTTTTTACTATCAGCAGTAGCCGCACCACTCAATTCTGTGGATACTGAACTATTGATAGGTTTAAGTGATACTTTGTTACAGCGGATGTGGGAGGAACGATGGGGTAGTATTGATCCTTACAACATGGTTACCACAGAACAGTACCTGGAGGACATGCACCATGTTATCAATGACAAGCAGCTGCGTAAGAAGGTCCATACCTTCCTCCCCTATTTGTTCAAAGTAAGTTACTGAACAATATCTTGCTGATGTATAGTAAGTAAAATTACAAGAAGGACACACATATATGACGAATAAACTCTCCTGTGAGTGGGGGCTCCTTTCTCTCAAGGGTGGTCTAGAAGTCCCTCTCAGGAAATTTCTTAACACTGGATTCTTATCTGGAATCTTATAGAGGTTTCTAAAGGTTTTAACAGGTCATGTAAAAATATAACCTATTGATTCATTTCATAATGACCTGCAAGAAAATTTTCCAAATTCAACAAATAAGTGAACCAAAGCAAAATTAATATTGAAAGATTTTTTGTGCTCATCAAGTAAATTTCTCCTTGAGTTAAGTTTCTGATTTACAACTGCTTTCATATTTTTTAACCCATGCAATTTTGTTTGTTTTATTAACCTAAACTTCCCCTCACCATGGATCTAAGTCCTGTGTGGTGAATAAAAGACAGAGAGGTAACTTAAGAGGCATTAGTCACAGGCATACCACAGGTATACCATAGGTAGGCTCATGATTTGAAAGGAGTCACCAACGTCTGGTTTTGATCCAGGCACCTCTGACTTACTGGGCCAGTGCTTTAACTCTATACTATTACATATGTAATGTTATTTGCTGTTCAAATGCAGGATATATGTGGAAAATAAGATCCACTTCTCTATGGAAGTGCTATGTTGGGAACTCGCATGACTAGAAGTTAGTATGTGTCTAGCAGAACAAAATTACATGATTTCTAGCCAAAACTGTTGATTGTGGTCATATGTATAGTGCTTTTTTTAATGAGAGTTTATCAGAAATCCCAAAAAGGGTACTTTTTGTCAAATTTGATCAATGATTTATTTTCTGAATACAACAAAATGTTAAATCACATTAATCAACAAATCTGTGAGGTTCTAAGGATGGGATCAGATTACCTATATTAAAATATTGCAACTTATGTTTACTTTATAAGTGTAATTATAAATTCTATAACTGTCCTTAAAGAATACAGTCTTGACAGTTAATAACATGTTAAATAGTGTGAGTAACTTACACATAAAGAAGCCAAGCTGTAAAAAATTGCACAGCTAATCATGCAAGATAATTACTGTATCTTCATATTGTTTCATTTGTTTCAGTTATAAAAATTTTTCAATTACAAATTTTGCGCTTCATGACAATACCTTTTCCCTCCCACCTCTTCAGAAAACCCAGAAGACCTTTTCATGGACATTTATATGAATGTTGGGAACTATCAGAGATATTCTTTAAATTTAGCTGCAAAGAGTTCTACTGATATTGGTGAAAAAAGTTTCTCTTGGAGTTTTTTTCTATTTAAAAAATATTGTTGTTACAACTAACCAAAATCTTTATCCAAATAAATTATATGGGAAATAAATATGGTATATCAGTAAAATAGCTGGTCCACTTTTCAATTACCATAAGGTTTTTAATTAGTTTTGTGGATGAAAGTATATTTTGTCTGGAATAACAATACAATGTTGATTTATACAGTATATTTTTAGAAGACAGATTTCTCTGGATATCCTGATCTAATTTCGTGAATATATACATGATTTAATCAATTATTTCAGGCACTTGATAAGGACAAAAGTGGAAAAATATCAGTTGAGGAGTACAAGCTATTCTTTGAGTGTCTTGGAATGTCTAGTGAAGTAAGTAATGAATTTTTATTGATGGACAGCTTACATGAATCATCAAGCTTTAAATATAAGATTGAGCTACCTTTTAAAAAATGTTGAAACAAAGTACAACAATGGTAGGACCTTCATTATGGTATTTGAGATTTATAATCTACCCTAACACTTTTAAAATTACCAAATGAATAGAGTTTGGCCAATGCTCATATTACAGCACACCCTTCCCTGGTCCCATGGGTACTTGTTTTAGACCCAATTATGGTCCATATTAAACAAAAATTAAATTTAAAATTGATAACCATTCGGGTTTTTAACCCATTCCTGTCTAAGGACGTACATTGTACGTTCTCGCATTTCGCTAGACAAATGACTAAAGATGTGTATTGAACATCCTGAGCGGTTCTGAGCAAACAATATGTGTTGCCTGCTTATATTTCGACGTAGTTCTTTTTTCCCAGTTCATTCCTCTTTCGATAGATAGTTTTGGCGTCTTCTTTAAATCATCGTATTTATAATTTTTCACTAGTGTCCAATGTTCCAGTGCAGTCCCAGTGAACAATGCTCCATTTTAATTCAGACTGGAGGGCCTCAGTTGTCTCATGGCAATTCAGACAGGAATGGGTTTAGATACTTACTTACTTACTCTTACTCCCATGGCCATGGGTACCCAAGATGGTACTTGGCCTCACCAACGAGCTGCCTCCACCGCTGCCTGTCTCTTGCGGTTTCTTCTGTTGTTTCCATCTTGGCCATGTCTCTTTTGACTTCATCTTTCCAGCGCTTTTTGGCCTGCCTCTGGGTCTCCTTCCAATAGGGTTCTTATCCCATATGTTATATAACAAGCTTGGGTCCTCTCTTCTAATGACGTGGCCAGCCCATCTCAATCTTCTACTTCTGGCTTCTGCCACTATGTCTGGCTCTTTAAAAAGATTTCTAATTTCTTGGTTATGCTTTATCCTCCAAGTATCCCCTTCTTTTGTTGGCCCAAAAATTTTACGTAATACTTTGTTTTCGAAAGTGATTAACTTTTTTTCTGCTTTCTTATCCAACACCCATGTTTCAGCTCCATAGAGGAGAATTGGCCTAATTATCGTTTTGTACACTCTTAATTTTGTGTTGTAAGATAAGATTTTTCACTTTATTATTTTGTTCAGTGCATACAAACTCCTGCTAGCAAGGTTTATTCTGTTATTAATTTCAATGTGCTCATCACTTTGCGAGTTAATTATAAATCCTAAATATTTAAAACAGTCTACCTTTTCAAAACTGCTTTCAGTGTCAGCTATATTTAGCTCCTCATCTTCATCTCTTCCAAGTTTAACCAGTTTTGATAACATAATAAAAAAGACATGAACCTTATGTTGCAACTATGATATCATGGCTTGATCAAAGATTTTTTTTGAAATATAAATTGAATTTTTGCTTAATCCTTTGTCAGTCCAAACTTTCTATTTCAAGTATTTGGAGATGTTTAACACATTGAGTGTGTAGGGCAGGGATTTCTGCCCCGTGGTGACGGCACCAGTGGCTTAGGGCGGGAAATATCGTACTTGAACAATGTCAATAACCCAGCTTCAGGGTGAGCTCAGCCTTGTACTGGGAACATTGTTTGATTGCCACGTTTTATATGTGTTCTGCCACAACTTTTGGCACGCTTAGTTTCCGTGGTGGCCATTCCGTGCTTTGATGATGCTTTGTGCTCAATGTTGCATTTGAGCTATGCAACGATAACCATTTCCTGCAGTTAACGTGTTAAAATAGTAAATGAGTTTAGAGCCACGCCATTGCGTGTTACATATGATGTGTTAAGTGACATATTGTGCTGTAAGTTTGATCAATTCTAAATTTGTTGCAGGCAGCAGTGGTTTCATTCAGTGTGATTGATGAAAACAATGATGGACAAATAAGCTTAAAAGAGTTTATTAAGTTGGGCCGAGAGTTCTTCCTGTCAGAAGATCACAAGAGTCCAAGCAAGATGTTCTGGGGACCCCTTGCTCATTGACCGATGTGAAATACACATCTTATTTTATACATTCACTTTTATCACAGTTACAGTAAATCTGTCTAATTTCATAAATGTCTTATTTATTAATCTCCTTGGTTGTATAGTCAACTACCAACTAACTTAGCCCTTCAAGGGGGTAGTTTTTTAAGGCCTCCAGACCCTGCTACAGTAGTTTTTTACGGAGCGTGGGTGAAGTCCACTCACTCTCATTTGATAATAACCCTACATCATATAGGTCCAACCAACAATCTATTTCACTAAATCCAGACATCATAAAAAGTACTGAAATAAAAAATAATAGTCTAAAAACTAGCCACCCAATTTCCAGTTACAATAAACTGGATCATTAACGTTACACCTCAACGCATAGGCATCTCTCACAAAAACATCACTAATTTAACTAATTTACATTTCCAAACAAAAATAAAGACACAATAAACACCTAATTATCCAGGCAACAGCTTAGAATATACATTTTACATCAGTTTACATCTTAAAGATTATAAAAATACGCAAAAAACTACAGTACACAGAACGTATCAATACCAAGTTGACGAACAAAGACTGTCTTTGTAAACAACATATCTCTATCTCTATTACACTCAAAGCTGATCAAAATTAGTTGGAAAATGTCGAGAAACTCATGAACAATATTCTCCACACAGTCCAAGTTTGAAAAAGTTCACTAGGACGTCGCTAGAATGCGCCAGCTGATGGGTTGCGTGATGATGTGAAACTCACGTCAAACCCCCTTGAAGGGTTAAGTTAATCGGTTGGATAGCCACGTTTAATCAAAACCACTTTTTTCAATCAAGTATCAATTTCTGTCCTTGTTCCTTGTGATATGATAAATTGTTGATCAACAAATATTAAAATCATTTGCTATTCTTTATCCACTTTTTCTTCTGTGTCAATAATTTTTAACACATCTAATTTCACATCCATCACAACATATCTTTACTTTATCATAACTTTAAATTTTTAATGATATCCTATAAAAAAACTGGCACGGTAGCACAGGGGAAATGCTCTGGCCCTGTAACACAAAGGTTGCTGGATCGAAACCAGCTGCCGGCAACTTCTGTCAGATCATAAGCGGTCACCCCTGGCTAGCTAATGTGACTAATCCCACTATGGTACCTTGCTGTCTTTAATTCACCACACAGGCCATAGGATGGTCAGTTAAGATAAAAAAAATTAAAACAGAACAGCACAGTTTAAATAACAATGATCGTTTCACTTTAAAAAAATTTTGTCAAACCTCCTTAACTTGCATTAACGCAACTACTTAACTGCACACAACCGCTGATCAACAAACACTGCTAACTCAGGGAGTGGTAAAAGGTAGGGGGTAGAGAGTACACAATTTAAGTACACATAAACTTGTTTATCCGGATTTAATGGGACATTTCGGATAAGCGAATTTTCGGATAAACCGTTTTACCGATTTTTGGAAGAAAAAGCTAAATAATCGCCTTCGGTTTTTTCTATACCGTATCAGTAATACAGGAACGTATTACGGTTGCGTTTATTTGATTACAGTGTTTGAAAACAGTTTTTTTGACCGACGGCAGTATTGTGAACAGTCGGCCAAATACGCTGCACAGTACAGGCTGAAAACGCCGCGCAGTACCGGCCCAAAACACCGCGCAGTTACTGCCCAAAAACGCCATGCAGTGCCGGCCTAAAACTCACACTGTTTAGGTTATCGTAAATGGCGCTGTACTTTCCAGCAACATTTTTTATTTTTCTCTTTGAACTGTTTCGGATAAACCGAAATTTTGGATAAGCGAGTACCGGATAAATGAGGTGTTAGTGTAGTTTGGGTGTTGAGGATGTCCCACGAAAACAAAAAAGCTATTTGTGGTTAGTACGGCGGGCACCTTTTTGTTGAAAATATAGGTCACTGCTTTTCAAAGTGTAGGCTCATGCAATGTTAAAGAATGGAGAGTCAAAGTAACAAAGGTTTACTGTAAAATACATAACAATAACTATTATTACTCTAAAATAGTACTTTCTACATATAATAAGGGATCATCACAGTGGGATAAAAAATCATTAAATTTTTTATCTGAGTTTAATGACTTAATCAAATAAAAGATTAATTAATAAATTATTGGTTAAAATGAAATTAATAACTTCTTTAATAATATATTATGTATGCAAATATTTATTTATGGAATTTTTTCTGCATACATTTATAACATGATGTTCTGTTACATTTCTATTTAAGATAGATAGATTTAAGATATTACTTTACATTATTTTTATATATTAGTCTATGTAGGTTTATTCCTGAATCACCTTACAAATAAATTTGATTTACCTTGACACAAATAATTATGAGTGTTATTCATGCCAGGAATCAGGATCAAGGTTAGGTACAGGGAGACTTTTTCAGTTATTAAAATAATACTTAATATAGAAAAAAAACTTCATGAACTAATAGTTTCATTACTTGACACACTTATGTTACATTTCTTCTTTAAAATATCAACAAATAAATCTGACTCTAATATTATTTAATATCAGTTAAGGTTAGTAACATAAAAACAATAAACAAACAAATGCAGACGACAGATTTTGATGTTGTTCTTGTTTTGCTTTTTAAGCAGGTTTGGCTAGACGGCAGATAATAGCATTGATTATAAATAGAAGTTCTTCTATCATCTATGATAACAGTCCGCTAAAACCACAGGTTATACGCCAAAGACCACCAAACATTCTTGCTAGTCAGGAACGGGGGATGTGAGGTTTCAGTAGGCTGAAGGCCCACTGCGGCTGTTATAGGACTATGTCCTCTTCAGCCAAGGATAGGTTTTGAGGTCAGGTTTTGGTTGCGGGTTGAGTGAGGTTTTTGTTGCGGGTACTGTGGTTATGGTTAGTGAATGGATGGTTTCGGTTTGGGAACAAATACCAGAGCTTAGCCGAGGGCGGGTTGCGCTCGACCGAACGAGTGTCTGGCTTTGGTTGTTGTGTTGGGTGGAATAGGGGTTTAGGGTGGATTCGTTTATTTATTTATTATCTGTAGGTTTGGGTAGAAGGGAATTCGTATCAAAGACAAGAAGGAAGCAGGGATTTACATCCCATGCCCAAACGAAAATCTGGCTTTGATTTTTGTGCTGGGAGAGTTAGGGTTTAGGAAGTCTATGTTTATTTAATTTCTGCTGGGTGTGGTGGGGGGATGATGTCAAAGACCAGAAGAAAGCGGGGATCTGTGTCCCACGCCCAAACGAATATCTAGTGAGGATGGACGGCGTCCGTCTTTGGTGACCAATGGGAATATGCCCTAAATTTCATAAAATTGCCTACTAAACTAAAAGTTTTTAAAAGAAGTAAAATTAATTCAATACATTTGATAAATAATTTATTCAGTTTTTACCAAAACAGTTTATCATCAAAACTTTAATCGAATTCCCTTAGGGAAGGAGCTATAGCTTTTTATTAGTTCTCATTGCAAGAACTAAACCCGGAAACATGTTAATTTTTCGTTTTGAGGTGCTTAGAGACCAAAAATATTCGTTAAAAATCTTCTATATATATATATATATATATATATATATATATATATATATATATATATATATATATATGTGTGTGTGTGTGTGTGTGTGTGTGTGTGTGTGTGTGTGTGTGTGTGTGTCCGTAAACTCGATAACTCTCGTAGAACCCAAATTGGATTTGGTCGAGACCAAATTCAGTTTCCGATCATTAATCCACAAAGACTGTCCTCATAATTAGATCAATTCGTAATTCAAAGACCGTGGATCGGATTCCACGTTAAACTGTAGGTCCCTTAGTTGCCATCGGCTGTTAGTCATTAACAGTCATGTCTAAGGAAAATGTTAGCCTTAGTCATTAACAAGATTACAAAATCTCGCCACAATCATACTCCACTCATTTTTCATTCATACTTGGCTTAAAATACCTACCTTTATTTCAATAATCTGATCTAATAGTAAACCTATTGATCTAAACAACTGTGTTTGAGCGTTTACCGTCTCAGATCGGTACACAGTTTTTAATAAACTCCCTAAAGGTGTTAAACAGTCAAACAACCTAAATTAATTCAAATCACGATTAAAACACCTTTTGCTATCCAAAGCTCTGTACTCAGTAGACGAGTTCATGTTGGGCCGCTGGATAATCTAAATTATAGGTGTTATCACGACTAAAAAATTTAGGCAACGGTAAAAGTGTTAAAAAAGTATTAGTGAAAATAGTTGTATCTGATATTTATTATGTTACCATGAAACTGTTTTATGACACGAATATTTTAAAAAATAACTTGACGTTTGTATACTGTATATTTTCCATTACAATAATAAAGATATTATTATTGAATAATTGGTAAGTTTTTTAGCAAATATTCCATATAGGATGAAAAGCCCTTCTTCTTTGTGCCTGTTCTCTAAGTGGTGTTTAATGTCTAAAATCAATAGAGGAGACGCATTATTCACTCCTCTATGCTATAATTGAAATAATTTAAAAACTAAAGACCAACTATAATAGACGTATATTTAGGTTTGTCTATGGTAAAAGGTTTAATATTAAGGTAAAATAATAATCAGGTTGTGGCCATCTTGCACATTGATCAGCTGTGATATGAAGACGCGACAGACGACTTCTTTATGCTTGTGTCAGTTTTACAGTCAGTGTGTAGTAAATTTACAAAGGATTTGGGTGATCTGTGAAAATTCTATTATGTTGTTAAGCATTTATACTACTGTGAAAATTTCTTAGTTTTATATAACAAAATTTAGAATACTTGCCTATATTTAGCTACATATTACTGTTTTTCAATGTGGTATCATTAAGTTTAAAACTTTGGTTTTGGTCCATTGAATTGACTTCAAATAAGAATGGATGATCATGCTAATTCTACAAAGAAATATTTTCAGCAGCCTGCAGGTAAAGGGACTAACTTTTTTGATGATATATCATCATCGCCACTTATGAGAAGTGTAGTTGGAAGTGGATCAAGTCGTGATCTATTCAATGATGAACTAGAAAATAATAATAAAAATAATCCTGTCAACTCCAACTTAAATTCAGACATAGACAATTGTGATGTCAGTAGCGTTTCTCTGTATAACAAACAAGGGGAGGATAAATTAGAAGAGCCTTCTTCTAAATCAGATGAACCAATAGTTTGCCGAATTTTCTCATCACTTCAGAATGAACCAAGTAAGACTCCAGAAACCAAATCCCACCCTGGTAGTAGTTTCTTTGATATGCTGGGCCCTCCTATAGTATCTCATGATCTCCAGACACAGTTTTCCTTAGATGAAAAGAGGGTGGGATTTATGTTGACTGATAGCAGTGGATTATCATCAGGTAAGTTGTAAAGTTTTATTACACTCTTACCTTTGTATGTAACCTCAAATAAATTGCTGTAGAACCTCAAGTACTAAAATTTGCATAAGCTTACTAGAAAAATTAACATTGAGAAATGGAAGTAGGCTATAGTCGATTTACAGCCCTGTTCTAGAAGGTTTTAAGGTTTTTGTTACTTAATTTTTTTTAAATCTTTTAAATATTAAAATCATGAACAAAGAGCATTATACACGGCGAAGGAACAGCTACAGACAAAATTCACAGCCAAACATAACCTTCAAACTAGTTCAT
Organism: Nephotettix cincticeps; assembly: GCA_023375725.1. NCBI lineage: Eukaryota > Metazoa > Arthropoda > Insecta > Hemiptera > Cicadellidae > Nephotettix > Nephotettix cincticeps. Next base: position 40,585,043 of record CM041784.1, read on the forward strand.
GGCTCAATAACCAGTGTAAATTTGACATGCGGGATCACACATACGAGCCGTCTGTATATGGGACGCGTTATTTGGTACGTCTGCATATGCGCCAAGTGACACGTTTTTATGTATGTTTCGCATCAAACGTGTTAAATATGTGGATGAAAGTGGGCAGAATGACAAAGAGAATGTGTTTAATTAGTCAAATTGGTATCACATAAAATTTTACAGCATTTGCTGTTTAAAAAATCTACAGATAAGCTTAGTCTTCTACATATCTGACTGACAGGTTTAAAATTGAATTTAAGGTATCCGCTAACTGGTTTGGGCAATTGACTAACCTGTTTAAATACCTAGTTATTTGTTACATAGGACTAGGCTACATGATGTGGTTAGGTACTCTAATGACAAGATGAAAAATCATTATTTCAATTTCATTTCAATGAGAGGAATTTTAACTGGTTGTGGATCAGACTGCTTCTGTTGCTCAAGGCTTTTTCAATTTGCCATAAGGCTTTGGACGGGTGTTTCCTATTTTCAAAGAGCCTGCATATGTAACTTACATTTGAATTTCGCAAACACTTTATCTTTTTCGGATATGGCGATACTGTTTTATTTGTGTGAGATCATGAAAGCGTTTTATGAACAAAGAAAACAGAAGCGATAAGGATGCAGAAAACTATTTTAAAACAGGTCAGCCAATTAACTGTTCTATGCCCCCCCTATTCAACAACCCATCTCTGAGATTTTTCAGAAATTGAAATAACATCATCGAAGAAGACACAGAGGCAGACAAGGAATTGAACAATTTAGGAGCCGAAAAAGTATAAACCGCTTATAAGCCTCTATTCTAGGAAATGGTATGGAGACACGATTTAAGTTTTGCAGCCTTTCTGAATATACATTTAAGTTACCTTGCAAATCACCCCCCCCCCTTAAGAAGAAAATTCAAAGAACACGATATAAGTTACATATAAATTTCTAAAAGGAAATATTTTCAAAGTTACAAAGAGTGGAAACAACGATACACCACTCCCTGCTCCAGACTAATTATCTTATTTTGACAAACTATCAAGGGATACAAAGTTGAAAAATAAGTCCCATCCCAGCAAGATAACCCGTATTGCAATTTTGAGTTCACCAAGAAGTGGTACACAGTTCTTAAAACTGGGAGAGGGCATAAAAATTTCAAAAATAAAATTTACGAAGAACCATATACATATAACCCTTAATTTTTGAGACATGCTCTTTCCAGTTAGTTTTTCGTCTAGATGAGATCTAAATATGTAGGCCTAATATGTTCCACCTGTTCAATTTCAATGCAATCACTACAGCTTTTACCTACTGAAAAAAGCAAGACTTACACTTATTAATATAATTTAATGTTAAGAATTCCTTAAAGAGAAATTCATAATTTACTTTTTATAATATTATGTTCACAAAACAACAAACTCTTTACAAAATACAAAAAACATTGTGAGCTTAAAAAATCCAAAAAAGCTTAAAAAAGTTCGTTGAACTATAATTCGGCGCGCAAACGCAAGTTAAGTCGCGTCGGCGGCGCTGGGTCGCTACAAACGTCGACGTTAAACTCAAATTTTAGGTTTCATTTTCTGATGTTTAGCTGTGTTTCGGTTAACTGGCGTTACGGATAACCGGGCTTCGGATAATTAACACTCTACTGTAATTAGTTTTTTGTTTTTTCATATCCTTTTTTAGCTTATTAGAGGAACTCTGGAAAAACCGTTGAAATTTTTGCTGTTTTCAATGCTCAACAGTCATCCAGGGTTTCAATAATTCGATTTTCGATTTTTGAGGTTTTGAAAAAGTTGATAAATCCAACAACTTTTTAAAGATTGTTTAAAATTACAATATCCCAGGTTGACATCCAACTCATTTTACACTGAGGACCAGTCTGTGTCCTGCAAGATGTATATAACATATATACAGTGGATTTGAATATTGTCTTTCAAATAATGCCTTGTACAGAAAATCAGTAAAACTATGTTTACGGGAAATAGAAACGAGCAATATCACCAAATGAATTTTCTAAATGTTCTAATGGAAATGAGTGAACAGAGGAACAATTAGCACAACAATTTCAGCATGTGGGGGCTTTGACTATTAATCAAAAATGTACGGAACAGGAGCAAAGGATTGTGGGGCAAAAAGAAAAGCTGAAGAATTAGAGCAGAAAGTAAGTCAACTATTCAATGGAATCCCAGTACTTTTGAAGTAAAGAGCATCTTAGTTAATTAGTTTCATTATTCTGTAGTGTTGACAAAGAATTCCTTTTTCAATTAGAGAACTAGGTAACGATGTAAAATATGCGGGTATTTAAAACCACGGGTAAAGATGCAGGTTATTTACCTACCCAGGTAGGTTATAGGGAGTTAAGAGCTCTACAAGGAAATCATCTTATCTGTTACACGAATTAATAGGTTAAGAGCTATTTCACTAAGGATTTTGATAAAGACATTTTGTTATTGAATTTTGCATCATCACTTACGACTGCTCATATCAGCTGGATTACAACTGGTTGATTTACAGGTGATACTGAATTTTTTGGAAAATTTATGTGAGGTTGTTGTAGCTTAATTTTTAGGCTGCAGTACTACCTCCAGTAGAAAACACTACAATTAGTAACCAGTAACAAGTAATATCAGCAATATTTCATTAATATTTTATCTATTCCTTAAAATTAAAAATTCTAATTCTAAAATTCTAAACCAATATGGCAACAGCTTATTTAAAATTAGGAATTTAGAAATACTTTGCTGGTTCCTTAAATACGTAAAAAGAAACTGTAAATAAATTATGATTTTTTTAAGGTTTGATGACTTGTTGTGGCTCTGCAAGTCATAAAACATCAAACATTATTATTGGATTATCCTCTATATTATGATTTCAGAAATGGATGATGATATAGACATTTGTGGGCTGAAAATTCAAACGACAAAAGGTGCTGCTGGAGAGTGTGAAAGACGACGTGATGCTTGGATTCCGTCAGAACGTACAAGAAGAGCCCTGATAACAGCAGCTACAACTACGCCGGGAACATATTTCCCAGAGAGGGATTTGCTCACTATGCCGGGTGTTTCCCCTGAAGAGGAAATGGTAATGAACTAAGTTGTGTTAACATATCAAGTATCATATCGATGCAATAAGATGAATAGAACAGTAGAAAAATACTGCCACCCCATAGGAATTCAGGGTATTGCAGATTTACTTTTCTATTGATAGGTAAATACCTCTGATCTAAATAAACCAACTGCAAAACTAAGCTGAATTGAAAAATTGAAATACTGCCTGAAAAGCAAGGAAATGACAAGTTCCATGTTTCCTCATATCTTCAACAGCTGACAACCAGCAGCAAAATAAACGAGATGAACACTGCACAACAAACAACACAATGACAACTCAATTATTCGTATGATAATTTCCGGAATAATTTATTTCCAAAGAATGCTTTATGTTTTAAGTAAAATTAACATTAGAAATTAGGGTCTCGATGGACCTACTGGCTCAAGTGTGTAAAAAACGACTATAATCTACATTTCGCACTACTATATCTTGGATGAAAATGCCTGTGGAACTCAATAGGTTTTATCATTATTTTAATTGCATCCAGCGGCTTTCTTTTTTTCTCTACAATGTTAAATATTGATGACCATGTTAACTTTAACTCTACGCTGATTTACTTTTTTTACATTTAAGTTTTTTTACAAGCTTTAACATCGCTATTTAGTTGTGTAGCATAAGCACTAATTAATATGTTCGCTGCTGAAGTACTGTGACATGTAGGTCACTAGAATGCTGAAAAAAAGGTTATGACAAAAAAATTCACACATTTACTCCATATGGTAACAGTGAAATAGTTCCCTCATAGAACACTGCTGGAGAGACAAGCACTTCTGAATAGTGTTGAATATCACTAGTCGGTGACGGCCACATCCGAACAGCGCTCATTCCCTCACCGATCTTTACCAGCCACAATGAACGTGTTAAATAAATTTATTGATAATATTTAAAATGTAAGACTGTTGGATTGGGATTGTTAAAAGTTTAACTAGTAAAGATAGCACTAACCTCGAGCTTCACATGAGTTTTGTTTGGCAACTAGGCTGACAATGTCGGGCAGCTTGTGATGCATACACTGGGGGAAGCTGAGGCAGCTCACCGCAAAGTTCTCACTGTAAACGACGTCACACAAGATGAACGCGGTCTACGAGAGTTGACCCAGGTAATTTTTTAACTGTTTTTTAACAGTTTAGAAGCCATTTTCCAAAAGTACACTGACCAATTCCTGCTGTGTCATACTCTGATCACAATCTTTACAATTTTATAAAAATAAAATAATTAATTAATGATTAGAAACAGTGGGTTATTAATAGTAGAAGATTTTGTGTGTAATGAATTAGTTGAGCTGAATGAGGCATAAGTTTTATGGTTTGTATTAAAACATAGTTTTGCATAAAATTAACTGTAAAAATATTAAAACTATGTATTGATTTTTGGACACACTCCATTTTTCTCTTGGAATGTCATGCCAATTACTCTCTCAATATTCAATTATATATTTTTTATACTATAAAAGTTTGGGCGAGATAATAATATTTTATGCGTGCTTTAAGTACAATTAAAAATGAAGATTAAGTGCATTTTAGTTTAAGCTCAAAGGCAAATGGCGCCATATAACAAATAAAAATTCTTCTTCAAATAAAAAGCAGTTTCCATATAAACCGTGGACAAATCTTTTACGATTTAAGACAAACAGTGACTGAGTTCCATAACTTTTGGAGCTGACCCAAGTCCTCTCTAGAGTCTTTTCCACAAGCAGTAAAAGTAGTAAAATACTGTATGAACAAGTGACTGTAATTTTCAAGTTTGCCTGAGGTGGAAGTCTTCGATACCTTTACAGACTTCTCAATCATCAAGGCTCAATGTGAGGCACAAGTTGTATTGTTGCTGAAGTCAAGACTCAGGACAAGCATGACTATGAGTCTTTATAATTAGTATATGAATGAGTGGTGGACACATTCATGCAGAAAAAAAAAACAAATGCACGATCCCAAACCCAAGCAGCAGTGCAGCCAACTTCCCGCTCTTGTTCTATCAGACTGTAACCTGATTACGTTGTCTTGAGTAAGGGCCTGGTTTTACCACTAGGCCGACAAAGCACTGGCCTAGAGCGCCAAAATCATAAGGGACACAAACGATTTTTTTTAAGTTGCCTCTGTTAATGGTGTATGGTTTACAATAATAACTAATAGTGAGGGGAAGTCAATCCCCGACCTATACTAGCGCTGACTCATTGCTATATGACTGTAAAGCTATTTTTCTCCTGTCTTGTCAATCAAACAATTGTAGGAAAAGTTTAACTATTTCTCAATGCTTAAACTTTGTTACAACATTGTTCTCAAATACGGCAGACCTGGCTGTAGGGAAGTCATCTAGAGATATGCGTGTCAATGAAATAGGTTCTAGAATAATGCAATACTCATCCGGAATGCTACATTAATTCTGTCATTACTTCTTTATGCCTGGAGATAGGCCAATGATTGGGGAAATCTATCTTTCTTTTGCTTTGCAAGTGTACCTAGTATATCTAGATTCAGTCTCTTGGATAGTTATGTAACATTGTGAAAATTCTTTTAAGACAGTATTTTGTCTAAGCCCATAACTGAGTTAATTTCTTAAGAATGTGGAGAAATCATATTATGGAGTGATGTTTGTAATTGGCAAATAGTCTTGGTATAACTTTTTAAGAAAGATTTTTAGATAAGAATTATTGACCAAATTAGCAGAAAGGTTATTTTGGGCCTGAAATTCTAAATCCAGCTCTTGCGTTGATCTGAATTATTAATTAGTGAAATTGAGAAGAGAAAACCGATTTGGAATACTTCTTCAGAGACTTATAAGGGCCGAATACTGAAGAAGAATCAGTGGTTATAGCTGTATTCATTGTTCTGTTTTAATGCTGAAGATGGGGAGGGTAGCACTGCCGCCCCACCATCAATCAATCATATGAAAATTCAAGACGCATGACTTAAAACTTACAGTTATTTCTGTGTCATCCGTACAAAAACCTATACATAAAAGGGGCTCTCAGATGTCTCACCCCACACAATCAACGATAGTGACCAGGAGTCTGTATTCAAGATGTTCTTGAATCCATGCAGTAATATAGACCATCAATCAATCATATGAAAATTCAAGACGCATGACTTAAAACTTACAGTTATTTCTGTGTCATCCGTACAAAAACCTATACATAAAAGGGGCTCTCAGATGTCTCACCCCACACAATCAACGATAGTGACCAGGAGTCTGTATTCAAGATGTTCTTGAATCCATGCAGTAATATAGTCACTAAAAGGAAAATATTGCATCATTGCAACAAATATTTTCTAATATACTGAATATCTCTGAGTAGTTAAGTATTATAAGGAAGCCCTTTCTACCCTTTTTTGCCATAAACCACTTCACTAAAAGATATTTCAGTGCAGGGTTTGTACAGTTTTTCTTTCTGAAACTTGATCATAATGTGGCAACAATGTATCTTCTTTTATAAATATTTTCAACAGGGAGAGTTCTACAGGGCGGCTGTAAATCTTACAGGAAGACTGTTGAACATATATGGTCAAGGGGTCGGTAAAGCAGGCATGCCCAGCAAACATACTGTTCACTCAATACAGGTTAGAAACATCAATTAATTTTACTGAGGCTATAGTAATCAATAGGCCTACAAAGAAATATTATTTTGCGAATACCTAAAGCTTGGCTAGTATTAGCCTAGCTGCAATAAATAAAAAGAAAATATTAAAATTATGATGCTTATTAAACCAAAACCTTGTTTACCAGAATTTAAAACGTTTTTAAATATTTGAACTATTGTTATCATAAATTTTGAATAGGACTTTTTAAAAATCTGAGTGGGATCACTTTTTTTAGGACCTTGGGAAATAGGATTCGTTAAATTTTTATCAATATTTTTTGAGCTTTGATGATTTTAATCTTCATGCTTTTAATGAATTCAAAAAAGGGGTATTACTAGCTCTAATTTATTGGACATTGTAGTTTTTATATCAAATTAAAGCTACATTATTGAATTTGCAACCTGTATTTCAGCTATGGTTCACTCGGTTATCACTGTTATTGAAGCTTCGGGAGATGACTATAGCGGACACGGAGGCTTCAGTGTGGTGGGATTGTGACAAGCCTGATCTCTATTACCAGTTCTATCCGGAGCTCTATGGAGGCAGGTTGGGCACCATGATTCCCTTCCAGATGAGGTTATTGTTGGCAGCACTGCCCAGCCACTGTGGTCGTCACTCGGAAGCTCTTCAGCGACTCTTCTCTGTCCTGGCTACTGTGCGTAAGGTGAGCTATGATTTTTTTATATGATTTTATAGGCTAGAGTATACCTACCCAACCTTAACCTTTTATGGCCCCTTCTTTTTTTTAGACCAGGTTAAAGCATAGACTACATCTTTCAGACAGCCTACATCTACTAAGCCAATTTTTTTATCTCTACTAGTTGAATAAATGTGTATATAATTAATTTGGATATATTGATTTATTTTATAATTTGATCAATGATGAGACATCATGAAGATATAAATTTATGGTTCTAATGAAACTAGGTCGACAATTACTAACACTATTTTTGTTTACGGATTTTCCCATGTAATAGTTGGTACATGAAATATGGTGGCCCTTATGTTTCCCATCTGTTGGGCGTCCTCAGGAAGTGACTACGTCATGTTGTTGCACAGTGGTGTGAACTTTCGTGTAGTGAAGAGTCAGGGTGGGTTGTTTGGCGGTTCGGCCTTTGTCAGAGATTGTAGCGTGGGTGGGGAAACGAGAGGGTTGGACGAATTTGTCATTGTCCTTAGAATGATTTTTAAACTAAAATTTTATTGATGACAATACCTTGCCCATATTACAAGGCAATATTTAATTTTACTGAGGAAAAAGAAAAAAACCCAATTTTATATAATCAACAGTTAGTTACATGTCAGATTGCACAATAAATATATCACCCTACAGAGCACTTTACATGCTGCATGTGAATATAGAATTATACTCTGTAGAAACTTAATAGATTACAAGAACGTTCTAAAATATTAAAAGACTACTATTAGAGCATTTTTAGGAATGAATCCCAGAGCTAATTGCCACCCCAAATTTAAAAATTTGAAAATTATGATTTTTACCATTAAGTCCACATATTAAATTTTAGTTTTTGTAGTTTCAAATTCTCACATTTTTACTCAAGTTAAAGCCTACCCCATCTTCAAGAGCAGCGACCTAAGTAAATTAAATTATCCTACCCCAAATCTTCACCTTTTTGAAAGAGGTCCATTTTCACAATAGATTGGTGCCAAAGTAAAATTCTAGTGTACGCTATCATTTTATATAGTAAAATTTAAATGGTATGTCAATTTTTTTATTAATAAAGTTTTTCTATACAATGAATATATTTTAAAAGGATAAAAAAGAGGTATGTTTTTACACATTCCATGATGCAATTTCTGGAATGATAACAATCCATACCCATTTGCAAAAATCAGTGGTAGTGGCAAGAGTAACTGATGGTTTTCAATTGGTAATAATCTTAACGTTTATTATAACTTTTATACTATTTTTTCCAAATATATTTATTGTTGTTATTTGTTAATAATTATCCTTATTGCAAAAATATACACAACTCATTCATGTAGCCTATTAAACCGGGAGATAAACCTGACAGTTTTCATTTGCATGCAGTTGGCGGCAATGTTGGTCCGGGTTACTGCAATTCTAGAATTGCATGAATGGACTTTCCGTTGGGCCAAAGTTACTGTTTAGTGTTGGGTGACAAAAGATTTCATCATTTGTCCTAACTATCTTTTGGAAGGTAATTGAATGGTCACAGTTAACCAACAACCTTGTTGAATGCAAGTCACATTTTTAATCCCTGAGCTGCAGAGGAAAAGCATCGCTCATAAAATGGTTTGGTTTCAGGAGGACAAAGCATTTGCTCACACTGCAAATGAAGTAATGAACTTTTTAAACAGAAAATATTGTGGCCGTGTCAATTGTCGGTTAAGTGACCTGGCCTCAGTGTTTGCGATTTTTTCATTTAGGAATTTCATAACATAAAATTGTTGATTGATTTCATAACATAAAATTAGTTGGCTTCAATCAGCCAACAAATGTTGGGCTAAGTTTTAATGAGACTGGAAGAGTGTATGGCCAGAAATGGACATCACTTTAATGATGATATCTTTAAATAGGCTACCTTTATGCATTGTGTATTTTTTGCAATGAAGAAAAATATTTGGTTTATAATGCGTTTTCATTGGAGTATAAAAATGTTAAAGTTATTGCTAATTGAAACTGTCATTCATTATTTGGTGGTCCCTGTTTAAAAATGTATTCTCAATCAATTATTCTTCTCCGAAAAATTTAGGAGTTTAACACCACTAACAAAAATTACTATACCTGAATATTTTTCGTAACCTATCATGGGTATTAATTGAAGGTGACGTTCTCACTCAGATCCAACATAACCTAGACAGCGGGAGGAGTGAGGATGGGAGTCAGCTAGAGTTGAGTGTGGCTGATCGAGCTGAATCAAAGAAATTATGGAAAGCACGGGAAAATCGTGTACTTATTGCCATAGTCAATGTGGCAATGGAAATGAAGGTAATGTAGCTTGGTGATTTGTATTTGTAATTTGTGATTGGGATTACTCCAAATAGGTGTATAACGTAAAATTCTCACTATAAGTAATTAGGGCTTAATTTTTATAAATAATTAAAATAATATATTTTATTCAAGCAGATTTTTTCGTATCATATTCCATCACCTACTTAAACTCTTAACTAAGAGTTTTTTTGGTTATGAATAATTTTAGTCTATTTTAAAGTTGTAATAATACACACTACTGCTATAATTGTACAAGAATCAAGTTTAGCTCTATTAAAAACGCATTCCAACATTCTCCTTTTGCTTAAAAGTATTCATTAAAGGGCCAGATTTAGGTGTAGGCCCGGGCCCAGGGCGGCAAACTGAACATCGAAAAAGTTCTTCTTAGATATAAAAATAATTATAGGCACATATTAACAGCAATAATTGGTATTGAACTAGGATGATGATAAAATAATTAAATCATTAAAAATAAGCCAAAGCTTGTTAATTACATACATTTTCACAGGTCACGCCATAGTTTTTATCCACTACATGTTTTATGGGACACGATTAACCATCGTATCAGGCGCATAGCGAAGATTACCTCCGCCCATGCAATTATTTTGCTTAAAAATGTGGAAAACCTTTGTTATGAAGTCGGCGCTTGACCGTAACTCATGCACATCTTTCCAGGAATTGAGAAATATCCGGTTTCACCCACTTTGTCTTTTTACTAATCATCAGTGTGGGGATGAGTTTCGTCAGTCTTTGGAGGTAACCAATGCGTTCGCCCGATAACGTGGATATCATTACGGAGCTACGATCGATCACGTTTCATAAATAAATGCTTTAGTAATTAGATAATTCATTTGATTTACAAGAATTGTGGATGTGTATAAGACTTTTTCCTACAACTGCACAATAACAGGCACATTTCTCACTGTTGGCAGAACGTATAAGTAGTACATTCCCGCACTAGGGTGGATATGATCACATTACTGCCCTAGTGTGCAAAGTAACCGGCCAATCACAAAGGCAGAACGCTCCAAATATATATGAAACTAACCGATAGAATGCGCTATGCGCTCAGTCAGCTGATAGACGGTAGTCGTTCCTACAACACTAACTTCCGATTTTGCACAATGAAACTGAGGTTACTGGAAACCTAAAAGTTATGTTTATAGTTATCCCAACGGAAAAATCTAACATAAACTAAATTACTTTCAGTAATTTCTCATAGGGAAGAAGCTGTTACCATAGGTCTCATGACAAGACTTAAGCCCGGGACCATGTTATTTTTTAGTTTTTAGGTGCCCAGATGCCAAAAACTCCCACTCTTTTCCCATGTTAATCATATGGAGAATAGGAAAACTCTATTATTTATGGACAGATGTTGATGAAACTTGGTATAAATTGTCAAAATAAAAATTGTTTATCCTAGAAATGCTTACTCTCAGTGTTCCTCTCCTGCATACTCTTTCCCATGTAAATCTTATGGAGAATAGGCAAATAACTAACTCTCATATTTTTATTGACAGAAATTGATAAAACTTGATACATAATATTATTATATTACTGATTTGTAAATTCGCTGAGTACCTTTACCAGTATTTGCGTATATTTGTCTACCATGTAACCTCCACATTTCTCTAGGCAAGAACTGGAGACTAGTCTGGAGATCACAATAGATCTCATAGGTCACAGTGCAATCAGTATCAGTTTATCAGTTAATCAGTACCCTAGGTTTTATCAGTATCAGTAACCTCCACATGTGCCTCACGGTGTTTCATGATCAGTTGCCTGATGGAGGGTTAATAATGAATCAAGTTTATATATTTTAATAACTAAAAACTTGATTCTTGGCTCTTATTTTCCAAAGTACCATGGAGGTTAATGTATATTTATAATCTATTGCATTTGATTTTCTAGGATTATTGTTTAACAACTAAGTTGATTAATGTAATAATGAAGAATGAGAGCAGTGCTGCAAGCAAGAGGATGTTACACTCGACCCTGGGGCGGATGTGTCTGCAACTAGGAGATGTGCAAGGGGCAGAGAAATGCTTCTCTTCTGCCCAAGCTTGTCTCCAAACAGTGTAACTATTTCATTTTCATTTGTTAAATTAAGTGACTTTTGTAAATGGCCGATAATAGGGTTGACTATTCCGGAGCATTTTATTTAATCCAGATTCTACTTTATTATTTTCGTAGTACATTAGTTTGGTTAAGTTGGGAAACCTATGCTTTGTACCTTACTTTTATCAGATCATTAAATAAAAAACTTTGATGTTCTATACTTTGATATTTTTAAATGCACATTAAATAATAATTCTATTTTGGAACAAAGCTAAAAGTCAAACTCCTATATATGCCACTCCCTAAGTTTGCCACAAGCAAGGATCAAACGGTTGTGTGACCCTTATGTCTAACACTGTTAACAGGATTAAGATTTAAACTAAAATTGTGGTTTTTTATGGTACCTAACCTTTAACACGTTTGCTGCGGACCACTCTCCAGTGTGTGGTCTAATTCCTTGCCGCCACACTGAGCGTGCAACCGTATGTGCTTGCCCCGCCTCAATTGGTGATTCAATAGTGGCTTGGCAGCACACAGCGACGGACCGGAGATTTTTTTTCCGTGTTTTAAACTTTTATTGTCGCAAACCGTTTCTGGTTATGTCTACGCATTTGGTTTTTAGATTATGCGTAATTGTTCGTTAGTTTTAAATGATATATTGTATTTTCTAGTGACTTAATATATTAGTATAATTGTTTTCTTATTAAAACAATGGCCTCTACTTCACGGAAACAACTCATGCAGACAAATGAAAGTGACTATGACTCGGAGTGTCCCTTTATTCAGTGGACGGTTGCCAAAATGCAACTGACGAGGGTTGAGTGATTCAGAGGTTGAAGTTGACAATGAAATCAATCCTCCTGTTTCACATATCAACACTGGAGGTCTTAGGCAATAAAAAAACATACTGGAACTTTATTTGTGTATGCAAAAGTTTTGTTTATGGCATGGAGAGCCAGTGGGGGAGGGCGCCAAGTGCTGACCACTCACCGGTGAGCGCTACTTTTAAAATGGCGGCTGATGACAAATAAACTATTGGAACCACATTTCATGGCATCAAGTGGACTCCTGACACCAAAAGGAATGTTTTTATGCAAAAAAAATTCAGAGTGGTGGGTAGGTTATACTTGATTACAGCCGCAGCGAACGTGTTAATTCAAACCTCCTTCACTACACAATCAGCTGTTATAAGTTCACAGGTGTTGAATTATTGGTCCAATCAGTGGTAACCTTTTCATCTCTGCATTCAGCTATGTCTACAATAATTGCTTTTAAAAATATTGTCCAGTTGAAATCAATTCAGAAAGTTTATCTCCATTTTTCATGGGTTTAAACAGATGTTCTTTCAACAAATTGTTTAAAATTAATTTTTTAAATTTTATAATTAATTTTTAAATTTAAAAAATATACATTTTGTATTTTTTATGAAGCATTAGTTCCGTTCTGTAAACTATAGAATACTTGTGGAAGGAACACTTGTAATTGAAGATTTAAAAATGGAATGAACTTTTCCTTAAATAAATATTTTAATTTTTGATGGAGAAGGGATTTACTTTAACTTTAAAGTAAATAACAAAAGTGTAATAAGATCCCTAGTATTTCATTTTTAATCTTTATTGTGCTTACTAGTGGTCACGTGTTACAGAGGGACTCTTAGTAGCAGTGGACAGGACTTCCAAAATATTGTAGATCAAGGCCTGCTTGCAGTTGCTAATAACAACTTTCAAGAAGGATATAAGTATTTTGAAAAAGCATCCTTCATCAACCCTTCAAATTTCATGGTAAAGTTGTTTGGATTCTATTATTAACCTTTTAGAGGTTTTGAAAACAAGAAAGGGCGTACCTTAAGGTCAATAAAAATAAACTTTTATGAAGTAAAATTTAAATTTCAGTGCACAAAATTAAGTTTTACATTTAAAACGTGTTTAGTGTATTCAATAAACACATTGGTTTTATTTTTTATTAGTTTTGTAAAAGCTATATAACATCATGAATCCCTAATTATTAAATAATTTAATAAGAGTATATAACTGTAATAAAAATATGATTGAATCAAAATCTATAATATAAAAGTAAATAGAAAACTATTTTTATTTTATATTTTTCAAGAATATTAAAAAAGTTAGTTTAAATTGTAACACAGTGTCCTTTAATACGGATTTAGATGATAAACTCGCAATAGTATTTAAGTTGCGCACAAAAGCTACTTCCAGCTCCGGACGAAATTGAACAAAACTAACAAATAGAAAGTTATTGGAGTGATTTTCAATCGATTCTAGGAATGAGGTGCAGTGTTGCTCACTCTGCCGACATCACCCAAAATAGAAAAATTGTGAAAAATAAAACCACCCAAGCGGTTACTTCCTTGATCCGATCTCTGAAAGGTTAATTAGCCAGGTGGTTTAAAATTGTTTGTGAGTTAACACATAAACCGCAGCACATAGGAGTAATTCCCTTATTCTTATTCATGCGGTTATTACAGAGCTTAGACAGAAATGTTATATCATGTTGTGAATTTGATCAGTGTTTCCACGTGCTAGAGCCTTTTAGAACTGGGTCAAATGAAATGCTTCTTATTATATTGTCACAAAACATCAATTTTATTCTTTGAGCTTGGGATTTTAATTTTCAGCCACACCCCAACAGCTGCTGCTTGTCTGAAAGGCTGCCTCTTATCTGAAAGTCTGTCGCTTTCCATGATGAAAGACAAAGTTGTTAAATTGATATATACATTTAATTTGTTTATGGGCAATGTGTAACATGATGGCATAATGTAGTAATGATGACTTGTAATTTGATTAAACAAGGACTAGTTCAATCTTACCTGATCCTCAGGAAATGTTGTGTAATTTTGAAATTTCATCTGCAGTCAATTCCAGGTTATACGAGTTGGCTTAATCTGTTTACAGATTAGTCTCAATCACAATGGTCTAATATATCATTTTAACCGTTTTAAAGAATCAGCAATAAATTATGTTGTGTCATGCTTAAAATGATATAAATCAGATGTAAGAATTTATAAATAGTAAAATAACGATAACTTGTAAACTATTTGAGTTACCATCGTAAGAATTTGTGGACAACTCAAAAAGGGTTATCTGCAGTTAGGTTAGGTCTCGTCTCAGAGAGCAAGCAAATCTGAGTCCTGCAATGTTTACTGTAGTAACCTATGACGTATGCACCATTAACACATCATTCATAATACAGCAGAATGAAAAAAAAAATATTCGGATTCGAGATCTGATTAACTACTCTCGAGTTCTCATTCGACAGACTGAAATTTGCCTGACATTAGGTTGTAATGTCAGCCTGTATCCATGAACCAAGGATACTTGACTTGTAGTAACTTGACACGTAGTTACAATTTAAGATATGTAATATGTCACGTTGTAATGTCAGTTTTATTGGCTAGGCAATATGAAATAGGCATTAAAGCTGAAAAAACAAAACATTTTATTGAATAACATGTCTGTGTTAGTAATGTTTGCCTAACGGAATAGTTGTCAGACGACTAAACTACATAACTCGTATCCCTCCAAAGTGAAAGGTTGCGATATGATTTTACCAATAAACCAATATGATATTCTATCTTTAAAATACAAAGCATATCTTCATTTGTGTATCACCAATTACTAGAATATTATCATCCCACACTTATTATTACACCGGGTTATTACTCGACGTGAACATGGATATCTGCAATTTGACACTAAAGCATAACAATTACTTTACCATAATAACTCGTATAGGATTAATTTTTCAGTACTAAAAAATTTGCTGGTATTGAGTAAAGAGATCAAGGGCTGCAAAGTGTATAGCATTTGAAAATTCATTAAAAATTGTTCTTTTTAAGTACATTACGCTGTTATTTTAATTTTCTTGCTGTATCTATCAAGATTTTGTAGGTTTTAAAGGTTACAACACGTACAGCATTTTAAAGTTCATAAAAAAATATTCTTTTTAAATACAGTACGCCAGTGGTTCCCAACCCGTGGGTTGCGACATGGGCAATTTTATTTAAAAAAAACCGTTTCATTTTATGAATACACAAACTCAAATAATTTAAAAACTACAATAATGATTTATCTTGCAATTAATCAGTTTAGTTTTATCAACCATTGAAGGGAATTTATTACCTGGTGTTTGAAAGTATCTTAAATACTAGTGAGTCGTGAAATAATATTTAGGTTGGTAGTGGGTCGCGGGTCAAAAAAGTTTGGGAACCACTGCACTACGCCATAGTTTAAATTTTTTTTCTGTATCTATCAAGGTTTTTACAAATTATGCCTGATGTATTGATTTGATATTTATTTATACTGTAATATATTTTCATTAATTCTAATTCAAAATTAACCTTAAATTTTAACTCAGATCCTCTGATTTATCTTCAGATTTCAGAGTGTACTCAACTACTATATGCAATAAGAATAGTTAATAAGTGAATAAGTGAAAAATAAATTTGATTGATTTGCTAATCACCTTATTTGTAATAAAATATATTCAAACTTAAAAATTGTTTTTGCAATTAATCTGTAGACATATGTGAATGAGTTAAAATATAATTTAAAATAAAAAAGAATATTTAGCTGGGAAGTAAGATAACGTTGTGTCAAACTGGCGGCCCCGGCACGGCGTAGTGACTACTTGCTAGTACTTTCCGTGGGAGCGTTTCACAAACCCGAGTTTTCACTACGCCGAGTAAGGCTAAAAATCTAATAAATATCGAAATTTCACTACGCCGAGGTTTCACAAAACCGAGTACCGTACGTTATAAAATTCAACTGTTTCACTAAACCGAGTTTCACAAAACCGAGTAAGGGGCTGGGTACCGTCCGCTCTAGAAGTGACTGTAGAAGCCTGTGTAGCGTGCAGTATTACGTGTTTTGCAGGCACTCGCTGTCCAGTGGTGTAATGAACATAACGCGTGACACATAATTTATATTGAAGATTTAATAATAAATAGTTTATATTTTAGTTAATAAAAATAAGTTAATAGGCCAGCTGAGGGAAATCCCTGCTCGGTGTGCCTGTCCAACGAGTCAACCAGGATTTGTAGTCCTTGCAGCCACCCTGCGTTATGCAGAGTGTGTGCCGTTCAAACGGTGTCAACGGACATTTCATTAAATGTCACTAGAGCGGACGGATCCTTAGAGGACACGGGAATCCGCCTCCCGCTGTGTTGTCCAATGTGCAGGGCAATAATAAGCCAGTTAATTAGGCGACTGTAGGTCACCTAGTTAATTAACTGTAGGTGTATAAGGCATAGCTATTTTCATATTAACATTTTTACAGCTATGTGTATTTCCAAGATGAATTATTTGAAATGTCTCTTTTACCATTAGAATCAACTAGAGAATACCCGATTTAGTTTATTACAAAGCATAAAATCAAGGCTGTGAGATAACAAAAAATTTGTGTTAGTAATCTTCAGAAAATTTTCTTTAATCAATAACTTATAGCTTGTTTTTTAATTACTTCTTGATTAGCATTATATGTGTTTGTTTTACTATAGGATGAAGTAAAAACTCACGTCTTTCAACACAACTTAATATTTTGTTGTATATATTTACCGTTGTTTATAATTACAATATAAGTGTAAATATTACGTAGTGTTGGAAGACGTGAGTTTTACTTCATCCTATAGCTTTTTTGTGATAAGCTATATTTTATACAGGAAAGGAAAAATTAGCATACAATTATTTTCGTTTACTATTTTCTATAATTTTCTTTTTAACATTCATCCATGGACAATTTTATTTCTGTATAATATATTAAAACAGTATAAAGTAGCTTAAGTTATTAGATCAATAATGTCATTTACACAGATTTCAGGCAGTGAATGCCTTCAAAGCGCATGACACTGCACGTTGTTGGCCTACCAGCCGACGTGCTCTTGGTGCGAACTCACTTCTAGAGCGGACGGTACCCAGCCCCTTACTCGGTTTTGTGAAACTCGGTTTAGTGAAACAGTTGAATTTTATAACGTACGGTACTCGGTTTTGTGAAACCTCGGCGTAGTGAAATTTCGATATTTATTAGATTTTTAGCCTTACTCGGCGTAGTGAAAACTCGGTTTTGTGAAACCCACCCCTTTCCGTAATATCTTGATCTTGCTAACTTTGCAACTATGTTTTTGATGGTGTTTAGTACTACATACTTACCAAAGAACCCAACCAGCAACCATTTCAACATTGGTGTTTTTTATTAACTTGCTAATCAATTTATTTGTAGTAAAATATATTCATACTTAAAAATTGTTTTTAAGTTTTAGGTTAAGTAGGTATGGTTTAAGGGTCAGAATGATGTACTTTGCCCGAAGTATTTTACTATAAATAATTAGTAGCCTTATATAAATATCTCAAAATTTAGAGTAATTACTCCATATTCTCTGAAATATTTTTTAATATACAACTTTTATCCACAGTATTTGAATATTTCTTTGAGAGAAAAATGAGCTTAATAATTCAGATCAGGTTATGGTTTAAAAAGCTTGAGCTTGAAAATTGTTCAATACGGCTCGTATACCCCTAGAATATAGATGTGGCTAATTATGTATTTTGTAATGCATTCTCCTCCCAAAAGGTATTTACAAACACCTAATTGTATGTATTATTCAACATGTTATATAATACTTGAAAGTGCTAATAAATCATATTTTGCTTGAACATTTTTGATAATTTAAAACTAATATTTAAATTTTTAATAATATTTGATGAGTTATTTTTGTTGTTTCTTTTCTTTCACAGGTGCTGAATAACTGTGCAGTTTGCTTATTGTACATGGGACATCTGAAAGAAGCGATCAGGGTCCTGACAGGAGCCATCAACAGTAACCCTGTACGAGCACTACACGACAACCTTGTGTTGAACTTGTGCACACTATACGAGCTTGAGAGTTCACAACACAACGATAAGAAGCTCAGCTTGTTGCGACTCATCAGTAAATGCAAGGGAGACTCCCTGAACCTCTCTTCTCTAAAGCTCATGTGACAGCCATGCTGACTAAAAGTTCACAATTAAAAAACATTGATTTAATTTCTTCAAGCTAAAATTATTCTACAATTATCAAATTTATACACTATCATATACAAACATTTTTTGTTTTGTTAATATATTTTACAGATCTTTACCAATCTATATTTTACAAATGTTTATTGCATGACTAAAATTATTGTTATTATTGTTTAATGATCATATCCATTTTAATATGTTTTGTTAAAAATTGTAGATAAATAAAGTGTCCTTGATTATTCAATGATTGAAAATTAAACTTTAATGTAAATTTGTATAGTTTGTTTATGTAAATAAATATAGATAACTGTTGTTGTAAATATGTTACTTGCCTTCTTTCTCATTAATTTTTTATGTGCCAAACATATTATTTTGATTATTTATTTTATGGCAAATCAATAATTTGAAACGACATCAGGGCTAAAATGAAATGACTATGGTAGTACCATACAACTAGCAGAATTAAAATCCTTACAGGGTAGGTGGGCTGCAGATAATTGGAAATATATATTATAAAATAAATAAAAAAATTTCTAGTGAATTATATTCCCAAATATTACTGAAAGTCAAGTGTGAATAGCTAGCGGTCCACACCCATGTAATCTAGACTGACGCTCTAAACGTGCTACACAGGTAGCAATCCTCACAGATGGAGAGGGCTGACTGTTACTAATATATTATGGTTCTTTTGGATTAAAAATTAAAGTTGAATATCAAGGTAACCACTTTATTTCCATCGGAAGAAACATTGTTTATGTGTTTCATCAAGTGAATTAGTCTACTTCATGAAAAATAGGGAACTTGGCTAATTGCCTCAGTATGAACTGTGTCAATTTTGCAAAGTGTAGTTTGTGGGAAGCAGGTGTACCCTGCACATGCTTCGCAGGACCGCTATGGGACGCCGGCATCCCACGCACAATCAGAGTGTTAATCAGTTATTTGTGGGGACAATGTTTCTTTCAGTTAGGTACCTAAACAAATTTATGAGTTGGTTGATCATGTAACTGATAAATTGTTTTCTTTCTTATGATCTAAAACTACAAAATATAAATACTACTTATATTTCATAAGATACAATGCTTGATTGTTTTTGCATTAGTGAAGTGAAGGCTCTTGAAATTTGAATTGTAATTGTATGTCCTCAGTTCGAGGTGTTCCAAAATATTATGTTTACATGGAAAATTTTGATTATATTTTATGAGTACTCTGGTGTATTTTTGTAGGCAAATTATATTAAAATTTCATAAAAAATATTTCTGGTTGTTTTTATTAAAAAATGGATTTTATTTGTTAAAAAATCATAATCTCTGACGATGAAAGTTATTTCATAAATAAAACAGGTTAACAAGATGTATAATATTTTATTAAAATAGAATATAAAACCACTTTATAGTTTACATGATCCACAGCAGCTATCACATAGTATGAAGTTATGGCTAAATAAACAAAACAAATACAAATGGTCTATTAATACGGATTACTATTTAATACAGAATACAATCTTCATTCTTTCAAATTTGTCTTTGGTGCATTAGGTCAACAACACAGAATAGAAATGAAATACAATAGATAGATATAACCCAAGGAATTTTGTTAACTGATTTAATCCAATGATAGAAATATATCTTTTCATGGAATAATAATTATGGGACAACGATTGTGAAAATATATTTGTGGCTTGGAAGAGTCAAGTATACAAAATGTACATTGTAGGCAATGTACATTTTGTTGGCCCTTTAGTTCAATTGTTCAAATAATAACAGTTCCAATCAGATTTTTTTTAAAGGTTGCAACTGTTACTAGGAAAGACTTTTTTTATGAATAATCATCATCCTGTGGGTATTTCAAAATATTCCTCTTCGTTCCCTAAAATAACATTAATGGAATGGGTACATCAAGTTTTCGGATAATCTCAGCTGATTTACATAATTAGGGCATATAGATCAACTTGCTTGTCATCGTCAACCATGTCAAGTGATTCTTTTCCACCATCCTCTGTTGTGTGAGGTATGTGGTGTGTTCTCAGTTATGGTACAGTTGCAAATGCAGGGATCCCTGTGATACTCCTTCCCAACACTAGGGTGTGAATATCATGTGTTCCTGAAAATAAACAAGCAACTTATACACAGTAAATATATTTTGAAATATATAAATTAAGAACTACTTGAAACTATGAATGTTAAACTTTTTTCTTATGTAAACTTTAAATTTTACACGTTTGGTGCGGACCACTCACCGGTATGTGGTCTAGTTCCTTGCCGCCACACTGAGCGTGCATCTGTGTGTGCTCGCCCCGCCTCAACCCTATTCAATTGGTGCATGCCAATACAATTAGTTCCATCGCGGATGATACTAATGCCTAGGCACCAGCCTCGCCAGGATTCTCCTGCGCTCCCCGTGAAATGACCTGAGTGAACTTGACCACGTCCAATTTGTAGGTATTCTAACAGCGTGGTTGCCCCCGAGATGCGGATACTCTACAGTGCATGTCGTGTATCTCAAAAACTATACTAACAAAAACTTTTGGGAGTGAGGTAACAACTAAAGAAGGTTACGTCCCTACACATTGCCCAGACGAATCCTCGGCCGCGTCCGTGACTCCGCATCACAACCTCCTGTCGGTAGCAAAACTATATTCAAAACAAACAACACGGTAATAATAGACAGATTACGCAAAGTTGAAAGGAGGATAGTCAGGACATGTATAAATAAAAGATATTAGAAAGAAGGAGTTTGGAGAATAACTTCTAATGAAACAGTTTATTAGGAAATAGATCAGGTAACAAGCACAATGAAAAAGAAACAGATTTAATTTCTAGGACATTTAATAAGAACACCCGAGAATAGAATAAGTAGGAAAATAATAGAGAAGTTATGGAATAGTAAGCAGCATTAGATGGATCACAGAAATCAAGGAGGACCCTACATATAACAATGGATGATTTAAAAGAAAAAAAATATGCCCTAAAACACTACAAGACAAAAATACCAAATTAGCCTTGAACACAATCAGAGATTAAACAAAAACAAAGAGATTAGGACGTGTGGTTTCAGATGAAGAGAGAACAGCACAATCAGAACGAATGAAGAAATAATGGGCTAATAAGAAAAAGATAAGGTGTTAACTCATTAACGTGGTCCAGTGCAGCCATGACAGCATAATACGTAATAATAACAAATTTGAGTGAAACAAAGAATTTAAATTAATCAGTCATGAATTCGATAGTTGCATCGAGTTGACTATAATCTGTAATATGTTCTCACCTTCGTATGTGTTTACAGCTTCTAAATTCATAACATGGCGAATAATATGGTATTCGTCACAAATTCCATTGCCTCCCAGCATGTCTCGTGCTGTTCTTGCTATTTCAAGGGCCTTTCCACAAGAGTTTCGTTTCATCATGGACACTTGCTCTGGAGTTGACCTGCCAAAAAGATAGTATATTCAATAACCGAGCACTTATCCAAACTTTTAGGACTGTTTAAGGGACACAGACAATAATAATCCTACTTGTCCTCTGTTTTAATTGACAATTGATCTATATTATAACGTATCTCTATATTAAGCCTCTTCAGGTTCAACTATTAGCCTAAAATAGAATTATTACTATAATTTTTACCGGTTCCAAAGGGTAGGCCTAGAAACAAGTACTGGCAACAAGACTCATTTTGTTTTATAATCATTCCTTTATTTTACTTAACACATTTATTTCCTCCAGTTTACTTTGATAAATAGTTATTGACAAAATCTTTAAAAAGAGAATCATTTTCTCTTATTCTCACCACTTAGTACAATCGCTGAGCAATATGTGCAAAGTAGAATGAAGGAGACAATAGCTTACTGTCAATATGGAACATCAGACACTAGTGAAAAATTTTAAATACGATTTAAAGAGGAAGCCAACACTATCTATATGAGAAGTAATAGTATTATTATTTGACTGACCCTGGCCTTTGTACATTTAATGTATATTTTTGAATAAAGCAATTTTTATTTTATTTAAACTATACCTAATGGGCTAGTGAGGGAGTGAAAAAAGAACTACATCAAAATAGAAGCAGAAAAGCACATTGCTTGCTCAGGACGTACAGTGCACGTCGTTAGTCATCTCCAGAGGCGGAGGACATAGTTTTAGTTCTACAAATTTTACGACGTCTACTCAACGGAAATTTATGTCAACACAGAATATGTTTTCTCCTGAAAACCACTTGAAAATGATGCAAGAGCATTGAAACTGTAGTAGTGGATATTACCAACTTGGACAGCTTAGACAGGTAATTTAAAACTTTTACTAAACATTTTACTACACTAGCCAACCTGATTTACTCAACACCATACTTTGCGTATTGGCCAGAGGTTGAGGAGTCTATTTGATAGGGTATTGAGTTCTCCTGAGAAAAAGTTATTTAATTCTTGTCAGGGTATTCCGTTCCTGGAGTAGCCAATTCCACATTGGTGTGACAAAAGTAACTTTTTTCAAATTATTTTCTAAAATTTGTGTTTCACCAACAAACATAAAACGTGGTACTTGGATTTCAGAATCCATATACCAGTGTTGGGCAATTGGCACATAGAGTCATTTTATGATGACCCGTTACCTACTTACTCGTTCGGACCATTGAATTTGGATGGGCTCAGCGATTTGAACTGGGTGAGCACTGAGACCTGGTTAGACACAAATGTGTACACTGGGCCCAGACGTTTCATAGGGGCACATCTCGTCCATCGAGAGTATGGTAAGGCGATAACTCTCATTTTATTAGAGTCTTTAAATTCAGAGTTTCAGAAGCTATTTATTGAAAACTATTTAAACTATTTATTGAATACGTGATTGTTTAATCATTCCTAGTTAATTAATAATTAAAATTTGGGTATTCGTGTTATCAATAATTAATTAATAATTTGCACATATTTATTAATTGTTTTGTTGACTGGGGCTTGTGTTTTATTCTAAATTTAATAATATGGTCTTGTTTAATGTTTGTCACTTATTCTTTTGATATATTTTACTCTCACAATTTTAAATCTAATTGTGATCTAGTTAAATGTTGGCTATTTATTCTTTTGATATTTTATGTACTTTACTTACAATATTTTAAAGCCCCTGTATTTTATCTTATTTATATTTTAGTATTATTAAATATCAATATTCAATGTCAATATTTATTATGTTCTTACGATCCTAGTTACGCCTCTTACGGTAAAAACTAACCGTGACAACTGGAGTCGCCGGTCTAAGTTTTTATTTGGGTATCGTTTTTTAAATGTCTAAAACTATATTTTATTGTTTGAACTTAAAAATTTTTAGCTTGTGAAGTTTTATTGCAGTATTTTGATAAGTTAAAAACTAACCGTGACATTGGCAAAGTTAAAAAAATATACTCTCGTATTACATAATAAGAAAAAAACTGTACTTACAGGCCTTGCTCGGAGAGACGAGTAAGTCGCAGGCAAGAATGCAAGGCAAGCGTGATCTCGGTTAACATGTCAGCAAGTTTCTTCTGTATAAGTTGGTTGGCAGCTAGAGGGCGCTCAAACTGAACTCGATCTAGAGTGTACTGTCGCGCAATCGCTAGACAGGACTCTGCTGCCCCCAGGACACCCCAAGCAATACCCTGTCGTGCCGAATTCAGGCATGTGAAGGGACCCTGCCAGCAATCAACGTATTTTCTTATATTTCTGAAATTAAATAGATACCACACAAAAAGAATATACATTTCTAATAAGTCTTAACAATATTTGTGAATACATAATCTGTACAATGAAATTACACTCATATAATTAAATTATAATCTTGATTGCACCTAGATGTTATTTACCTGTACATAATGTTTTCATTTCATACTTTTTTTTAACTGGTTTTTGCTAGTTCAAATGTTGTATTTGACACTATGCTCTACTGTCTATCGAGAGAGTCATCCATTCCATTTCGGGTGATTCAGTGTTTTTTATGCATCATTCTGAGGGTGGTATTTAGTGGAACTTGGATAACTTTGTTTCAATTTCTTGAATTAATGGTCCAAGCATTTTGTATAAAAAAATCAATCCTAGCAAATCTTGGATAGTTTGAAGTTAAAATTTTCATCTCAAAACATTTTATAAATTTGTAAAAAAACTTTACAAACGATATTCGGTGAAAGCTTTGCTCTAAACAAAGTTTGCGTCAGTGACAGCATACAGACTGATGACTCTTCACTGAGAAGCAGCCGGGAGACGAGATCGCTAGATCACCTACAGAAGAACAAGAAATACCAGTGCCGAAGCAGTCGACACTTTCACTCAAGGACAAGAACTTAGAACATTCTTTGATAGCTGGGTTAATGTGAGTGATTCACACTAAAAATAGATGGATTTTTATGGTTGCAGTTAAACACAGTTTGTATTTTGTGTATTTTTTATTACTTCTTCAATGTATGTCAGTCAAAACAGTATTCAATATTTTCTTCTCTTTGGTTATACTCGTAGGTTTCCATTTCAGAATTTCGATATAAACTTTGTCTATCATGTACGTTCGAGTTAAATTTGCACATTTTAGGTTATGTACTGTGATGGCTTGTCATGATTATATTCTAGTGAAATATATAGAATTTTGGATAAAGAGTATGACAGTGAAGAACAAAGTAATAATGACTCAAGTGAGGATTGTTTAGGGTTAGTTGAAATGTGTTAGGCCTAATACGAGTTCAATTAGTTGCGAAGATTCTATTGTATAGGGAAAATGTCAAAAATCACTATTTGCTGCGTTTAACTAAATCTTATATAAAAAAGGATATTCTGAAAAATAAAAATTTTCTACGTAGGGTATAGAATCTTGTTCATGAAAATATACAAACAAAAGAGTTTTAAGGGATTTATTAATAAAAAAATTAACTTGCTTTTAAAAATAAAAATTTTATAAATATACATATGTAATGTTTATATACATATAAAAATATATGGAGATACAGTAGAACCCCATTAAAAGCTTTGTAAAGTGTGTGGAATTTACTTTTGTTAAAAAAAATAAATATAAATATATATATAAAACATTGATTAGTTTTATACTAAGGAAACACTAATATAGGTGTTAAGATAAAACATTGCATTTTGGTGAAATTTTATTGGATCCGTACAAGGCTGCTAGCGAAATTAAACAAAGTTGCCAATGGGTTAATGAGGAATTTTATTTTTTTTTAAACCAGAAAGCATCTTTATATTGATGAAAATAATTAAACCACGATGTAAAGAAAGATTTTTAATATTTTTATTTTTAGTTGGGTGGTTAGACCATGGATTTTCATGAAGGAATCAACGTATTAATTGACGTGCAGAAATAAAACAAATCAAAACTGGCTGTGATGTGGGGATAGACTGGGGATGGCTCATTCAGTCATTCAGAGCTAAAGGGTAAACGCTTAATTCTCATTTCCAAATTCTTATTGCATTGAACTTAAGCGGATAGCTCCCACAAAACCAATCAAGAGCCACTTATGTATAATGACTAGATACTTGCTGTGACTCAATCCAAAGGGTGCTTTCCTGTTTCCTTTGCTGAGTCTTTTTCCACTAATTTGCTACTGCTGCACTTTGTTAAATCGTTAAGCTCCAGGAGAAAAAGGTACTAAATAGGCGAGCCATTCACACTTCATGGCCAAAATTATCCGATACTATGTCACATTATTTTAATATTTAACTAGTACATATTGTGCTAGCCAAGAGAGCTACTGTTATGATACTAACCGACATACCGTCGATACCAGGAAGCATGTTCTCCTCTGGTACAATCACAGAGTCGAGCAATATCATCCCGGTGGTGGAGGCACGCAAGGCAAACTTCCCTTGTATCGGAGGAGTCTCCAGTCCAGGCGTCCCTCTGTCCACCAGAAAGCCTCTAACCCTGCCATCCTCACACTTAGCCCATACAAGGCACACGTCTGCTATTGGCGAGTTTGTGATCCTGGCAACACATAAACTAATAAGCTTTCAACCCTTCTGCTGTTTTCTGACAGGTTCACAAAGTATTTAATTTGTCACTTGGCTGATTTGCCGAACATTGATTGAAATTAAATTGTTCATGGTTTAGTTCACTTCATCTTAATAGGATTGAAACTATTAAAAAATAAAGAAAGAAGAAATTCCGATATCTTGTTGTTTATAGATAAGTTACTCTGTGTAATACTACCATCCTAATTTTTATTCAGGATTTTATTGCAATAGGCTGGATGTGCAATCAACAAAGCCATTTTACAATTACAGCAATTTATGTTTTACACATTTTACAGATAAAAAATGGTTTTTAAATTAAATAAATAAAAAACTTATAATAAAATTTATTTATTTGTAATGGTCTCTGAGCCCCATCCTGAGTTAAAACTAACCTAACCCTAGACCCTTACCCCCCTAGGCCTAACTCCTTAACCCCCCAAGGTCTAACCCCCCTCGGGGTCTAGGGTATCCCTAGACCTAACCTAACCTAATATTCACCAAGTCTTGCTGCCACGCAATATGTAGGATTTCTTATCTGGCAAATATTGAGCCCGTGTCTCCATGTTTGAAATATCACTTCCAAAGTTTGGTTCTGTCAGTCCGAAACAGCCAGCTAGCTCACCAGAAGCTGGAAAATTGTAAGTATAATTGATTTAAATAATTTTTTTGTCAGGCCAAACTCTAAAATTAATAATGAATTTTTATCGTGGCAAGGTAAAGTAATGAGAATAATTCAGTCATTAAAACAAAATACAAGAAAAAGAATGTTCTTTACAGAGCCCAACTGACTGATTAGAAGGGGCTGGATTCTAGGGTCATAAACCAAAGCTTTTTGTGTTCTCCGTAAAGAGCTAGATAGCCTGTGCCTTTAACGAAGCTTAATAGCTTTTTGCCCAGTTGCCTAAGACCAAAAGGGCCCTACTGCTAGCCCCTAGTATTTCTCAATCCAGGATGATGAGATTGGCTGTCTTTAAGGACCTATCATAAAATTTACACTCCTGCGCATGGATAATGATCCCTACAGTGGGTAGATGTTAGAGGTGTGCAGATATCCAAAAAGCCGGTTCGGTTTCGGATCGGATATCCGGCTCCGATCCAAATGCAAAACAAATATCCGATAAATATCTGAACTTTCGTACTTTCAGGACGTATCTGCAGCACCAAGGGGAGCATTTGAGGCCATCTACCTCCAGGAGAAACCTCTGTCAACAAATCAGGGGCGAAGAGGATCAAGTCATGTATGACCACCCCGGAAGAAATCCAAAAGAAGAAGAGCAGGGGTCAGGGGGACAGCTATGTTGTACCTACACATCCTAGTGCCCAGAGTGCTAGGAAAATCTCATACAAGCAGGTGGCTGAAGGAACAAGGGTAGGGATCCTGCACTCCAAATACCCGGATGCGCTGCTAACACCTGAACAGATTGGGACAATCAAGAAAACGATTGTCAAACTGATCTGGGATGCAGAGACGGAGGGGGCTCACCCCGACTTCAGTGGTGTTCTGCAGAGACAGGGATATTTAGTCCTGATCTGCAGACGCTGCAGAAAGACGCTACAACAGCAACCTGGATCAAATCCTAGAGGGTGGCCTTGGATTTGGGAAGGAAGAGGGTGGCAAGCTCGGAAGGGTCACTATGAAGCTGTGTGGTAGACACACGAAGGACTAAGATGGCAACGAGGACCAGGACATGACCAGCGCACCTTCGGCCTTGCCTGCGACGACTCCAGCTCCACCAGCCCCTCCAGCATCAGGGTCGTCTTCAGCATTCGGGGCTCATCATCCCCCCCCCTGGGAGCTCTGGGTTGGACTCAACCATCAAGCCAGGACCGGCTTCAAATGACGGCAGGACGGCACATCTACCACAGAGAAGAAATCTGGAGATGGGAGGAGACAGCAACCCTGTACCCCAAACACTTCTCCCATCTTCTAGAAGAAATCTAGAGTAGAGGAAAGAGAGGAGAGGCTGAGAGGGTCCTCAAACTCAGGTGACAAATAGAGCAGGAGCTACAGGCCACCTGGATAAGCCAGGACCGGCTTCAAATGACGGCAGGACGGCACATCTACCACAGAGAAGAAATCTGGAGATGGGAGGAGACAGCAACCCTGTACCCCAAACACTTCTCCCATCTTCTAGAAGAAATCTAGAGTAGAGGAAAGAGAGGAGAGGCTGAGAGGGTCCTCAAACTCAGGTGACAAATAGAGCAGGAGCTACAGGCCACCTGGATCAA